>BPTQ01000002.1:53385735-53606525 GCA_019973895.1 Chrysanthemum seticuspe
TTGGCCGGATTTTGAGGGTCTTGTGTCCCTCAAATATCTTTTTTTTTTTTTTAAATTGTATTGTATAAACATTTACTTGTACAAGTTGTAAGAAAGTGTAAGTAAAATAAAGTTAAGTTAAGGTAAATGGAAGTTTTTGGTACAAGTAAGTTTTTAATAGGTCAAAATAGAATGTAATGTGATAATAAAAATTGTAAAAATACTTTCCTTGTGAAAATCGGGTGATAAAATAATTATCGTAAGATTTTTTTTAAGAAACAACGTAATAATTAAACTTTAACGATTAAAATACCAAATAAATGTGAAACACTAGGAAAACTAAAAATATAGTTTTTATGAACTAAATGTGAGTTTAAAAATACCTCGGGATCATTTTTGAAAGTAACGGGTTAAATAATCAAAGTAAAAACTCACGCGATAAAAATTATTAAATATAAAAATTACGCGTTGAAGGTGAAATGAAATGTCGTGAATGTACTAATGAGATGCACATGATGTCAATGAAATGTAGACTAATCATAGTCCATATGAATTGTACGTGATGTCATGATCATGAATTCGCCGCTAACCTCCAAGGTTACGCGAATTTGAAACAAGTAAACCAAGTTTACTAAAATGTTGAAATGATGAAACATGAACGGTGTCGAGAAATGACCTGAAAGTACGGATTGTCACAGGTTTCATCCTACTTGTCGTGGTTCCAACAATGCTTCTAGCCGTGGTTTCACCCAGCAGCCTCCTCAGCCTTCTTATTAGATATACTTGCCAATCTACTTAAACTTCCTTGAGACTTGTATGGCCAAAGGACCTTTTACATCAACAATCTTCTAAATCTTCAAGAACAATTGATCTATCAATGGATTTGTTGATATAGTTCCTTGTGGATCAAGCCTTGCTTCCAACATTTTCCTGGCAATAGTCTTGGATAATGGATAGTGTTTATCAATAAACATGAAAAACTTCTCCTTTGTAGTTTGTATAGCATGTACTCTGCAATGCTGATAAAGCATCCATTCAACTACTTCACATTCTTTCCAAAATTTGTCCTCTGGATTAGGTTGACACATGCTTTTCACTGATGTCCACACAAACCTTGCTAATTCTCCAGTTGGCCCATGCTTTCCATATCTAAAATCCATGACTTTCCATAACTCTTACAAATCCTCTTTAGATAGAAAGAACAACAACCCTCCAAAATCTAAGTATGTACTTCTGCATCCATCTGCTCTTGTTATTTCAATCACTTCTCTACCATTTTCAGTGATTATTTTCCAATCATGAACTGGATGAGTTGCACTTACTGGTGTAGGATTAATAGGCTCTGGTTTATCACTCACCATAAGATACACATTCATATTTTCTTCCCTCTCCATCTCTTCATCCATTTTCTGTTTCTTAGACCTACACTCTTCCAGAATTTTTGCTTTTCACTTTTGTCCGTTATTGATCCACTCAGCTTCTTTCTCAGAATTCCTATGATAGAAATCATCATTCATTATTATCCAACGTTGATACATCTCTTCAATCTCTTCGTACATGCATTTTTTTCAAATCCTTGCCTTTGCACATCTCCATGTGCCTGAGAATCTTGATCATTGCATTTCTCATTTGAGCCTTAGTTGGAGGTTTATTATTATTAGGGTTATATTGTATGACAGTTCTTTCCTTCTGCATTTGTCTCGTCCTCGCAGCCAGAACCTTAGCCCTTGAAGGAATGTCTAATAGTGCCCATTCTTCAGTACTCCATTCTAACTTTAGCAGTTCAGAAGCTTGAATTAAAGGTTTTTCCTTGTTCCACTATTCAATCAATCTCATTGATCCGTGCCAAACCGTCAAGTTTTCTCACTCAAGCTGACCACTTGTGAATGGCCGACTGTAAGAAACTTAAAATAGCTTAAGCACGAATGCAATGAAGATCTGGGGAGTATAGTGTTTCCCCGGGTCGTTATGTCCCAGCGAGCTATGCGAAGAATCACCAAACGTCTAGTGATAGAGAGATTTGAACGGAAAAATAGGATGATTTATAACTAAGGAAAAGGTTCATATACTAAAGGGGCTTAAATGCAAATTAAAGGAAAGTTAAAAAGATAAAAAATATTAAATAAACGCTAATCACTATTTTTAAAATGATGTTTTTGTTTTATGTTTTTATAAAACTGAATTAAAAACTACGTTACGTACAAATGAAAATGTGAAACTTAATCAATATTAACCCTAAAATATGAAAATGATATTTTTACAAACCTAATGATAAAAGAAATTTTATAGAAAAAAGAAAATGTATTTTATAGATCCACCAAACGTATAGTGATAGAGAGATTTGAACGGAAAAATAGGATGATTTATAACTAAGGAAAAGGTTCATATACTAAAGGGGCTTAAATGCAAATTAAAGGAAAGTTAAAAAGATAAAAAAATATTAAATAAACGCTATCACTATTTTTAAAATGATGTTTTTGTTTTTATGTTTTTATAAAACTGAATTAAAAACTACGTTACGTACAAATGAAAATGTGAAACTTAATCAATATTAACCCTAAAAATATGAAAATGATATTTTTACAAACCTAATGATAAAAGAAATTTTATAGAAAAAAGAAAATTATTTTTATAACTAATTACCTAATTATTATTAATTAAAAACTATTTTTTAACTATTAAATAATTACCTAAAATACAAGAAAATGTGAAATAAAGATAGAAAAATAAAATTAAGACTTAGAAAAATCTAAAATATCAAAAGAGAATTTTCAAAACTATTTTTATATTTTTCTGATTATTTTTCTATTTTCTAGGAATTAAAAACTATTAAAAACTAATTAAATGGCTTAAAAATACAAATTTAACTAAGAAAAATCTAGAAAAATATTTTTTTGGCTTTTTATATTTATCTTAACTTAATAAAAATGAAAAATTATTTTTTTGAAACTTTTCTTAATTTTTTGTATTAAATGCTAATTAAAAATGCTTAAAAACTGAATTAAATCAAGAAAAATACTAAACAGACCTAGAAAAATCTGAAAAATTCAAGTTAAGCCTAAAAAAATGTTATGAAACTAGGAAAATTGGAAAAACAGTAGGTTGTATGGAGGAAAATGCAACTGCTATTGGAAGTGCTTATAAATAAGCACTTTGAATAAGCCAAACACCACAATAAGCTACCAACTGTATGCAGAAGCTCTAATATGCTAAAAGAACTAAAATGCAACAAAAAACAACTGACCTAAACCTCTTGATAGCAATCTACATAGATTTGGATTATTTGAGTTAAATGCTAATAACAGTTTTTAGGATGCCTACTTTGGGCATAAGCACAAGCTACAAATTAAGCTAAAACTGAAAACCAGCAATTGGAACCTCTCCTAGACCTGGCTAAGAGTTAGCAAACCAAAAATCAGACCTGGACTAGCTGAAATGAGTACTGTGCAACCTTGGACAAACTTGTGCAAAGTCAGTGTCAACTGACTGAGTTTGCACAGGGGAATTAAAGCCTATTTGACAAGCTCAAATGGAGCTTATAAAAAATTCACAAAAATGTATAAAAATGCTAATAACAAAATAGACCAGTTGAACTTTTTAAAACAACAAGATTCGCATGATTTGGCCTAGTAATGAATCAAGGAAAATTCATCTTAGTTGAGCCCAAAACTGAGATTTGCAATTTTGACTTTTGAGCAGTTTTTGAAAAGTTGACTTTTATGGATTTTGATCTTAATTTCTCAACTGAAAATGATGTTATATGATTAAATGAAGCTATTGCAAGCTTTGTCTATGATATTTGAACACAAAACAAGATTATGTTTCTTTAAAATCTCAACAGTGAAATGGTTAGGACAGTTAACATGAAAATTTGACTATGGGTGTTTTGCAGGCACAAACTAAGACAGGTAAGAGCTCAAATGAGTTAAACAAACATCAACCAACAGACCTAGATCACTGAATAAGCCTTAAGCTCAGTTTGTGCAGTAATCCAAACACCCTATTAACTACTGATAAGCAAATTTAATTAGACAAACTACTGATTTAGCTAATTTCACTGATTAAATTGAGTTCACTTGTCCTAAACACAGCTAATGAAACAGGTTTTAACTACTTAAAACTACAAAAACAGATTATGCTTATGAACTTGAAATTTACTTACAAAGGGTCCTTAGCCACAATGGCTTGAAACAATGAACCCATGAACCTCTAACCTATCCAAATCAACCCAAATGACTAAAAATCAACCCAATTCCATTTCTGTTTTAACCCATTCCATTCCTGCATCAGATTTGCTCCATGTTGACTTTTGTTGACCAGAATCCAATTTTGTTTGAAACTTAACTATGAGCTTATAGAAAGCTTTAATAAGCTAGTATAAGCTTGTTTGAGTCTACAAATAAACTGTTTAGAACATGTACACAAGATTTGGACACTGAAAATTTCAACAGTGCCACAGAAACATGAAACTGTGACTATAACTTGAATTGAGATTTAAAAAGAGTTGCAATACATTAAAACTACTGAGTTTGATACAAAATCAACTTGAAATTACAATTGAGAACTATTTAAGACATGTTAAGATTAAAACGACATACACTTTTAAAAATAAACTAACTACTCTCTCTTGTTGCTTCCTCTTGCTCCTTTTTATACTCCAATCAGTTTCTCTCACTACTCTGAGCAAATCCCAGCACTCATTTTGACCATTGGATGTCTGGAAACAAACTTGGCATTTCGATTGGAAATTGGCGCCAAAACTGATTTTAACAGTTGGAGGTTGAGTGTGAAGTTAGAGAAAGCATTAAATGCATCCTTGGCTTTGAGTGAGGTGGATAGTAGGGTTGATGATGAAGGAGGAGGGGGAGGCGTTGCAGGCAGGCGTGCACAGGGTGATGATGGTGTAAACCCGTGAGGGAGGGAAGAGGACAGTCAAAGGTGTTTGACTGGATTTTATTTATTAAAGGGGGGGTCAAATGGTGAATGGTCCAAAGGAGTTGGCAGGGGTCACAATTGTTTAAGACATGGTCCAAAGGTGCAAAAGGGTTTAATATTCATAAGGACCTAAGTTGCAATTTCTGAAAGACAAGGGACCTGTTCTGCCAATTATGCAAAGTTGTTCCAAGGGCTGAAATTGACAAGTGTCAATAGTACAAGGACCAAAGCTGACATTTTCATATTTCCAGGGACCAATTTTGCCAAATTTGAAACTTGGAGGACCAATTTTGTAATTTCTCAAAACTTTTGATATTTTTCACCAAAGGACTAATTTTGACAAGTTATGATTTAAAAAGGACCTTTGGTGATTTTTCTTTTGAAATTATGTGCTCAGGGACTATTTCCGACAACTTTTGAAACTTGGGGGACTGAAACTGCCAATTATGCAAACTTAGCTCATTTTTCATCTGATTTTGAACATTTTGCATCTGAAATATATAAAATGCAATTTTGGAATATTTTCAGTATTTTGATGCATTTCTGAGCATTTTTAACTATTTTGCAGTTCAGATAGACCCAAAAATGATGAGTATTTACACACTCATCAATCCCCCACACTAAACTATTGCTAGTCCCTAGCAATCTTTTGAGAAAAATTTAATGGATTTGAATCTCTTTACCAAAAGCCATTACTTCTGGAGTAGCCAAATGTTTCAGTTCAAGTAAGAACCATGGTACACCGATAACCATGTGATTTTGAGCAAACCACCAGCTTCCAACGGATTTGATTTGTCTTTACCAGAAGCCGTTTGCTTCTGGACTAGCCAACTCTTAGATAAATTATCAATATTATCTTTGGTGAGTCGATTACCAATTATGGTTTTTCCACTGCCTTTACCACAAGCCATAAACTTGCGGGCTAGCCAACTCTTCACTTTTAAGGATATGGTGAGCTGAATACCATACAATTTTGGGCAAATTGCAAGCCGTCAACGGATTTGAGATATCTTTACCAAGAGCCGTTTGCTCCTGGATTAGCCGATCCTTTTGTTTATTAGACATGGTGGACTGATAACCATAAGTTGAGTAAGTGAAAAACACTTACTCCAAAAAAAAAATTTGGCCAAAAACGGGGGAATTAGGCGGTATAATTACATGATAAAATTCGTGAGAATTCCCCCCCACACTTAGAAATGAATATTGCCCTCAATATTCAAAGTACCGGCGGTTATGCCGAAACTGAGAACGTAAAAGGGAAATACTACAGCCATTATTTAGAAAGATGGTTTTTTTTTTTTTTTTTTTTTTTTTTTTTTTTTTTTTTTTTTGAATAAGACTTATATACAAAACATGTGGGGCAACCCCCCCCCCCCCACACTAGGGTGGTAGAAAGTAGAAAGAAGAAGCTAAACTTTCAAGTTTTGTCACACAAGCTAGCCACTTGTGAATGGCTAACCGTAACAAACTTCAGACAACTCAGAAATATGGGTGACAACCCATATGGCATGCTACTGTTTTTGATTCCCGAGTCGCTAGCTTGACTCGATCCCTGCATTCATTGGTTCATGGGGAAAGTTTGTAAGTCTGGGACAACCACAGGGGGAATGTCCTCTCCAAAGTAATGCTTCAACCGATGACCATTCACTTTAAAGTTTGGACCATCGGGTTGAGATAACTCAATGGTTCCATATGGATAAACCTTAGCAATGGTAAATGGTCCAGACCAGCGGGATTTTAATTTTCCCGAGAAAATCTTCAATCTTGAGTTGAAAAGAAGGACTCGATCACCGACGTTGAAAACGCAGTTTTTGATTTTTGAGTCATGAAGCTTCTTTGTCTTTTGTTTATAGATCAAAGAGTTCTCGTAAGCTTGATCACGGAGTTCATTTAATTCATTCATTTGAACTTTCCGATGATCACCAGCTGTCTGAATATCAAACTTGGCATGTTTCAAGGCCCAGTATGCCTTGTGCTCGAGCTCAACCGGCAGATGACATGCCTTCCCGTACACCAGCTTGTATGGAGTGCACCCAATGGGTGTTTTATAAGCTGTACGGAAGGACCAGAGTGCGTCATCTAGCTTATCCGACCAAGAGGCACGGTTTTCGCCAACCGTCCTCTCCAGAATTCTTTTTATCCCCCGGTTAGAAACTTCCACTTGCCCACTTGTTTGGGGGTAGTACGCAGTAGAGAGACGGTGAGTTACACCATACTTTTGCATGACTCTTTCAAATTGGTCATTGCAGAAATGCGTATCACGATCACTGATTATGGCTCGTGGAGTTCCAAACCTAGCAAAGAGAGATTTCAAGAATTTCACAACAACTCGGGCATCGTTGGTGGGCAAAGCCTTAGCTTCAACCCATTTTGACAAGTAGTCAACGGCCACGAGTATGTATTTGTTACCACGGGAAGAAGGAAATGGCCCCATAAAGTCAATGCCCCATATGTCAAAAATCTCACACACTTGAATGGCGTTTTGCGGCATTTCATTCCTTTGTGAGATATTCCCGTGACGCTGACAAGCGTCACAGGTTTTGACAAATTCATGGGCATCCTTATAGATTGTGGGCCAATAGAATCCAGAATCAAACACCTTCTTGGCGGTGTAGTTGGGGCTATGATGTCCCCCAGTAGGTCCAGAATGGCAAGCTTTGAGAATGTCAATAGCTTCCTGACCATATACACATCGCCGGATGACTTGATTCGCACAAATTTTAAACAAGTAGGGGTCGTCCCAGAAATAATGTTTCACATCCTTAAAGAATTTGTTTTTCTGTTGGGACGACATCCCTTTCACCACAAAGTTACCCGCATGGTAATTTGCAAAGTCCGCAAACCATGGGGTAGAAGAGTCTCCACGAAAAGAAACCACATTGAGTGTTTCGAGAGGAAATGTTTCATTAATTTCCTTTTTCTCGAACACATCTTGGTGAGGGTTCTCTAATCGGGACAGATGATCAGCAGCCAGGTTCTCAGCTCCTTTTTTATCACGTATAATGATATCAAATTCTTGTAGGAGGAGAACCCAACGGAGCAATCTCGGCTTTGCATCTTGTTTTGCAAAGAGATATTTGAGAGTCGAGTGATCCGTATACACCACGCATTTGGTCAAGATAAGGTATGGCCGAAACTTCTCAAACGCATACACCACAGCTAATAATTCTTTTTCTGTAGTGGTGTAATGGGTTTGAGCTTCAGTCATAGTTTTGCTTGCGTAGTGGATTGGCTGAAAATGCTTAGTTTTGCATTGCCCCAAGACTGCACCGATAGCAAAATCACTTGCATCGCACATGAGCTCAAAGGGTAAATCCCAGTCGGGGGCAACTAGAATGGGTGCTTCCGTAAGCTTTTTCTTTAGTGTTTCAAAAGCTTCGATGCACTCAGGAGAAAAGATAAAAGGAGCATCTTTTTCAAGAAGATGGGTCATAGGCCGAGCGATTTTAGAGAAATCTTGAATGAATCTTCGATAAAACCCGGCATGACCTAGAAAACTCCTAATACCTTTGACGGTAGTAGGATGAGGCAGTTTAGCAATAACATCAACTTTTGCTCTATCTACCTCAATCCCATTCTTGGAAATCTTATGGCCAAGGACTATGCCTTCTTTGACCATAAAGTGGCTCTTCTCCCAATTTAGACATAGATTGGTGTCTTCACACCTTTTAAGCATTTTGTCTAAGTGGGAGAGACATGTATGAAATGAGTCCCCAATGACCGAGAAGTCATCCATAAACACCTCCATAGTTTCCCCGATCATGTCGTGGAAAATTGCCATCATACATCGTTGGAACGTGCCAGGAGCATTGCATAAGCCAAAAGGCATACGTCTGTAGGCAAACGTCCCGTATGGGCAGGTGAATGTGGTCTTTTCTTGATCCAGCGGATCAATGGGGATCTGAAAGTAACCCGAGAAACCATCAAGGAAACAATAGTTTTCGTTCCCTGCTAATCTCTCAAGCATCTGGTCCATGAAGGGTAGAGGAAAATGGTCTTTACGGGTGGCTTCGTTTAACTTGCGATAGTCAATGCACACACGCCATCCCATAACCAATCGAGTTGGAATCAACTCGTTCTCTTCATTTGTGACAACAGTAATGCCACCCTTTTTTGGAACGCAATGAATTGGGCTAACCCAAGGACTATCAGAGATCGGGTAAATCAAACCGGCATCAAGAAGTTTGAGAACCTCTTGTTTGATAACCTCATGAATCTTAGGATTCACCCTTCTCTGATGTTGGACTGCTGGTTTGAAGTCATCCTCCATTAAGATTTTGTGAGTACAAAACTCAGGGTTGATACCCTTAATATCGGAGAGTTTCCAAGCAATTGCTTGCTTGTGTGACTTCAAGACCTTTATGAGAGCAGTTTTCTCCTCCTCAGTTAAGTCTTTAGCAATTATGACGGGTAATTTATCATCACCCTCCAAGAATGCATATTCAAGATGAGGAGGCAGGTCCTTAAGTTCAACCTCAGGAAATTCTTCAGTAGATGTTTGTACTGATTTGATTTCCTCAATCGTGATTTCTTTCGGAGGGAGTGAAGGTAATGGATCTTCATTTAGCAATTGCTCAAGATAAAGAATATCCCCCTCCGAATCATACACACCATCAATTCCAGGCGGAATTGATTCTTCAGTAGCAAGAAATTCATCGATCTCTTCCAGAAGGAAGTCACCTCCTTCAAACGGAGTGAGAGAAGGGGAAGAGTCGGCAATGATTGGTTGAGAAGATGTGGTGGAATCCCCACTCACAGAATTATGAAGATAACCAAGAAACTCTTGAGAGTACTCCTCTGAAGCAATGTCAATTAAATCGACTCGATTAACTGATTCAGTATCATAATTTGAGGAGTACCTTGAAGTCTGATCGAGGTTAAAGGTAACAGCTTCATTACCCACACGTAGAGTGATTTCTTGCTCAAATACATCGATAAGAGCACGGCCCGTTCTCAGGAATCCTCGTCCAACAATGAGAGGAACCCGAGGATCGGCATCGAAATCTACGACCACAAAGTCAGCTGGAAAATGGAACTTTCCTACTTTCAAGAATACATCCTCGGCAATGCCAAGAGGACGCGAGATAGAACGATCTGCAAGCTCAAGAGTCATGCAGGTAGGAATAAGTTCCGGAAGAGAAAGTTTCTTCCACACTGAATAAGGCATCAAATTGATGCTTGCACCAAGATCGGCAAGAGCAAAGCATTCAATCATCCCAGGAAAAACACAAGGAAGAAGAAATTTTCCGGGATCTCCTAGCTTCTCGGGAAGCTTCTTTAACAAGACTGCTGAGCAGTTCTCGTTCAAAGGAGTTTTAGCCATTTCAAACAGCTTTTCCTTGTTGCTCAACATGTGTTTCAGAGTAGATGCAAACTTGGGCATCAACATGATAGCATCCGCAAAGCTTATGTCAAAGTGAAGTTCTTGGAAAATTTGAAAGAATTTTTCCATTTGATGACTAGCCTTTTCGCGGAGCTTTTGCTCATGTAAACGTGAGGGGTAAGGAATAGAAGTTTTGGATTTGGGGTTACCAACTGGAGATTCAAAAACAACTCCAGGTTTGGTATCGGGTTTGGAGACAACCTGAGGATGGACATTACTGGCACTTCCGTTATTAGTAGGAAGTTCCTTGTCCTTTGTCGCCTCAGGTTCACTTTCCACTACCTTCGGGAGAGAAGAAGAAGAGGTAGTCGGAATAGCGGGTCCATCATAAGAAGCACCACTTCTGGTTGTGATCGCCTTTGCATCGCCCCTCGGATTAGCGATCGTGTTGCTAGGTAAAGTACCTGAGCCCGAGGGTCGATCATTTAAAGACTTCTTAATGTCAGAAATCTAGCTGACCAACAACCGATTCATTTCCTCTTGGGATTTCATGAATTGTTTCAACAACTCATCAGATGATGGTCCAGTTGGAACAATGGCTTGAGTTTGCACAGGAAAATTCTGGCCTCTATTGTTAGGATTAGGGCCTTGATTCTGAAAATTTCCTTGATTATTGCCATGAAAATACCCTTGGTTGAAATTTCCCTGACCTGGGTTTCTATTGAAATTTCCTTGGTGTTGGAAATTTTGATTCTGATTTTGAAAACCGTTGTTTGGACTGAAATTACCTTGGTTTTGAAAACCTTGGTTTGGTCTATTCTGATTCTGATTACGGTTTTGATTGAAACCGAGAGGTCCAGGGTAGTGGTTAGGACGGTGGTTCGGGTCTATAGGAGCACGATATTGATTGCCTCCCTGATTAGAGATCCCGCCCACAGCATTGGCTTCAAAAGGGTTACCATCGGTGGCCATACAGTTATAATAAGCATGGGGGCCACCACAGGTAACACAAACTTCCACTTTCTTTACTTCAGCAGGAGGTGAAGTTTGTGGAAAAGAGACTTTCTTTTGGTTGGAGAGAACCAAAGCTTGGATAGCTTCCGTGAGTTTGTCAATCTTAGCATCGGTGCTAGATTGACTCACGGGCGATGAAGAAGAAGAAGGACCAACACTGACTTGGGAAACAACCGGCTTGCTTCGTGCAGTGCGGACTTTAGACTTGTTTTCGATGATCGCTAAAGCTTCTTTAACAGTTTTGCTTAGGAAATTTCCTCCCGCGGAAGAACTGAGAGAATCTTGATCAGATTGACTCACTCAATTGTAGAAAGTGTCGAGTTGCATCAACTCGGAGAAACCGTGGTGAGGACATTTGCGAAGAACGATCCCACGATTCACTGAAGGGTTCATCAAACTTTTGAGTGAACTTGATGATTTCATTTTTAAGACTCGTGGTTTTGGAAGGTGGATAAAATTCATTCACAAATTTCTTCACCAGATCTTCCCATGTCTCAATAGACTGAGGGGGTTGTTTTTCAAGCCAAATCCGGGCTTGCCCCTCAAGATAAAATGGGAACAGAAGAAGCTTAATATCATCAGTAGGGACATTCTTATACTTGATGGTAGATGCAATCTTGTTAAACCATCGAATATGAGCATGAGGATCATCCCGCTCAAAACCGTAGAATTGATTTGAGGTTACAAGATTCAGTAACCCGGTTTTGAGTTCAAAATTTTTAGCCACGATGGCTGGTACAACAATAGCATCTCCATACCCGTCGATGGGTGCTTGGAGAAGCTCACACATAGGGCGTTCTTCCGCCATGATAACGGAAGTAGTGTGAGCAGTCCGGATCTCAGATCCGACTGAAGGAGCAGAAAGTCTACGGACACGCCTTCTTGGAATCTTGACAAGCTCACGAAATGGGCTCACAGATCTAGAAGAGCGAGTGCGCATACACTAGAGTTAACTCTAAGGAATCTCAGAGTTAAGGAGAGAAATGGGAATTATGAAGACGTTTTATGAAAATGGGGTGAGAAGAATCTTTATGGTTTTCTGGTTCTGACAAGTAGATATCACAACAAAATCAATTAACACAAAATCGAGGCAAAACAACAGTGAACTTAACCAATAATCACAATATGAATGGCTTCTTTGAAAAAGGTACACCAATCACAAGGACACAAAGGCAAGTTTTAAATCTTTAGTTCGGGAACTTATTATGGTCGCACCCCCAGTTAGGTAGTGCACTGCCTTGGTTTGCGGTGGTAATCTTTTAAGTTGTTATTATTAAGAAAACGACAAATCTTTTTGTATTTTTTTATTTTTGATACATATATAGAAACAAAAGGAAAATATTTTTGTGTTTTATACGTTTTTGGATGTTTTTGGGTTTTTGGATTTTTATAAGAAAATATGGATATATATATATATATATGGATGATATGAACAAAGAGTGAATATTCAAACTACTAATCTGCTAAACGGAAGATAATCAGCACAGCTCCCCGGCAGCGGCGCAAAAAATTTGATCCGTGCCAAACCGTCAAGTTTTCTCACGCAAGCTGACCACTTGTGAATGGCCGACTGTAAGAAACTTAAAACAGCTTAAGCACGAATGCAATGAAGATCTGGGGAGTATAGTGTTTCCCCGGGTCGTTATGTCCCAGCGAGCTATGCGAAGAATCACCAAACGTATAGTGATCGAGAGATTTGAACGGAAAAATAGGATGATTTATAACTAAGGAAAAGGTTCATATACTAAAGGGGCTTAAATGCAAATTAAAGGAAAGTTAAAAAGATAAAAAATATTAAATAAACGCTATCACTATTTTTAAAATGATGTTTTTGTTTTTATGTTTTTATAAAATTGAATTAAAAACTACGTTACGTACAAATGAAAATGTGAAACTTAATCAATATTAACCCTAAAAATATGAAAATGATATTTTTACAAACCTAATGATAAAAGAAATTTTATAGAAAAAAGAAAATTATTTTTATAACTAATTACCTAATTATTATTAATTAAAAACTATTTTTTAACTATTAAATAATTACCTAAAATACAAGAAAATGTGAAATAAAGCTAGAAAAATAAAATTAAGACTTAGAAAAATCTAAAATATCAAAAGAGAATTTTCAAAACTATTTTTATATTTTTCTGATTATTTTTCTATTTTCTAGGAATTAAAAACTATTAAAAACTAATTAAATGGCTTAAAAATACAAATTTAACTAAGAAAAATCTAGAAAAATATTTTTTTGGCTTTTTATATTTATCTTAACTTAATAAAAATGAAAAATTATTTTTTTGAAACTTTTCTTAATTTTTTGTATTAAATGCTAATTAAAAATGCTTAAAAACTGAATTAAATCAAGAAAAATACTAAACAGACCTAGAAAAATCTGAAAAATTCAAGTTAAGCCTAAAACAATGTTATGAAACTAGGAAAATTGGAAAAACAGTAGGTTGTATGGAGGAAAATGCAACTGCTATTGGAAGTGCTTATAAATAAGCACTTTGAATAAGCCAAACACCACAATAAGCTACCAACTGTATGCAGAAGCTCTAATATGCTAAAAGAACTAAAATGAAAAAAAAAACAACTGAACTAAACCTCTTGATAGCAATCTACACAGATTTGGATTATTTGAGTTAAATGCTAATAACAGTTTTTAGGATGCCTACTTTGGGCATAAGCACAAGCTACAAATTAAGCTAAAACTGAAAACCAGCAATTGGAACCTCTCCTAGACCTGGCTAAGAGTTAGCAAACCAAAAATCAGACCTGGACTAGCTGAAATGAGTACTGTGCAACCTTGGACAAACCTGTGCAAAGTCAGTGTCAACTGACTCAGTTTGCACAGGGGAATTAAAGCCTATTTGACAAGCTCAAATGGAGCTTATAAAAAATTCACAAAAATGTATAAAAATGCTAATAACAAAATAGACCAGTTGAACTTTTTAAAACAACAAGATTCACATGATTTGGCCTAGTAATGAATCAAGGAAAATTCATCTTAGTTGAGCCCAAAACTGAGATTTGCAATTTTGACTTTTGAGCAGTTTTTGAAAAGTTGACTTTTATGGATTTTGATCTTAATTTCTCAACTGAAAATGATGTTATATGATTAAATGAAGCTATTGCAAGCTTTTTCTATGATATTTGAACACAAAACAAGATTATGTTTCTTTAAAATCTCAACAGTGAAATGGTTAGGACAGTTAACATGAAAATTTGACTATGGGTGTTTTGCAGGCACAAACTAAGACAGGTAAGAGCTCAAATGAGTTAAACAAACATCAACCAACAGACCTAGATCACTGAATAAGCCTTAAGCTCAGTTTGTGCAGTAATCCAAACACCCTATTAACTACTGATAAGCAAATTTAATTAGACAAACTACTGATTTAGCTAATTTCACTGATTAAATTGAGTTCACTTGTCCTAAACACAGCTAATGAAACAGGTTTTAACTACTTAAAACTACAAAAACAGATTATGCTTATGAACTTGAAATTTACTTACAAAGGGTCCTTAGCCACAATGGCTTGAAACAATGAACCCATGAACCTCTAACCTATCCAAATCAACCCAAATGACTAAAAATCAACCCAATTCCATTTCTGTTTTAACCCATTCCATTCCTGCATCAGATTTGCTCCATGTTGACTTTTGTTGACCAGAATCCAATTTTGTTTGAAACTTAACTATGAGCTTATAGAAAGCTTTAATAAGCTAGTATAAGCTTGTTTGAGTCTACAAATAAACTGTTTAGAACATGTACACAAGATTTGGACACTGAAAATTTCAACAGTGCCACAGAAACATGAAACTGTGACTATAACTTGAATTGAGATTTAAAAAGAGTTGCAATACATTAAAACTACTGAGTTTGATACAAAATCAACTTGAAATTACAATTGAGAACTATTTAAGACATGTTAAGATTAAAACGACATACACTTTTAAAAATAAACTAACTACTCTCTCTTGTTGCTTCCTCTTGCTCCTTTTTATACTCCAATCAGTTTCTCTCACTACTCTGAGCAAATCCCAGCACTCATTTTGACCATTGGATGTCTGGAAACAAACTTGGCATTTCGATTGGAAATTGGCGCCAAAACTGATTTTAACAGTTGGAGGTTGAGTGTGAAGTTAGAGAAAGCATTAAATGCATCCTTGGCTTTGAGTGAGGTGGATAGTAGGGTTGATGATGAAGGAGGAGGGGGAGGCGTTGCAGGCAGGCGTGCACAGGGTGATGATGGTGTAAACCCGTGAGGGAGGGAAGAGGACAGTCAAAGGTGTTTGACTGGATTTTATTTATTAAAGGGGGGGTCAAATGGTGAATGGTCCAAAGGAGTTGGCAGGGGTCACAATTGTTTAAGACATGGTCCAAAGGTGCAAAAGGGTTTAATATTCATAAGGACCTAAGTTGCAATTTCTGAAAGACAAGGGACCTGTTCTGCCAATTATGCAAAGTTGTTCCAAGGGCTGAAATTGACAAGTGTCAATAGTACAAGGACCAAAGCTGACATTTTCATATTTCCAGGGACCAATTTTGCCAAATTTGAAACTTGGAGGACCAATTTTGTAATTTCTCAAAACTTTTGATATTTTTCACCAAAGGACTAATTTTGACAAGTTATGATTTAAAAAGGACCTTTGGTGATTTTTCTTTTGAAATTTTGTGCTCAGGGACTATTTCTGACAACTTTTGAAACTTGGGGGACTGAAACTGCCAATTATGCAAACTTAGCTCATTTTTCATCTGATTTTGAACATTTTGCATCTGAAATATATAAAATGCAATTTTGGAATATTTTCAGTATTTTGATGCATTTCTGAGCATTTTTAACTGTTTTGCAGTTCAGATAGACCCAAAAATGATGAGTATTTACACACTCATCACTCATGCTAGCTTCATCATCTTCTTTCTTTTTTTTTCAAAAGCAAGATCTTCAGCCTTATACCTTTCAGCTAAGTTTTTCGAGAATTCATGATCATGTGCAATCTGATCCTCCGTACTATCAAATTCAAGTTCTTCTTCTTGAGGTTCAGTAATACCTTTACCCTTTCCTATGTCTGGTTCAGCTACAACTTTCTTAACTGGCTCCCCAATCTTCAAACTATTAGCCAATGGTTTATGTCCAGTAGGTTCAAGTACAATGGGAACAAGTGCAATAACATAATCAGGAACTGCTAAGGTTCTACATAAGTTCAGCAGTGTACCAGCAACCTCCTTCTCAACTTCCTTAGACTTGGATGGTGGTGTTACAGTGGTTGTAATTATCGTAGAAGTGGTTGTAATAGCAATATGTCTATCTGAAGTAACAGTCGATGAAATTACCTCTGAGGTTGCAGCAGCGATTTCCTTTGTACTATCACGGGATTGAGCCTGCACCACTTCTTCCTCTTTGTCTTCAACTACAACATTCAATGCTTTAACCACTTCTTCCTTTCCTTCCTTTCCTATGTCTGCTTTTCCAACAACCTTCATAAGTGGCTCAACAAACTTCAAACCTTTAGCCAAGGGTTTAGGACCAGTGGGTTTAAGTATAATGGGAAAATCTGCAGTAACAGATCCAGGAATGGGTAAGGTTTTACATAAGTTCATTAGGGTACCAGCAACCTCGTTCTTAACTTCCTTAGACTTGGGTGGTTGTGTGACTGTGGTTGTGATTACGGTAGCAGCAGTGATTTCATTTGTACTAGCAGGGGATTCAGCAACAATAGCAGTGGTTGTTGCCTGCCCCACTTCTTCCTCTTTGTCAACTACAACCTTCAAAGCTTCAAGCACGGCTTTTTTTCCTTCCTTGTCAGTAACCATATAGTTACCACCATCATCCCCACTATCCAAATCCAACTCAACATCCATGTTTACGTCCTCCCCTAAATCAATGCTCTTGCTCCTCCCCTATGAGGAGGTGGCCTTCTTAGTCATCTTCTTGACTCTATTAGATGCAGCAACCCTTGGTCTTCTTAGTCTCTCCAACACAGACACCCTGTGCTTCAACCTTCTTATTGTATTTTCCATTTTTGTACATTTAGCCTTCAATTCATTCACTACTTCTATAATATTCTCACCAGATGTGGTACCAGTGGGATCAGATATCGTGGCATTGGGTTGAGCATCAGTGATGGCATTGGGTTGAGCATCAGTGGTTTGGGTGTGTTAGGATTCAGGTAAAGGTAATGGTTCAGCAGTGGATTCAGTTGGGTTAGCAGTGTGTTCAGATGTGGTAGCAGTGGGTTGAGCATCAGTGCTTTGGGTGGGTTGGGATTTAGGTACCTCCTCATTATCAGGAATGTCTGTCAAGTTAAGCATATTAGGGAATAAAGGTGTAAGCTTTCCTGAGAACTTTTCATTCTTTTTCCTCAAGTGTGTAAATACCTTAGGTAACATATGATGTACCTTATACTCTCTTTTATGAGGAATGGGTTCCGTGATCTGTTTCTCCACTATTAATTGAACAAACCTAGGATATAAGTAGTATTTACCCTTTTACTTAATGTTCTTCATAAAACCATCAAAGATCATCCTAGACCAGTTAAAGACCCTCCCTTGTGATAAACATATGACAACAGTTGCTATTTTTGATGGAAACTAATCAAAGCTAGTGGTCTTATTGCTTACACACATAAGCAAAGTATGTATCAAAAACTTCCACTGGGGTGAGAACATACCTTTATGATACTTAATTCTTTCCACATTTTTCTCATAACCCAATCTTTCCAACCCCTGAAAAATATCATCATCAGACAAATTGTCAACCCCATCAGCATCCTCCAGCTTCAAAACCTCCCTAATCACCTCCTCTTTGACTATAATCTCATTCTCATCAACAACACTCCTAATAACCTCTGCTCCATCTTGTTCTTGAATTTCTTCCTTTGACCAAAATTGATGAATGTAGGCTTTAAGAATGATAGGTTGTACAATTAAAGCATAGTGAATTGGAGTGTGTTTCATAAAATCAATCATCTCATGGAACCCTTCTGTATGATTGTTCTTGATTAGGTACGCAACGAGGTTGTGGGTGGTGGAATATTCTTTCTGCATTGTGTGATTTGGATGTAAAAGACGTTTGCTTTGTGTAATTATCAGTTTGGGAGTGGTTAGGGTTTGTGTAGAGCGCCAATTTCAAGTGTTTAAAGATCAATTTTTTGATCGCGCAGTGATTTAGGGATTATATACTCTATGACCAAGATGTTACATAACAGCCCCTTGAGTTTCCATTTTCATCAATACTGCACTAGCAGTGGTCAGAAAGATACTAGCCGTGGGTTGCCCACATCCAGCGGTGGTTAGAAATACACTAGACGTCGGTTGCCCACATCTATCGGTGGTTAAAAATATACTATCAGTGGGTTTCCCACAACCAGCAGTGCTTAGACATTACCCGTCAAAGACTAGGTTTACTCTACAACAACTCACACCTTATTCACATTTAAATACTTTATCACCATGATGTTACACAACAGCCCAATTGGGTTTCCATTTTCATGAAAATTGCACTAGCAGTGGGTTGCCCACTTCCCGCGGTGTTTAGAAAGATACTAGCAGTGGGTTGCCCACAACCAGCAGTGCATATACTAAGTGCTAAACACCCAGTCAAATAGTCAATGACTTTATTTACTACACAACAACTCACACCTTCTACACATTTAAGTCACCGATTTCTTTTTAACTCTATTTAATAACATATCACCCATAAACCACACATATCTCTCTTGTATTCCCAAAAATTCTTCTCTCTAAAAGTCTTTCTTTCCTTAACTATTTCGAAAACATTTTAGGCAACATGAGTGGCTCACCAAAACATCCACTGGAAATCTCTTCAGATTCAGATTCTTCTAATAGTTCATCCTCAAACAATACTTGGGAGAACTATTTTCCTCCAAGAAAAACATCCCTCACCTTTATGAGGACAAACCCTGTTCCTGTTGGACCCTCTTCCATCCAACCAGAACCACTTACAGCTCCACCTCTTGAAGCACTTGCAGCTCCACCACAACCAGCTGGTCCATCCTCATCAGCACCCCCCAAAAGAGTGAGAGTGAGGGGACTTGCTTGCCCAAAAGTGTGGGCTGTTATTGGGGGACAAGGAGTTCATCAGAAAATGCCAGCATGTAACATATTGGATTTCACATACACATCAAATCACTAACATATTAGGCGTACAAGATGATTTCTAGAGAGAGAAAGAGTTAGAGGTTTGGGAACTTTGGTGAGAGAAAGAAAAATCTTATTATGAGCTCCAACTCTACCTTGGGAGGTAGAGAGTATTTATAGTCTTACAATAAAACGCCACCTGACGGGCTGTGGATCAGGCATACAGTGGGTAAAGACCCGTCCGTCCTCCACGGTGTTACCTAACTAAATACAACTTAACATTAAATAACTACGACTACGAGCTTTCTAACGGATACATATACTTGAGGTGACCGACACTTTAATACCTGGATTTTCTAAATCCTAACAATCTCCCCCTAAGGGAGGTCACCTCAAACACACATTAAAACTACATAGAATACAAACAGATATTATATTGAGATTGTTCTTGGATTCTTGTTCATGTTCTTTGTTCTGTAGCTCGTAGTCTTTGATTCTTCATTTTTGCATGTTCGGATAATCTGAGTTGAGGTCTTTAACTGATCCACGTGATACTGAGTTTTGATCCAGATTTGAGATCATCAGCCACAGTAAATCTCTGACTCATCCATTGTGGTGTTGGTATAATGTGATGTTGTGACATTTGGACCGACATGCTCACATTCTGGATCATGATATATTCTTATCAGAGTAGCAGAAGCTTTCGTTGATTCATGATATTGGCAGCAACGTAGCAGAAGGATGGAGTGATAATATCAGAGTCATTGATGCACTAATCATGATTTCTTTGGAAATTAATCTGTTGTGTGAGCATGCGGCTAAGGATTGACCGCTCCCTTCTGATCAGCTGCAAATGTCGGGTGCTCCTGCATAAAACAGTTAGCAATAAAGCGCACAAAAGTGTCTTTGATCACTTTTGTTGAATTGAGTTACACGGCCCACGGTTCCCCGTTGATCAGTACAAGTACTGCCTGTGATCAGGTATAATTCCGAAAACTTTCCTTGACAGGGTTTCGTAGTTGCTCTAGTTGTTCTCAAACCGAAACGTCTCAAAGAAGACAACACGGAGTGAGTGAACCAACGAATTGAGATTCACTGATTGATGAAAAGAGATTTGAGAAAACAATCGTGTACCGCTCAATAGAAATTGTTTTTGCAATACAACGAAGGTTTTAATGAAAATCAATTATCAATCATAAACACCTTTTATTTTTGAAAAATTAGTACACAGTCGATGTGCTAAGGAAAAGAGTATTTAAGCACAACGGCCGGTTTTTCAAAGGTATCCGTCAATCCATAACCTAAACCAGGATTCATTCAAAAGATTGAATCGCCCCATTGTTTCTGCTCAGTTGTCACATGGTTGATCTATTGAATAGATCTCACATGCCACCCACCAGGAGCTTGTTTGATGTTGGCTCCAGAAGGCTTTCCATCTTCATTGTGAATATGTTGGCATACTACTCAGATGTTCTGGCAATACCACAAGGATAATGCGTAGGATTCATAAGATATAATCTCTCTTTCCACATTGTGTGAAACAGAGAGTCTTCATTGAAAGTGTCCTAAAGAGATTTATAGATGATCTCGAGGCTCTAAACTCAATTGTGCATATTTGGTTCCTATGCCGGAGACTAGGGAGAGTGTCTCGTTCTTCAATATCAACAATCTCTAAGAGAAAGTCGATAGATTATGTCGGTTCCTCGTGAGAATGAAACAATTCCTTTTAAGAGAAACTTGAGTGGCTTGGGAAGTTGTAGTGCAGTGCGTCACTGGGTCCATGACTTCTTGTCTTCAATACCGATGTTACCTTGGTAAACACCAGTAGCATATGAATTGAACCCGGTTTCTGCCCTAAGGTTGAATAAATGGAGGGCTATTTCTTTTCACCCCTTTTTCACATTCAATTCTCATTCATTCTTCAACTCCTTCAGTGCTTACCGAAACTTCATAACTAGAACCTTGTTGGGTTTATTCCAGTACTAGCTCAGTTTCAGTCCGCACTCTTTCCATATCTCATTTTTCTCCTTTTTTCAATATACCTAAGGACTCTACACTATCAAGTGGTTTTTTCCCTGGGTAGATCCATCCGGTTCTGGCGGATCATTGGACCTCAACCTAACCTTATCATCCTTATATCACCATGCATAAAGTAAAGTTGGTCGGTCTTTTGATATAGTTCTTCCGCCTTGAAACCATTTGAAAATCAATCAAGATACTTGTGATATAAAATCAAAGTATTTTGTATCTTAATTGTTTTGATATTTTAGAAATGCTCCCCCTCAACATATGCATAAAATTTAGAGATTGTTTAGCACATGGAGGCAAGAGATCTTTGAAATCGTTAGATTAAGAATGAAAGGTCCAATCTTTTGATTAACATTTTCTAAAATGATCATCATCACTTCCCAATCAATTTGAGTAGATAAAACATATTGAGGGAGGATGAGGTTTTCAAAAGTTTGATTCCCCTTAATATGTGCCTCGAAGTTTGAAAGAGTTTTGCACATATTAGAGGGAACCTGCACTTAGAGACAATTCAATCACGTTTCAATAATTTAAGGTTTAAAGTAGATGCTCCCCCTCAACATGTGCATGGAAAATTTGAAATCGTTTGTCACATGCGGGGAGGAAAACTTGCTAAACACTTATGAACCCATTTATCGAATTATCAGTTTAAATCCAATTTAAATCACAAATTCTCCCCCGATCACAATTTTCAAAACATTTGAGATTTGAGATCTCTTGTTGATTTAAATTGATTTTGAAAGCTTTTGAGGAGAACTGTGACTTTCTTATGAAAACATTTTTAACTGATAAGGATCGGATTTTGAGACTTTAAGCTCCATAGATTAAACATGCATGATTATCTTTTGAAAACAATTGTATGACAAATAACCTTTTGGTTTAATTGAAATCATTCCCCCCTCAATCAATGACATAAGTTGTTGATTGAGAGATAGATATTTTGACAAACGTTAAGTCCAGATGATTTACAAAAATAGAGTACGAGTTATTTTTCAAAGCAATTAGTTTTCATTAGATTGAAAGCAATTGTTTATAGAATCAGAGCATGAGATTTGAAAAAGCAAGATAAAGCATGGCTCTGTTCTTTCTTTGAAAAGCGGGTTACTGCCTGAAATGACAATAAACCATTTATTTCACTTTCTCCCAAAAATATTTTTTGATTTTTTTATTTTGATTTTTTTTTTTTTTTTTTTTTTTGAAAAATATGTACATTCGAACAACATCTAAAGACCCGTGTAACTCTTTGATTGACAGCAAAAAAGACCGTAGATATATATCGAATCAAGAAAGATATGACAAATAGACAATATTTTTATGAGATTTTTTGAGTTTTTCAGATTTTTATGGATTTTATGAAAGATTTTATATTTTTCTATTTGCTTTTTGTTGGTTTTGTAATTTTGTATTTTGCTTTTTTGAATAAATATATACAAAGAGATGATAGAGTCAATAAACTTTACTCCTCGTCTTCCTCCTGAAGACGTTTGAGCGTTTCTGGTTGAAGGCTTTTCAAGCCAAGTCGTGGAAGAATAAACTCAAAACGTTCTCTTGGAAGAGCTAACTGGTATTCTAACTTCACAAAATAGAGTTCCACCACACCGTTTTCTACTTGTTCCCGGATGAAATGATGTCGAATATCAATGTGCTTTGCTCTTTAATGTTGAACGTTGTTGCATGAGAGAGCAATAGCACTTTTATTATCACAGTACAGAGGGATTTTGATGAATTCAAAGCCATAGTCAGATAATTGGGATCTCATCCAAAGGATTTGAGCACAACAAGATGACATGGCTATGTATTCAGCCTCTGTAGAGGAAATAGAAGTACTCATTTGCTTCTTTGAAGACCAACTCACAAGCTTATCACCCAAAAACTGAGCACCTCCTGACGTACTTCGACGTGTATCTTGACATCCTGCATGATCAGCATCTGCATAGGCTGTTAGTGACATACCTGTGTCCTTCAGGTACCATAGTCCCATATTGATGGTTCCTTGGAGATACCGAAAGACCCGTTTAACCGCTTCAAGGTGCTTTTTAGTAGGCTTAGCCTGATATCTAGCACACATGCACACAGCGAACAAGATGTCTGGTCTACTAGCTGTGAGGTACATCAGGGATCCAATCATACTACGATATTTCGTTTGATCTACCATGATCCCTGAGTGGTCCTCATCCAGCTTGGTACGCTCAATCATGGGAGTGTCAACGGTGTTACATGAAACAAATCCAAATTTCTTTAAGATCTCATTTGCATATTTAGATTGATTTATAAAAATGCCTCCGGGACTTTGTGAAATTTGTAATCCCAAGAAAAATGACATTTGTCCCATCATTGACATTTGAAATTTGGAACCCATTTCTTTTGAAAAACGATCACATTCATTGGGGTCAATCGAGGCAAAGATAATATCATCAACATAAATCTGAACGTGAATTAAATGTTTGCCTGACTTTCTGGTGAACAATGTCGGATCAACTGCTCCCTTGTTGAATCCAGTAGATAGAAGGAACTTTGACAGCGTATCATACCATGCTCTAGGAGCTTGCTTCAAACCGTAAAGGGCCTTTTTCAAGCGATAGACATGAGTAGGATGCTCTGGATTCACAAAACCCTCTGGCTGGCTGACGTAAACCACCTCTTTCAAATCACCATTAAGAAAGGCGGTTTTCACATCCATCTGATATACAACCATGTTCTTACTAGCCGCATTAGCCAAGAAGATTCTGATAGCTTTGATACGAGAAACAGGAGCAAAAGATTCCTCAAAGTCAATACCTTCTTCTTGACGATATCCTTTAGCCACTAACCTAGCCTTATTTTTAAACACATCACCATGCTCATCAAGCTTCACTTTGAAGATCCACTTTAGAGCAATGATCATTGCACAGTCTGGAGCAGGTACTAATTCCCATACATCTAATCGATCAAACTCATGAATTTCTTCTTGCATGGCATTGAACCAGCTGTCTTCATTCATAGCAGTTTTAACATCTTTAGGTTCGATCTTAGAGTGTACGGAGTTGAAGAAGCACCATAAGGCATCAGTAGCAAGTTGTTTACGAGTGGATACAGGACGAGAAGGGTTTCCAATGATGTTGTCCAATGGGTGATCATGTGTCCATTTTCTAAGGTGTTCATGTGGTTGTAGTTATGGAACTGAAGTAGCAGAGTCGATGTCTCCTGATGAAGATGGTTCTGATGATGAATCAGGAGCTAATATATTTTCAAATTGATCATCTTCAGGTGTAGCAAAGGGATTAACTTCATCCTGTGAATCAGAAGCAGGCGCTTCCTGACTTACTGACATAGAAAGTGAAGGATTGACTTCATTGACAGGGATAGAAGCAGCCTCTGTTGATGGAATTGACATATCAATAATACTTGGCTCAATGTGTTCATCAAACATAGGATTAAACAATTTCTTCAAATCATCTTCAGAGGGAGGTACATAAGGAGTTGCTGGTGTATGATTAGACACAAGAGTAGAACTCATAGGACTACTAGATGAGAGTTGTGATGCGGGTCCAGAACTGGATTGTCCTGGAGCCATTTGACCGGTCAGCTCATCAAACGTAACGTGAATTATTTCCATAATATTTCGGGTTCTCTTGTTGTAGATTCGGTATCCTTTTCTGTTTTGTGCATATCCTACAAATACCCCAATGTCCGCTTTAGCTTTCAGTTTACCTAAGTCTTGACCATCATTAGTTGGGTAACATAATGCACCAAACACTCGAAGGTATGATAGATCAGGTTTTCGATTGTGGACAAGTTCATACGGAGTCTTTCTATGAGATGTGTGGATTAGGGATCGATTTTGAGTGTAACATGCAGTGGCAATAGCTTCAGCCCATAGAAACATTGGAACCTTTGAGTAAATCAGCATTGTTCTTACGGCTTCCACAAGAGTTCGATTTCGTCTTTCAACTACACCATTCTGTTGAGGAGTTCGTGGAACACTTCTTTGAGGACTGATTCCAACACTTTCATAAAATTCATTGAGTTCTTTATTAACAAACTCAGTTCCATTGTCAGTTCGGACGATTCGAACCGTTTTGTTGAGTCGGATCTGAAGTTGTTTAATGAGTTTAATAATGACATCTGGAGTTTCATCCTTTGTCCTCAAAAACTTAACCCAAGTGAATCGGGAGTAGTCATCAACCACTACTAGAATGTATTTCTTCCCATTTATCGTTTGCACTCTCATTGGTCCGCATAAATCCATATGAAGGGTATGAAGAACTTCCATTACTGAGTTTGTGGGTTTTGGTTTGTGGGTATATTTCGTGCTTTTCCCAATTGGCAAGCTGAACAGAGATGATCTTTTTCATATTTCAATCTAGGTAAGCCTCTGACAAGATCCTTTCTGGAAAGGTTATTAATGGTGCCGAAGTTCAAGTGATTGAGACGACGATGCCATAACCATGACTTTGTTTTTGAAGCTTTTGACAACAAGCAGATTGGTGAGGACTTCATCATGTCTTCGATAGATATGGTGTATAGGTTTGAACCACGGGTTCCTCTGAGAAGTTCCACACCATCAAGCTCTATAATGAAGCAATTATGTTTTCTAAAGGCCACCTCTAGATCGGAATCACAGAATTGACCAATAGAGAACAAATTATGACCAAGACCTTCCACATAATATACCCTGGAGATTACACTTTTGCCGACTACATAATCACCATAACCCATAATTGCTCCAAAATGGTCGTTCCCGAATCTAACAGTACCGATAAATTTACTCACGAAGTTCATGATCCGCGACCGGTCTCCAGTCATATGCTTGGAACAGCCTGAGTCCAGGTACCACAGAACGATTTGAACGATCTGTAGTTGAACACAGACAAGAATGGATAAATGGATAATTGGGATCCCCATGAAAGAATGGGTTCCATTTGGTTAGTAACATTAATTGGAACTCCCACATCAGAAATAGAAACACTAGAATCATTAGGAATAGATGCATTGCTGGTGTTTGTATTTGACCTATTCAAAGTATGTTCACTTCTTAAAGGAATAGTTCTACCAGTAGGCATCCATTTTCTAGTGGGCATTGTCTTAGTAGAAAAAGGTATCCATTGATAACCTATCTTTCTAAATGTTCTTCCTGTGGGTTTCCACTATTTTCTAACTTTCTTACGTCTTTGCCTTTTAGCCTTCTTAGCATGATTTTTAGCATTAACAATTTTAACTGGGCATTTGACAGCATTAGACAAAACATTCGCACCACATTCATGATTAGCAACAGAATTCAAGCAGACATCATTACATGGTTTGCAGATAGTATCAGAATTTGAATTAATTACAGTATACCTATGGCTAATACTAGAATCAACATGATTCGTTTTATTCAACTCAAACTTAAAGTTCCTAGGTTGGTCTTCTACTCTCTTTCAATGCACATTCTTAGCTTGCGAGGTCCTATCTTGTTTGGTATTGCATGGAGGCTTTGACCCGCTTGCTTTAATGTCATTGATTACTCCTGTAGAGGGAATTATGGGAACATTAGTTGGTTGATCTACTTTTTGCATTCCTGAACTAGATGTGCAAGAATCTGAAATACTAGAAGGCACATTTGTGTTCACTTTCTTAAAGCTGGGCATGGAATTGTTAGTATGCTTGGCACTAGGCATAGAATAGGGTATCAAGGGATTGACTTGCTCACCTAAGGATTTAGGGCATATTGTAGTTAAGCATTCTAAAAGTTCTTGAGATTGTTTGGCATATAAGCATGCATGGCTAATTGCATTATCAAGTGGTTTCTCTAACTTATCCTCTTCTACAATCTCACGGAGACATTCTAGGCTGTCTTTAAGGTATGAGAAATATGTTTGAATAGCAAGTTTGTTATTCCTAAGATGAGGAGGAACATATTTCACAGACAAAGCATATTTATTACAACCATGCACCTTTGATGCACCATTCTCCCCATTGGTCATTGGCCTTTTCCCTTTTACCTGACTCTTCAGATTCTCAATTTCCTTTTGCAGCGAAGTTATTTGTTCATTATTTTTGTTACGAGTGACTTTTATTGACTCAAATAACTCATTGAAATGACGTTTAACCTTTTCATTTTCTTCTAGAAAACTCTCATTTTCCTTTTGTAAAGCATTAACCAAGTTTTGAAGATGAAAGTTTTGAGAATTCTGAGAATCTAAAGGAGGAGGCATTTGGGAGCCAGTCACATTGTTCTTTTCACCCTTTAATTGAGAAATTTGGCCTTTCAACTTTCTGATCGTGTTACAGTGAGCTTGAATCTGTTCATCACGTTTGTTTATTTCAAAAACTGCATCAAACTCTGGAACATCTGAGGATATCTTGATGTTTGAGGTTTTAACATTTTCTTTGAGATGTTGATATTTTAGTCGTAAATCAAAATGTTCAACTTCTAGTTTAGAAAAATGTTTTACCAAATTATCGTGATCATCCTGTTCAATTTTCTCACTTAGTTTAGAGTTTTTGATTTCAAGCTCAATGACACGATCATGGGATACTTTCAAAGCAACAGATAATTCATGAAATTGAGAAGCAGTAATAGAACAATTAGTGGCAGTATAGAACACATCTTGAGAAATACAATCCGAAATCAGATTCTCATTTAAGGTATGCAAGTTCTTCCTCTCAATTTCATTATATTTTAATGCTCTCTCATAGTCACTAACCTCAACAATCATTGCATCAAATTCCTTTTCCATTCCTTTAATATATGTATCTATCCCCTTTTTAAGACTCTCAAATTGATCTTTTAGTTGTTTAAAGAAAGGCATGACCTCAGTTAAGTAACATTCTTTTGTTTGCTCAAAACCCCTTTCCCCTTCAGTTATCCCAGTGGGTGTGATCCTTTTCTTACAAGTTTTCTCAAAGTCAACAAATAATTGAAATATAACATATTGACTGATTAAGGTCTTGCTCTTAGTGGCAATAGTTCTAGTAACTAAATGCATTGGTGTATTTGGAGGATACACAGTCGTTGCATGCATTTTCCTAAGGGGAGGGTTTGTTACAACAAGATTCTCTGTTTTTTGCTTATCTAAATCCTTTTTCCAGAACACTTGTTCGGGAGTTAACAACGTTTGAGGCTTAAACTTGTTCAAGGAAATCCAGTTTTCCTTCTTGTAATCATGGGTTTTGATCGTTATGTTATTCTTTTTACATTCAGGATCTTCTAGCTTCTTATTCATTTTCTCCCTAGATGCATCATCTAATTTTATATCTTCCTCAATGCACTCAATGCAACTAGGTGTCTGTCTAGGTTTAAGAATCTCATTGCCATCATAGATAACACTTTGGGCTGCTTTTGCTGTCTTACCATACTCAGGGTTGGATTCCTTTATAATGGGTATACTATGCTTATCGCTGAGAACTCTATGCTTCGTGATCATGTGAGCAGTCTGAATGGTATTCCCTTGTACGTACAACTTATTTTCAAGCTTGTTTTTCAAGGTTTTTAGATTAGAAAAATCATTCAAAAGTTTTGATTCCTTAGCACTGAATTCTTGGTTAACTCAAACTTAGCACGCTGTTCATAAATTGCAACACGTTCTTTATAGGCATTCAGTTCAGAGACTACAGAATTATCAGGGGCACATGCTGTGTATTCATCAAAAACATAGTCATCATTGACTGCAGAAGATGCATCACTTGGTACAATCTCACTTTCACTTTGTTTCACATATTGATCATATGGGACAACATTGATATTACCTATATTTTCAATATCTGACTCAATAGTTTCAGTTGATTGTACTTTGTCATGCATCTTTTGCACATCAGCATCATCGTATAGTTTTAATACCTCAGAAATGATTTTGTCTTTGGATGGACCAGTTTGTGGTGATGAAGAGACTTTAGAAGGGACCATTGGAGAAATGCTAGCCATGAAAATTGTTTATGCAGTAGGTTCATCATCAACGTCAGAGTCGTATGCATCACAATCAGCGACTTGAAAGGCATTCTGATGATTGTGGCCTATCTCCTGAATTGGCTGCTCATCCACATCTGCATCATATGTCTTGGCATTTCTCTCAGCAAGAAACAACAACTCCTCTTCATCCAAAGCTGCACCATTATCCTGAGCTTGCACAAGCAACATCTTATCCCTGAAGTACTTTGCATTCTGAGGGCGTTTTAGTGATGTGCAGTTCCTTGCAATATGTCCCTCACCACCACAATTGTAACACTTGATCGGCTTTGCTTGTCCTTGATTTCCATTCCTTCCTCTATTTTGATTTGCCACATATCCTCTATCAACTCTACCTCTTCCTTGTTCATACTGCCTTTCTTGAACTAGTTGTACCATAACCTTTCCATCTCTGACAGTGGCTTGATTGTGTGGATTAGATGCTTTTCTGAGGTTGTTGTTGGTGTGTGGGAGAGAGTTCATGTTTTGACTGATCATGAGAGCCAGTTGATTAATGAAGTTTCCCACGTGTGCATTAGAATCAGCTTGTTTGAACATTAGATCGGGAATGAGTTTGTGATTACCATTACCCATAGGTATGACTTGTGAAGCTTTGGTTGTGATCCCAACATTGGTGTAAAATGCAGTTGAATCATTTGATGAACTTGTTTCTCCCTGTTTTGATTTGAACTGATTAAGAATCATTTTTTCAAACATGGCATGTCTCTCATTCTGAAGCAGGAAGGCACATAGTTGTTCATAGTTGGTGTTCTTCAAACCTTTGGTTAGCTTCACAGAGGTGACAAACTTATGCCATTCGGGATTCATGTTGTTCACAAATTTTGAGTTCAACTGAATGTTTGGCATGGTCATTTTGATATACCTCATATCATTAACAAGCTTGTGGAATCTCACGTAATACTCATAGACACTCTCATCTGGTTTCATCTTGAAGTGCTCAAATTCATCATAGAGTTGTGATTCTCTGTCTTCCATAGTTAATTCAGAACCTGAGAGAAGCATCTTGACATTATCCCACACTGCCTTGGCTTCGGTGTTGTGATTGATCAGCTTGTAGATATCTTTTGGAAGACCTTGAAGTATGATGTTAGAAGCCCTGATATCAGCATCGAATCTCTTTTTCTCCTTATCATTGAGCTCATCATATGTCTTTGGTCTGTCTATTCCATAGATCATTGTTCCATCTGCAGCTGTATAATTAAGTCTCTTTTAGTCTCAATCTGATAAGGTCCTTCACCAATCGATTTGAGAATGTTGACCCCATTTTCTTTTCCAAGACTGTACATACTGATTCTTTGAGCCCAAGAGTCGTAGTCAGTTCTGTCAAGCATGGGTGGACGAGTATCTGAACCAGCTGCTTGAACATCCTCGGCAACAGTGGAGATGATTGTAGGTACGTTGGTAGACATGTTTAAAGATTACACGGGATTTTATAACTCAATGATTAAACCGGGAAATAGATTCTTTCACGGGATTTTACTAAATCAAGAGAAAACCGTATTACAAACAAAAGTCAACCAAGTCGCTAAGAATCCTTGAACTAAGTCACTAAGAACCAAGTTGCTAAGTATTAAGAAGACAAGTCGCTAAGATCCAAATCGCTACAAATTTTGACAGCAAATCGCTAAGCACCAAGTCGCTAAGAAATCAAGTCGCTAAATAGCAACTCACTAATGTCCAAATCGCTAAGACCAAGTCACTAAGAAACTTAAAGAACAAGTCGCTATCAAAATTGAAAGCAAGTCGCTACCTTACCAAGTCGCTACCCGTAGTGGAGAATCCACTAAGTGTACTGTTTGTCGGCTTGTCTCAAAAGGCAAGTCGCTATGACCAAGTCGCTACCAAAACTCACTACAACTCGCTACCTTTTACTGAAGCAAGTCGCTACCAAGAAATTCACTCCGAGAGCCAAGTCGCTACCAAGAAAAACTTTAAAAACACACTATTCAATCCAAAACAAGCTCAACCACGGTGATTCAAGCTTACCAAATCAAAACCCAAGCACATACAATGATCCTAAACACAAAAGTACACCCAAAATTCAAACTTTAACACTAGAAATGAACCAAATGATGCAAAAACCACTAAACTTTTTCAAACTCAAAAACCATCTAAAAACCACTAGAAATCCAAGGATATGTAAGAGATGATCTAACCATGGCTCTTGATACCATTTGTAACATATTGGATTTCACATGAGAGATCAAATCACTAACATATTAGGCGTATAAGATGATTTCCAGAGAGAGAAAGAGTTAGAGGTTTGGGAACTTTAGTGAGAGAAAGAAAAATCTTATTATGAGCTCCAACTCTCTACCTTGGGAGGTAGAGAGTATTTATAGTCTTACAATAAAACGCCACCTGACGGGCTGTGGATCAGGCATACAATGGGTAAAGACCCGTCCGTCCTCCACGGTGTTACCTAACTAAATACAACTTAACATTAAATAACTACGACTACGAGCTTTCTAACGGATACATATACTTGAGGTGACCGACACTTTAATACCTAGATTTTCTAAATCCTAACACAGCATGGGCCATAGCAAAGAGGCCATAGATGGATTAGGTGGTTATGTTGATGTAGTATTCTTTTGATAGTAGTCCTTAGTAGTTGACTGTTGATGTACTTATTAGATGGTTGTATGAATGGGAAGCATGTAGTACTGCATCCTTTGATGTAGTTTTATTAATTAATGAATAATTTCCAATTATATAAGCCTGGAAACAAACATGCAAGTCTGGAGAGCTGGAAAGTGAAATATATGAACTTTAAAGAAGTCAATTACATCTTTTTTGAAACTAAGATTAAGTTTAGGAAACAAACATACAAGTCTGCATGCTGATAATCTAAGTTTAACTAAATTTATCCTTCATTTTGACTGTTCAGCAGCGCATCCTAATTGGGTTCCAAGGTGACCTTATTCTACCTTACAGAACAGCTCCTCGTGTTCCCGATCTTGCCGCATTCTCTCTTCCATTTCCCTTTCAGCCCTATCTTGTTTGGCTAGTTGTTCCATTATTGCTTCATCTTCATGCTGCTTAGTAATAGACTTCTCACCATCCACATTTCCCTTTATTAAGTTGTGCTCATCTTTATTCTTGTCACCTGTTTCATTGACCACCACCGCACATTTTTCAACTACATCCTCCTTAGATATTTTGTTAAGTTGTTCCCTAAATATTTCATTAAGCACGTCATCACATGGTCTTTCAACTTCAAAAGACAAACGCTTACGCACAATCCCTGTTATATATGTAAAAAAATATATATAAATTTTTAAAAAAAACGAAGGATCATAAATATATTACAAAAACTATTTATAGTATTCTAACATAAGTATACTAACAAAAGTAATGAGTTTTACCGTTAGACATTACTACAAATATGAAATTGAGATTACTCAAACAATCTATATGTAGTTGGGATAAGTTATTAGTTTCATCCAGTAGGTAGTTGCCAAGCTTAGGCAACTTAATAAATTTTTCATATAACACAAATAAATGTGTATCTTAGTAAATCTTAGGCAGTTGGCACAAGTACAACATTAATAATAAACAATCACAAAGGGTGGTTCTTACTTCATACACTCATTAAAGTGTATCTTTGATGATACACTAATTTCGGGCAACCTTAGAAAGTTGACATTGTTGGGAAACCTAAGTAAATGCACAAGTACAAAGGGCTGGTAATTTGCACTTGGTTTAGTTGTTAGAGTTTGTTGTAAACTCCAAGAATTATTTCCACCTAAATTTGTTCAAAACACAACCATGGATTACGATGACAACTCTAAGTTTAAGGTTTATTTAATGCATCCATCATCGAAACATGCAGTTAAACTACCTAAAAATATCACTTTCAATAAACTAGTGGCGTATGTGAAGAAAAAGGTTGACGGTGTCAAAGACACACAAAATGATAAAGTGAGGTTATCTTACAAAGATGGTTCCATCGAATGGGACGTTGTTGATGATGATGACGTCCAATTCTTCATTCATGAAGTATGTTGTAAGAATATGAAAACTCAGGCTCTGTTCATTTCAATAAAAGAACCACCACCTTCAGAGGTAAAATCATCCTCAGCTTCTAATCATTTATCATTAGATCTGAATATTCCGCTGCTTCACAAAGATGGTTATCATGACACCCCAAAGGTTGAAGAATACTCTTTTCACCAACCTGATCATTCACTTCCTCTGTCGCAAAGAAACTCATTTAAAACCCATGCCACCAACTGCACCACAACCAGAATTAAAAAACAGCGATTCCCAGAAAAATGATACCGTTTTTTTCAAACATAAAGAATTTTTTAATAAAGCAGAATGCATGTTTGCTATTGGAAAGAAATCATTAGTTGAGCGTTTTGAATACAAAGTTATTAAATCTGAACCCACGAGGTACAGCGTGAAATGTATAAATGAAGGCTGCTTATGGAACATATACACCCGTAAAAAAAAACTGGATAGCACATTCTTTGTATCTAGCATCAACGATGTCCACACATGTTCAAGAACTGAATTACATCCTAATCATCGTAATGCGACAATGAAATTACTTAGTTAGTTGCTAATCAAAAAATTGAAAGATACTCAGAGGGTATATACTGGAAAGGACATACAAAGAGATATGAGTCTTGAATGGAAAGTAAACATTTCTTACAAACGAGCTTGGGGAGGTAGGAATTTGGCATTTGAGGTGTTGAACGGTAAACATGAAGAATCGTTTGAGCAGTTAGCTTTATATTGTCATAACCTAAAGCTAAAAAACGAGGGGACGGTAACACACATCGATACAGACGATGCTGGAAGATTTAAGATGGTTTTTGTAGCATTTGGTTTTACGGTAAGTTTCGGGCACATTTATATTTATTGTTATTATTAATATTATTATTCTTATTAATATTCTTATTATTATTATTATTATTATATTAAGCTTTAACGTATACTAACCACTAATATATACTTAACGATACTAGATTCGGAGTTTTATAGCTTTCATGCGGCCATTGATTATAATTGATGATGCGCATCTGAAAGGGAAGTATCTTGGAACCAACATACTTGCTGTTGGTATGGATGGAAACAATCAGATTATTCCAATCGCTACTGGGGTCGCACAGGGTGAGACCACTGAAGCCTGGACATTGTTTTTGAGGTGGTTGAAAGAATGCATTGGTGAAGTGCCTAATCTGGCGATTATTTCAGACAGGGATCAATCAATAACAAAAGCTTGTGACACGGTTTTTCCAAATTGCTTTCATGGTTATTGTTGTCGTCACTTGATGAGGAATTGCAATTTGACCCAGAAAAAGCATAAGGCTTTGTACTGGAAGGTGTGCAAAACCTATAAAACTAAAGATTTTGATAAAGCAATTTCCGAGCTTCGTGCAAAAAAATCAGAAGCCGTCAAAAAACTTGAAGACGCCGGGTATGAAAAGTGGTCAAGGGCATATTGCACTAGAAAAAGATATAATTATTTGACGTCAAACAGTGCAGAATCAATAAATTCATTAACAAGGCACGTTCGAAAGGTACCAATAACTATGCTCTTGGAGTACTACAGAAGGCTTCTACAAGATTGGTATTTCGAACGTCGAGAAAAATACTACGGTATAACTATATATTCGCCGTCTCTCATTTACTTGTTCGATAAATGTTACCTGATGTATGTTTATTTTGTAGACGCACCGGAATTTGAACTTACACAATGGCCAGCTAGGAAGGTTGAGCAGAGAATGTTAAAGAGTGCTAATTGGGAAGTAAGAGGCATTGCCATGTGTGATGTGTACCAAGTTCTAGACCATCGTCATAGTCATATTGTTGATTTCCTAAAAAATGAATGCACTTGCAAGTACCTGCAATAAACAGGTTGTTTATTACGGTAAATGTTGTGTTTCGTGTATTGTTTTTTATTACGAACAACGTGCAGGAAATGGCAACTTTCAGGACTACCATGTGGTCATGTGTGTGCCGTGTGTAGAGAAGAAAAATTGACTAACTGTAACAAATGGGCGGAAACATGGTTTACAAAAACTGCACTCAAAGGCACATATCATGAAATGGTGTATCCTTTGGAAATAGAGTCAAGATGGCATGATCCGGGTAACTTGCAAAAGGTTAAACCATTGTTGATGGAAAAGAGGCAGGCAGGAAGACCTAAAAACAAAGATCGTATCCGATCAAAAAATGAGGAGCCAAAAGTTGTAAAATGTGGAAGGTGTGGTACCGTAGGGCATACCCGTGCAGCATGTATGGAACCATTGCCCAGAAAACAGGTAACCTACCTTGTTCATTCAAATGTATAACTAATCTTGTTTTTTAGTATTCTGACAAGATATGTTAAATATGTTGTCAGAAAAAAGCGAATAGCAGGTCAGACAATGGTAAAGAAGTTATGCAAGAGATGGCATCTGAACAGGGAAGTCGTAAACGTAAGTCAAGTACTGAATTTCAAGTGAAAGAGGAACCAAAATCGCAAGTGGACAACAAGTATTTTCAAAATGGGAGAATTTACCAGGATTGGGATGCCGTACATTGGGATGGTGAACCAAGTAACAGCGTTTGGGAGGGTGACGTAAAGAATTATGGCATTAACCTAAATTCACTCCCTGAATCATCAAATACTTATCACTTGGATGATTTCTATCACTTGGATAATTTCTAGGTGAATGTTCTGTTTATTTAAGGCTATGTATGGTTAGGTGTTAAACGTGTAACGTTGTATAAGGCTATGTATGTCCATGGCTGAAGTAAAACAGTACTGCATATGGTTGAGTGGTGATTTGTGGTTCCAAGATTAAGTAACTGTATAAATAATTTGTGTGTTACACTTTGATAGGTGGTACGCGTAATTGTTTTACATCCTATCTGTTTTTGTTGCCTATATAAGGATGATTTTGGTTAGGCATTTTGCATTCATCTCACATCTAACCACCAATGGTTGCAACACCAAACATTGACCATTTAAAGGAGTGTTGTGGTTCTAATAAGCTTCAGCATTGCTTTAAGTATCTGTTTGTGCAAGAATGGAGAGAGAATGAGAGTATGGTCATGTACATTTCGCAGAAATGTGCTGATCTTGAGGCTAACATTGAGAGAAGAGATCGACTAATTCAAGAAGGCCAGTCTTTTAGTCCATTTGATGATGTTGCTCCTGATGCAGTTGAGTGCATGTTGGAGACGCAGCAGAGAGACCGAGATATCTTAGGTGCGATGGTTGCGGTTTTGGATTTAGCTCGTGAAGGGAGGGCTGAAAAGCAACGTCATGTAGGTTTGATGGATCTAAAGGGTTAGTGCTAGTTGCTCTGGTGATTGGTGCTAGTGACTATATTGCTAGCAAGGCTGCATCAATTTTAAGTTTCTTGCATTTTAATGTATTTTCTTCAACCAAGTATTTGAATTTTGTTATAAATAAAACGTTGTCTTTGTGTATGCAACATTTATTTATGTTTTATGTGAAAGGTCATGGTCAATAATTGTGAAAGGTTAATCAATGCAAAGGATTGTGAAGTGTGAAAGGGCATGGTCAATAATTTTGGTTTCTGCTGTTTTTAGTGTCTCATTGGTTGAAGTTAAACAGCACTGCCTATGCCTATGTCATTGGTTCAACTAAGTATATAAATAATTGGTGTGCTAGCCTTTGATAGGTGTGCACGATGTGAGAAGAGAAAAGTCGTATGCAAAACCAGCAAGCATTTGTCCTGTTTTGGATGTGTGTTCAGAAATAGTAAATCTTGTGAGCATGTGTAAGTGAAAAAAATAAATTTAGTGCCAATATGTGGCTGGGCTTTAAATGAGTTGAAAGGCTGTATTTTTTTTTTTGTGTTATTCAATAATATGGGAGCAGTTGTGCATCATGTGAGGGACTGAATTGGAGATGTGGAATAGGCATGTGAAAAAGGAGCCTATGCTTACAGGGATTTTTTTTTTGTGTTATTCAATAGGTTGTGCATTATGTGTTGAATAGGCATGTTTTTATCTGCTGGTTTCCTATTTAAGATAGCTAACCCACCTTGTTAGTGAACCACTTTATTTTTTTATTTGTGATAAAGAAGTGAGATAAGGAAATGTCTAGATATCCCAGGTGTGATAAGCTTAGAGCCGATGCAAATTCTAACAACTGGCCTGATATGTTAGTGTTCTATTGCTACCAAGCATCTGGCGAAGATATTCGTATGGCACAACAAATGAATACGTTAGCGGGAAGATTGCTTCAAATCACTGAAGAAAGGCTTAGCTTCATTCAAGAATTGGAGAGTGTTGGAAACACGCATGCTCAAAAAACAGCAGAATATTTGAGGGGGCTTCAAGGTAAAGATGATCAAAAGATAATGCAGATGAAAATCCTTGCACGGGAACTGGAGCTGAATGCTCGGAACCATGACATCTTTATCCAGAAACTCAGGGGCTTGATGGATCTCTAAGTGTGTGACTGCTAAGTGTGTTCTCTGTTGTTGGTTGTTTTTTCAGTTGTGTGTGTCAGTGAGCTTATTATAAGTGTTGTTGTAGTGCTTGTGTGTGACCCATGAAAATCGATTGTAAGATATTGCATTGAATAAAATGGGTTGTTAAATTTGTAGGCCTAACCTTTTTGTTTGTTCGCATCTTCATTCTCATATTTAAATAATTCTCTTCTGACGCTCTTTGAGTTGTTTGGTTTTTGTTTTTGGTCTTCGCATCCGCATTCTCATCTTGAACTAGTTGCAGTAGTGGTTTGTTCTGAACTAGCAGTGGTTTCTACTGAACTAGCAGTGGATATGGAACCACTGCTAGAGCAAAAGAAACCACGTCTAGAAGGATGAAACCACGGCTAGAAGCATTCTTGAAACCACTGCTAGTTCAGAAGGATGAAACCACGGCTATAAGGATGAAACCACGGCTAGAATGATGAAACCACGACTATAATGATGAAACCACGGCTAGAAGCATTCTTGAAACCACGGCTATAAGCATTGTTGGATAGCACGGCTAATGTATCAAAGCACTGATGAATGTCATTTAAAAATAAGTTAAGAAGAAAATTAATAAGTCGTAATAAATAGGCCACCATGAAAAGGGGACTTATCTTGAAAAATGAGAATCATTCCTTCGACTACATTCTTTAAGTTTGCAGCAGTGGTTTCTTCTGAAATATGTCATTATTTAAAGATAAGTTAACAAGAACATTAATAAGTCGTAATAAAAGGCCACATGAAAAGGGCACTTATCTGGAAAAATGAGAAGCATTCCTTCTACTAAATTCTCTATATACGTACGGTACAAACAAAGCGCAACCATGCAAACACTTTTAATGACAACGATATTTACAAAATAAATACATCCCATATAAGGGATCACATTAATATTTAGTAGTTGATACATCAGTTTATCTACTTGTCTAATACAAACTTCATATCGTAATACAAACTTGCTCCCTTGATACAAAATGTTAGAATTACAACCAAATATGACTACAACATGACTACCAAATACATACTCTGTGTTTGAAAAAAAAAATTAGCCATATGCTCATGATATGCAAGGGCAGCCTGTACAGGATTATCGACGGCCAATGCCTTCCCATGTGTCAATCGGTATAAGAATATGCATACCCAGATACCACAATCACCAAACAGCCCCCCCTGATCTGGAACGTTGTGCGCATTCTTGAAGGTAATTGCATATGTTGTCGGATCTATACCTTTCTTCTGGAAGACACTGGCTTCCTCTAAAACGATTGGTAGTCCAGCCTGTATATACACCGAAACATGTTTGGTTATTTTACATACCAACTTAACTGATCACATACCAACTTAACTGTTTAGATATGACACACTGAAAACCTAAACTAAGCAAACACTGTTAACATAAACTACACCACACTCCAATGAAACCAGACATCCTAATAAACCATTGTATCTGGATGAGTCTGCAAAATAAGTGATTCACAGAACGGGTTGAACAAAAAGGAGCCACCATCTCCCTCGATACCCAGGTTCTGGAAGTTGCCAGTAGCAAGCTTGTAGGCTACAATGGTTGCATCAAATCCATCATGGTTTTCAAGTTCAAGGACAGGGTCGTTGTTAACATCAAAACCAATTAGTTTGAGTGCTACTGGAGTGGTCATGTGATGAGTGTGTAAATACTCATCATTTTTGTCTTATCTGAGCTGCCAAAACACTTAAAAACACTCAAATATGCAGCAAAATACAAAATATATCCAAGGATTGTATTTTATATGTTTCAGATGAAAAATGTTTAAAATCAGATGAAAAACGAGCTAAGTTTGCATAATTGGCAATTTCAGTCCCCCGACTTTCAAATCTTGACAAAATCAGTCCCTGAGCATTTGTTTTGGAATAAAAGTCAACCCAAGTCCTTTCAAAATCAAAATTTATCAAAAATGATCCTTGGGTAAAAAGTTTGGAGAATTTACAAGTTTGGTCCTTCAAGTTTCAAAATTGGCAAAAATAGTCCTTGGAAGTTTAAAAATGGAAAATTATCTTTTATGGTCCTTGTACTAATGAAACTTGGCATGTTTGGCCCTTTTGATAAGCTTTGGAAAATTACAGTTTCAGTCCCTCTAGTTTGGTTGATTTACAACTTTGGTCCTTGCTATTAATAAACAAACCCTTGAACCCCTGTCAAAACAACCTTGACCCCCTGACAAAGCAACTTGAACCCCCTACTTGAACCCCCTGTCCCTTAATAATACACCCTGGTCAAAAACAGTCAAACCCAGCACACCTTTTCCCTCCAAAACCCTTATCCTTCACCCACTCTCTACAACACTCTTCATCACCATGTCTCCAGCTCACATCCCACCACCCTTATCACTCCACCTCACCTAACAGCCAAAATGCATTTAATGCATCTCTTCCCGTGCACTCAATCCACCTCCAACTGGCAAATATAGTTTTGGCGCCAAAATCTCATCAACGGCCAATATCAACTTTTCTAATCCAATGGCTCTGAAAAGTGGTGGGAAATGATCAGAGGAGAGAGGGGAAGACTTTTGCTGATAAATAGAAGGAAGAGAAGGAGAGACAAGGAGTAGTTTTTAGTTTTCATTTTTCATGTATGTCGTTTTTAATTTTTATGTCTTAATTAAGTTCTAAATTGTAATTTTAATCTTTCTTGTACTGAACTAAGGCATTTTAGCCAGTTGTAACTCATTTTCAGTAACAATTCAAAGTTTGATAAATTTCCTTGTTTTTACATTTTCTGTTATAAAATCAGTTTTAAAGTTGCTAAAGCTCAAGCTCCAAGAAGCTTAATTATAATCCAAATAAGCTCACTAAAGCTGTCTGTAGCTTTTAGTGAGCTCAATTTTAAGTTTTAAGCAATTTTTACCACAGTCAACAAAAGTCAACAAACAGTTTCATTGGTGACTTGGATCTGGTTTGCTGAGATGGAGTTGGATATGGGTTGATTTTGATTTGATTTAAGGTTGAGAACAGGTTAGGGTAGTGGTTACTTGATCTCATTGTGCATGCTATAGTAGCAGGACAACTTGTAAGTCCATGTCTGTGTTAATTTCTGCATAAATAATTTATATAGATTTAAGATATTGTATTGCTGTCATTTTGATTCATTTAGGAATAAATTAGCATAATGATTCTGTTTTCAAGTATTTAGTAGGCTTAGGGTGTTAGTTAAGTAAGTTTATTGCAAAACAGTTAGTATAATAGTGTGTTTGGATCAGATTATTAATCTGAGATTGAGGTTTGTTAAGTGATTAAGCTCAGTTGCTTGAGTCCAATTCAGGTCTAGTATAATCATTTTGCTCTTCAGTTTGCATCTTAGAACACTCAAAGTCAAAATGGCCTTCATTCATTTCTAGTTTCCAATTCAGTGAGAAATTAGGAGATCAAAAGCTTGATTTATGATTAGATAATGTTAGAGTAGCTTAATATAACTTCTATTTAGTCTATAACATCATTTTCAGTTCATAAATTAAGCTCAAATCTCACTTTGGTCAAAGTTCTCAAATCTGATCAAAAGTCAAAAGTTGAAAAACTCAGTTTTCACCAAAGTTTGTGGAATTTTCATGGATTCGTTTCTGGTTCAAAATCATTGAAACTTTGGGATTTTCAAGTTCAGTTGGTCAAGTGTATAAATCTGATTTTTGTGAAATTTTTGGAAACAGTCTTAAGCACTTAATCAGCTGTCCAATAAGCTCCAATCTGCCCTGTTCACTCAGCATACACTGAGTGTGTGCAGGCAACTTCCAGACCTTGTGCAGGTCTTGTTTTTGATCACTAGGGTCTGAAACTTGGTTTATTGGCTCACTAGTTGGTGGTCTTGAGAATCCAAGTGCTGTTTTCCTTTTCAGCTTATTTAATAAACCTGTGCATAAGCTGCAAATTAGCCAGACAGGCCTGTGTGGTTCTTGTGCCTAAATTGAATCAAATCATTGTAGTTTGCCTTTCAGAGGTTTAGGTCTGTTGAAATAGGTTGGTATTAAGTTGTTTTAGTATAATATAGCTTATGTGTTCATTTTGTGCTTTCTAGTGCTTATTAGCTTATTTTAAGTGCTTATTCTCAAACAGTTTGCACTACAGCTTGTTAATCTTACACATAAGCCCCAGCTTTTATGTTTTTCATAGATTTAGAATATTATTTTAAACTTTTCCTGAATTTTTCAGATTTTTCCATTACTGTTTAGTATTTTTCCTATTTTAAAACAGTTTTTAGGACTTTTTAAATAGCTTTTAATACAAATAAATCAGAAAATCTTCAAAAAAATAAGTTCTCAATTTTCATAGATTAAGATAAATATAAAAAGCCAAAAAAATATTTTTCCATAATTTTCCTAGTTTAAATAGTAATTTTTAGCAATTTAATTAGTTTTAAATAGTTTTTAAATCATAGAAATTAGAATATAAATCAGAAAAATACAAAATTAGTTTTGAAAATTCTCTTTAGTTATTTTAGATTTTTGAATAGTTGTTTTATAATTTTCCCATTAATTTTCATAATTTTTAGTATTTTAATTTAGTTTTAAAGTTCAAAATTAGTTTTTAATTCAAATTTATAAAAGAAAAATCAAGAAAATCCAATTTTAAAAATAGTGATAGCGTTTATTTAATATAATTTAGCTTTTTAATTTTCTTTCTCAAATTTTTCCTTTGTCATCTAGTATTATCATACCCCTTTTCCTGTTCAATATCACTCGATCACTACGCGTTTAGCTTCAATCGCACAGCTCGTTGGGACTTAACGACCTGGGGAAACACTAAACTCTCCTAGACTTAATTGCATTACGTTCTCAAGCTGTCTGACTTTTATTACGGTTGACCATTCACAAGTGGTTGACTTGTGTAATAAACCTGACCGTTTGGGAGCCAATCAAATTTTGGCGCCGCTGCCGGGGAGTTGTGCTAATAATCTTACGTTTAGCAGATTAGTGATTTGAATATTCACTCCTTGTTCATACCATCTGTTAGGAATTAGAAAATTCCATAGTGAAGAGTCGGTCACTCCTAATATTATCTAGCATAAGTTAGCTCGTAGACATATCGTTATTTACGTTATTTAGGAGTTTATTTATTAGTTTGTAGCGTAGTATAGCTTAGTGCAACACCGTGGAGGAAGGACGGGTCTTTACCCACTGTATCCCTGATCCACAGGCCGATAGGAGGTCGTATTTCTTGTAACTATAAATACCCCTTCCATCCATGGAAGGGGTGGTGCTTTCAATCTAATATTCCATACATTTGTCTAAACCTCTAGCAAGAACACCCTCTCTCTCTCTACTTTCTCTCTCTAAAATGGAAAACATGTATTTTGATCTCCCAAGACCACCCGAATCATCAACACAATAATATTTGGATCCTAACAATTGGTACCAGAGCCAAGGTTTTTGTGTTGTGTTGATTTGTTGTGGTTTTTGATTCTTGTTTAAACTGTTATTGTACTTTTATTGGCCGGAAAATTCTTTTCCGATTATTATTTTGGTAAGCAGTTTGTTTTAACAAGTTTTAGCATCCTGTTTTGATAAAAACGTCATATTTGTCCATTCTTGTATACACATCTGTTTTGGGTCATTTGTCCAAAACAGTACCCTTGTGACTGGATTTTTTGTACCAAAAGTTGTGATATATGGTGGTCAAACAGTGGTCAAAACGGGTCAATAAACCATTTTTATGCACTTTTTCTGAGTTCAATGAATCTGGTCATGTTTTCGCGGTCAAACTTGGTCAAAACAGTCATATGTAGCAGTTTTTATCACGTTTTCTGGGTTTCTTTGATGATGGTCGGAAAAATGTAGTCGGAAAACTCATCGGAAAACATCAAAATCTTGCTAGCAACTTAGACACAAAACTGTCCTAGCGAGTTAGACCTAACGACTTGTTATTTAACAAGTCGTAGCGAGTCAGCTTAGCGACTTAGTGCTAGCGACTAAGTGCTAGCGACTTAGTGCTAGCGACTTGTCCTAGCGACTTGGCTAGCGACTTGTCCTAGCGACTTGGCTAGCGACTTGTCCTAGCGACTTGACACCATTGACCTAGCGAATTAGACAGAACAGAAATGAAGAAGAAGATGAATGATATATTGACCACAACCTCTAAACCTTATGACCAATACCAATATTCACAATCACATACCATTAAACAACCTCTCGACCTCAGGTTCAACGTAAACCATCCTCGGTCCATGAAAGCTTATACGTGTTATCTAAAGATAAATCAGATCCAAATCCTATTCAAACAACTAATCCTAGACCTAGACTCACTTCAAAAACCCTCACATCACTCCCCAACTCTCAATCGTGACTCTAGGACTCGTTATTGGTAAAGGAAAATTTTTGTACGAGACCTCAGATAATTTGTTTCGTGGTTCTCATAATGAAAAACATTCAAGGCTATCAAGAGCCTCAAACACGAATAACAAATAAAACCATCATCGATCCAAAGGTTGTGATAATATTCGAAACAAACTGAAGTAAGATCAAAACCATTAGGGTTTCATCTCCTTCTTGTTCGGTTTAAATGAAACTAAATGACATATCTTTACGAGATCTCAGAATTATTTCGTGGCACTTAAATGATATATCAAGACTTCCAAGAGCCCTTATCACGAAATAAACTTACATCATAGATCAGATTGTGACAATTTTCGAATTTAAGAAATGATGTTAACAACTTTGTTAATCCATTTTCTTGATTCGTTTCATATTCTAATGCATGATTACCAAATGAAACCTACCTGTGGCGTTGATTAAGACCCGTACCATCCCTGTGGCTTTGATGTTGTCCCTCAAGCCATCCCTGTGGCGAGGTCAACATGGTATGAGCTGAGTTATTTAATGTCGTCGCTTGTATCTTTGATCATCCTTGTTACATAGGTCGAATATTGTATTCGAATGATCACGAAAGGAACGAGTGGTATATGAGGTTGGATTATTTTTTGGCGATTTGGTGAAGCTGATGTGAGTGGATATTAGTGAGGGAGGCGGTAAAAAAACTAGAGAGAGTTTAGGGTTCTGTAAGAGTTGTTAACATATTACTTTGTGTCAAAAGATGAGAGTTATACCACTTTATTAGGGTAACATACGGGTGGACTCATGGGCTTGAGCAGATTGACCATCTTGAACTCCTTGGGCTGTCAATTCAAAAATGGATAAGGTGTCTTTGTTAATTGGATGGGCCACTACTTATGGGCCGTGTGTTGTGGTAAGTTGAATCGGGTCAAGTGTACTCTTTAAACAAGAATGCCATAAGTCACATTATGATGAGTATCTCTCATAAGTCACGAGTTCTAGTGGTATTATTTGATTTGTACTGAAGTGTGATGGACCTCTTTTGATACCGTTGAGTTAATATGAAGTCTTGCCTACGAAGAATGTTTGTTAAGATGTGTTGTTAATAATCCGAATATGGGCTTTTAATCGGATATGTTTGCATATATGAAGTATTAGACTTGGATATTGAACTGAACCGAGATAAATCTTGATTAATTGGGTTTCTCATGATTAAGATTTGATAATATGAGGTTTATAAGATTTAACGATGAGATCTGTCGATGAGATTTGACAATGATTTTGGATGAGCATTGATGAAATGATGAGACTTGTTGCTATGGGGTTTGATACTTTGGCTTATGCATTTTACGGAGAATTGTATATCACGGCTTGAATTGATGGATGAACAATGTTGACTACAGGGTGGTTTATATTTGATATTCCTTATTTGGACTTGATGTGAGGATTTTTCGGGCACGTTTACTTATTTCGTCTTCCGCGAAGACTACTTGTTTGGGCATTTATAGAGTGTGATAAAGACTTGGCTATTTAGGTACGGTTGTGATTCTTTCTCGATTTACCCACAACGTAACTATCACTTTGGTGTCTCACGCAGTTGAGGATACGTCAAGAGGTTTTGTACAATGGGTACACCGCTTCTTTTTCACGAGGATGAGTACAAGTTTAAGTAACAAATCTGGGGAATTCTACTTCATGATCAAGTTTGGTATATCGAGTTTACTTCACCAAGTGGTCACAGCAACAGCCGAAAGAATTCGTGAATGATGTGTTTACCAAAGTGTTTATTGGATGGTTGATGATAATGTTGATGTTGGATAATGGACCAGTGAAGAACCACTGCATGTTCCCCTAAAACAGATATTCACTGAAACCAAAGTTGTCATAACACAATCAAGCTGACATTGTTTACGGTTTTGTCTTGATTTTGTAAAATCCCGCGAAAGAACCTATTTCTCGGTTTAAATCATAGACTTGTAAAATCCCGTAACAATGGAAACATCCTGATAATAGTAAGGTGCATTTCCGGAACTATCTTACGGTTTATTATTGGTTTTGTAAAATCCCGCGAAAGAAACTATTTCTCGGTTTAAACCATTAAAATTGTAAAATCCCGTATTGATGGAACCATCCTGGAGAAAAGGAAAGTGTATTTCGGGATCTTTTCTGATGCTGGTGCTACGGTTTCTGCTTCGAAGAAGGGATTAAAGGGTGTACTTCATGAATTGGATGTGTGTTTGGATATTCGTCATGGCAGTTTGGTTATTACAAGGTTTTACGGGGTTATGTGCTTTTAACCATGGTCGGGATGAAACCATTATTAAAGTTCATTTAAATGTCAAAGAAGGCTAGATTTGAGCAGTTCAGAAGATGTGACAACGGCGTTAATTCAATATTATTTATTTGAGGTTGAAGTGAAATATCACGGGCGAGTGTACTTAGTATCTGAAGGTATCGGGGATGGTTGGATGAAGATACTTCGAGATCCTTGTTCAAGCTTATTATCAAAAATGAAGACTTGGAAATCTAGTTATTGTTGGGTGACTTTTACCTTTTCTTTTACCACTTGGGGGAATTGGGCTCTTATCACCTCAAAATAACTATCACTTAAAGGAGTTACGTTGTAGTGCTCAGTGTCACATTCAATTGTGGATTTTCAAGAGGTGATATACGTCTTATACTCGATGGTTGGTTGGTTGAAGAGTATAGAGTACTTAGAGATTCAAATGGGCATGAAGTCTCGGCACCGCTCTTTGTTACATATGTGCAAGTTTAAGTCACAAGTTCAGGGTATTTTACTTCAGGGTCAAATTCATCATATTGGGTTTTCTCCATCAGCTGTCACTACAAAGAGCCTACTGAATGATAATGGGGTTGATTACATGTTTTGCTAAGAGAGCTGAAAAGAGAGAGATTATGACGTCTGTTCACATCAGTTCAGGCCTCGTACCCTAAAGAAAAGAAAAGTGTACGTTTCAGTGCGCTTTATCTTACAAAGAAGAGAAATCTTCTTATGACGTATGAACACATCAGTTCATGCCTCGTACTCCAAAGAAAAGAAATGTGTACGCTTCAGTGCACTTTATCTTAGGAAGAAGAGAAATCTTCTCATTAATGACCATTCTCATCAACATGCTTCATGCTTTTTCCGTGCGCTTCAGTAATAAAGTGAACCGGGCTACCACTGATTGTTTTCTCATTCAACTTGCTCGATTATAATGAAGATGGCGACATCTCGTGCGGATTTTGCGGGAGAGAAGTGTGAATAGAACTTTCAGATGATTTTCACTTATTTAGTCAAGAATGGCATCTCCGTATGCAATTCTTGAGGGGGAGAAGAAGTGTGAATTTTTTGCATTGTTGATTGATATTTGAGAATTTAAATGGTCATACGGCTCGAAACTCATGTAAGAACCGAGCTTCTTATTATCGGGTAATCTTCACATGGAGTTTCTCTCTTCTAAGAGCCGTTGGTTGACATCTTCACTCGGATTGATGAGTTTATCGACAAAGTGCTTCCGGTTAATGCTTCACGTATACAGCAACATGATGATTCCGAACAATCTCTCTGTTCTTGTTTGATGTGATTGGTAGTTTGGTGTTACCATCTTGTGTGTTCGTTGCGGCCTGATTGCTGATTTCCTTGATGAACATCTTTCTGTTCTTGTTTGATTGGGAGGGATTTTAGTTAAGGGGATTTGCAAGATGTAAGTTGATTGGGATGCTGTTTGGTGATGTTCTTGTTTTTGGTGGGTTGAAGATGTTAACTATCTATTCCCCAACTGCACAATCTTGAAGAAGGTCGAGTCTACAGTCTGTCCTACATTTTCTGCTACATGTTAGAAGACTAAAGACGAGTTGCATTTAACGATCTAAAGACTTCTTCTTAATCTGGGCATTTATCAAACAGATTGTCGGTTTAGGGGGGAGCACTAATTGGGAGAAAGTTATAAGTCAGATTCAATTCCCAATTAGACTTGCTCATATACTTTAGCAGCGACTACTCGAGACGTTGATATTGACTATTGTTGGACATTTGACACAAGGTGATTACTTCGGAGTTAATCATTTATCACTTATTTGAGATTGAAGTTGACTTTCACAAAGGCGTGTTCTTATTTGATAACTTGCTCGGGCTTAAGAATTTGAGTTGAAGACTTGGCTTATCTAGTTACCAGCAGTCGAGGTGGATGGTTGAAGACCTGGTTAACTATCACTATTAGGAGTTACTTTGTTTTACTCAGTGTCACACGCATATGACGGTGTGGATAAACGCAAGAGGTGTTAATGTCTCATACTTTGTTTGGGTAGTGAGTACTTAGAGATTTGCTTGAAGCATAAATTCTCTACACCGTTCTTCCATCATTAGGTGCAAGCTTAAGGCACAAATGTGGGGAAGTTGACTTCAGTTTCAAGTATGGTATAGCGGGTTTTCTTCTTCAGTGGTCACTTCAAATTGTCTACAGAAGGGTTGATATAAATAGTCAGAGAGAGTCTTCAGCAAGTTGATTCTCACAAAGACTTCAAGCGATCTTCTCAATAAATTTCAATTATTTGGGCATTCAAAGAGTTGCTGATTCTGAATCATCAAAACCAGCAAGGAGAAAGGATACTCACAGATAAACACAAAGCGAGTAAACTTGATGAACTTAACTCTTCTAAGTAACTGAAGACATCCCGGGAAGACAAATGTTAGTACCGCAGAGAAACTCAAGGTTTGACTCATGGCGAGTAAACTTGATGAGCTTAATACTTCTAAGTGATTGAAGATATCCCGGGAAAACAATTGTCATGACCGCAGAGAAACTCAAGGTTTTACTCATCAAGGCTTTTTGTGTTATTATTCCAACGACGTGGGGGAAGTGATGTTAGAGAAAGTTTCTGAAGATAACAGAGGTACACTAGTATGTGGTGATTTCGATGGTGTCTCAAGGATCAGGGGAGAGAGATTGTGTACATTGGGGATGCTCAGCTGTTTCACTTGAGTGCTTAATCAGTGATTCAGAGATATAATCACTTATTCCGGTGTTGACATCCGCAGAGATTGTCACCCGCAGAGATAATCAGTGACTTGGTCTGCCTCTTCAATGTTATCAGTTATTCATTCCTTGTGTATTGGTATACTTCGGATACTTGAGCTTCATACACATTCATCAGGGACGAAAGATGTGAACATAGGGGAGGTGTTCTACATTACCCTCTTGATGTGTATTCGGGAGAGTTCTTGGATATTGGTGTACTTCGGGTTCTTGAGCTTCATGCACGTTCATCAGGGAAGAAAAATGTGAACATGGGAAGGTGTTCTTCATTCCCCTCATGAAGTGTATTTGGGAGAGTTCTAGAGCATTATACAAAGAGGCTGACTGCAACAATTCAACTACTTGGGGGAATTGCTCTCTTGACACCTTTTGGAATGGATTGCTTCAGACTTTAGTGGTTATGAAATTTGAGAAGATTATTTTATGTGTGAGATGATACGTTGTTGTTCTTCTATTGGATGATATAACCTCGAACGGAGAATCTCGATCATCGGTCTTAAATGGAGCAGCGGGATTTATGATTATGGTGTGCATCTCTGTGCACCTGGCTAAGGCAAGCTTGAAATATAGCTTCGAATCTGCTCAACATAAGGATTTTCGGTTTGGGGGGAAGCTGCCAAAGTCTCACTTTCAAGTGGCTCAATTTCTCTCTTCAATTCAAGAGTCTTGGAAGCTTTGGTGGTGAAAGTTTTAGGGATGATGACTTCTATCTTCTACAACGGGGCTGTTCGATATCCTTATCTCGGTACTCGTATCATCATCTTCTTTAACTATATCATCTACTCTATCTTTGTATATATTTATCTGAAAAACCAAATACAAAAATATAAAACCAACAAAAAGAAAATAGAAAAATATAAAACCCTCAAAAAACCCATAAAAAATCAGAAAATTTCAAAAATACCAAAAATATGTTTTCACATGACATGTCTTCTGGTATCGATAACATCTACGGTCTTAGAAATGTCATTCAATAATGGCACGGGACCATAGATGAAGTTCGAGCAAGAGGTGTAAATATTCTTTTCTATACATGTCTCAAAAATGGCTTACAGTTATTTCAGACTGTAACCCGGGCTTCTAATAATGGCTTGCAGTTACTTCAGACTGTGACCCGTGCTTAAACCATGGCTTGCTATCATTTCAGATAGCAACCCGCTCTTCAAGGAAGGAAAGTGCTACGCTTAAACAATTTTCAATATTTCGTGCACTTATCCTAAAACAATTTAAGGAAAGTATGTCGAAGGACTGCTGTTCCTACACAAATGTTTTTCCATCTATAATTCTTCAGAAAAATATTTGTTGTATTTCAAAAAATGGTGGTAAAATGAGTTGCTTGAAAAAATCAATCAGGATCAGAGTTTTTCGTATTAATTCGCAAAAACTCAATCGATGACTTCAGCACTTTTAAAACTTTTCAAGTAAAATGAGTCATTGATTGAGGGGGAGAATGTTTTCAAATCTATATCATCTAACGAGCTTTCTTAATTATCCTACGTGCTTAATTAAAAATGATAATTGCCTGTGTCGAAGGACTAGGAATTTAGGATATGATTGTTAGGTTTAGATGATTAGAGTTTGAATAACACATAAACCCCATGCCATATATGAATTGATTGATATGTTGGATTGACTTTTATTAGTCGATTACTGTTTAGGTGATGTCGACCACCATATATCTGCATGTATGTTCACTAATGTATGCAGGTATATTGGTATAAGAATGTTCCCGATCCGGATCCCACTATTGATGATGATTGGATGCCGACAGGAAAGGGTAACGATATCTTGGGTTGACATATGAAGAAACGGAGCTTAACTGGACTTCAATGGAGAGTTGGCATGAAATGCAACGTAAGAGGTCTTACTGCATCAGCAGATGGTTTTCTTCAGCAAGTGAAGAAACGGAGCTTAATTGGACCTCAGTTGGCATTCAAAATGCAACGTAAGAAGAAGTCTCACTGCATCTGCAGTCGGTTTTTCTTCAAAGCCTTACAGCAACAACGGAAGCTTCTCAACCACTATCGTATCTTTGTGCAGGATACCATTTTTATACAATTTTCTAAATACTTTGATAAAAATTGTTTTGAAAATGGAAAAATATTGTTTTTGAAAATATATTGGACTAATTTTTGAAAATCACCGGGCTTCATGTTATCAAAACCTAAGTCACTCAATTATTGACTTCTGTCATGGATTGAGGGGGAGAGTGATTTAAAATAAAATATTTTCAAACAATATATCTTCAAAAAGTCCGTTTTGTACATCAAAAAGTGGTGATCTAATGATTTAATGTTATGTCATGGTATGATTTTTTCTTTAGAATCAAGGTCTTTCAAAATGAAATCTTTTCTGTTCTTGTTTGATTGTGAAATTGTTTTGTTTTACTTAAAAGATCTCTTAAAAACTATCATACCTGACACTAACAATCTTTAATGTCTTAAAATGGTCCATATCTGTCATCTTTCAAAATTGAATCTTGCCACGTCTTTCCCCAAAATTTTATAAATGATTTAAATCACTTGGGATCACAAATCTCAAATGGTTTGATATTTCTGATCGGGGTAGAGATCGTGTTTTAAATCTCAAATCTGTTTTAAATGGAATTGGTTTCAGTCCTTTAAAGGCACTCCTGCCTCCATGTGCCAAACGATTTCATACACAATGCACATGTTGAGGAGGAGGATTTATCCAAAAAAACATGATGAGTATTTAAACCAGGCCACATATTCTCTCATATCTTCTAAACCTTATTAAATCACTTCGGATCCAAAATCTCAAAGGGTTTGATATTTTTGATCGGGGGAGAATTTGTGATTTAATTATGAAATTTGATAAAAGGTGATCGTTTTGATTCAGTTGTGCAGGCTGCTCTCTCATATGTGCTAAACGCTTTCGTATCTCGAAGCATATATTGAGGGGGAGCATTTTAAAAATAAAAGAAACTATCAAAGTGCAAATGCTTTTACGTTTTAACATAAAGTACCTTGATTGAGTTTTCAAATGGCTCCTTAAATGGCTTTTGTAATCGTGGATGTGCTTCAAAAGAACTCTTGCCTCTATGTGATAAAAATGATTTCACTTATCATATGCACATATTGAGGGGGAGAATTTTACCATGAAAATCAAATGGCTTTTTCATATGAAAATTGTGATCAAAGAAAATATTTCAAAGTCTTCTTGCCTCCTTGTGCAAAACAATTTTTAAATCATATGCACATGTTGAGGGGGAGGTTTTCTAAATGATCAAAACTATTAAGGTACAAAATGCTTTGATCTCGTATCACAAGTACCTTGATTGTTTTTCCAAATGATTTTTCAATTGGTTTTAAGGAAGAATGAACTGTACCAAAAGACCGACCAATTTACTTTATGCATGGAGTTATAAGGATGGTTAGGTTAGGTATTTGTTCCCACGATCCGCCAGAACCGGAGGGATCTTCCCAGGGACAATCCACTAGATAGTGTAGAGTCCTTAGGAATATTGAAAAAAGGAGAAAAATGAGAAATGGGAAGAGTGCAGACTGAGACTGAGCTAGTACTGGAATAAACCCAACAAGGTTCTAGTTATGAAGTCTCGGTAAGCACTGAAGGGGTTGAAGAATGAAAAAGAAATGAATGATAAAAGGGTGTAAAGAAATAGCCCTCCATCAATTCAACCTTAGGGCAGAAACCGGGTTCAATTCATATGCTACTGGTGGTTACTAAGGTAACACTGGTATTGAAGACAAGACATCATGGACCCAGTGATGCACTGCACTAAACTTCCCAAGCCACTCAAGTTCCTCTTAAAAGGGCTTGTTTCATTCTCACGGGGAACCGACATAATCTATCGACTTTCTCTTAGAGATGGTTGATATTGAAGTAGGAGACCCTCTCCCTAGTCTCCGACACAGGAACCAAATGTGCACTATTGAGTCTAGAGCCAAGAGATCATCCACAATATCTCGTTAGGACACTATTCTTGAAGACTTGCTGTTTCACACAATGTGGAAAGTAAGTATATATTAAGAGTCCTACGCATTATCCTTGTGGTATTGCCAGAACATCTGAGTGGTATGTAAAAGTATTCACGATGAAGATGGAAATCCTTCTAGAGCCAACATCAAACAAGCTCTTGGTGGGTGACATGTGAGATCTTCTCGTAAGATCAAACTTGTGACAACTGGATAGAAACAATGGGGCGATTCAGTCTTGAATCAACCTTGGTCCAGGAATGGAATTGACGAATACTTTTGGAAAAACCGTTCGATGTGCAAATCTTCTTTTCTCTAGCACGTCGAATGTGTACTTATGTTTTCAAAATTCAAAAAGTATCTCTGATTGAAAAATACTTTTAGAAAAACCGGTCGATGTGCGAATCTCTTCTTTTCACTAGCACGTCGATTGTGCACTATTTTCAAATACAAAAAGTGTTTTGATTGAAAATTGATCTTTCTCATAAAACCTTCGTCGTATTGCAAAACTCTTTATTCTAAGCAACACGCGATTGTTTTCAAATCAATTTTTCATCAATCAGTGAATCCCAATTCGCTGGTTCACTCACTCCGTGTTGTCTTCTTTGAGACGTTCCGGTTTGAGAACAGCTAGAACAGCTGCGAAACCCTGTCAAGGAGATTCTTAGGAATCCTACCTGATCACAGGCAGTACTTGTACTGATCAACGGGGAACCGTGGGCCGTGTACCTCAATTCAGCGAAAGTGATCAAAGACACTTTCGTGCGCTTTATTGCTAACTGTCGTATGCAGGTACACCCCGACGATTGCAGCTGATCAGAATTGAGGAGTCAATCCAAAGCCGCATGCTCACAACATCCACACTTAATTTGAAGAAATCATGACTGGTGCATATCTACATAACCTGGCTCTGATATTTCATTCTATGCTTATGCTTCGCTACTACAAATATCATGAACCAGTAAGGCTTCCGCTACTCTGATGGAAAGATGTCATGATTCAAAAGTGTGAGCATGTCGGTCCAAATGTCACAACTTCACATGAAGGCAACACTACTATGGATGATCCAGAGAGATTTACTGTGGCTGATGATCTCTAAGAAAGCTCAAAGATCATCAAAGATGTGGATCAGTTCAAAGACCTCCACTTAAAGTACTAATCTATGCGGACTTTGAAGTTGCACTACAAAAGCACAAAGATTGCGGAATTGAAGAATTGAAGTCTACGAGCTCAAGAACAAAGTCAAGAATAGAATGCTAGGATTCAAAATGTAAAATATGGGGTGACCTCCCTTAGGGGGAGATTGTTAGGAATTAGAAAATTCCATAGTGAAGAGTCGGTCACTCCTAATATTATCTAGCATAAGTTAGCTCGTAGACATATCGTTATTTACGTTATTTAGGAGTTTATTTATTAGTTTGTAGCGTAATATAGCTTAGTGCAACACCGTGGAGGAAGGACGGGTCTTTACCCACTGTATCCCTGATCCACAGGCCGATAGGAGGTCGTATTTCTTGTAACTATAAATACCCCTTCCATCCATGGAAGGGGTGGTGCTTTCAATCTAATATTCCATACATTTGTCTAAACCTCTAGCAAGAACACCCTCTCTCTCTCTACTTTCTCTCTCTAAAATGGAAAACATGTATTTTGATCTCCCAAGACCACCCGAATCATCAACACAATAATATTTGGATCCTAACACCATCTATATATATTTATATTTTCTTATAAAAATCCAAAAATCCAAAAACATCTTAAAACATATAAAACACAAAAATATTTTTCTTTTGTTTCTACATATATATAAACCATAAAACCCAAAAAGATTCTTCTTTCCCCATTTTCATAATTCCCTTGACTCTGAGATTTCTTAGAGTTAACTCTAGTGTATGCGCACTCGCTCATCTAGGTCTGTGAGCCCATTTCGTGAGCTTATCAGGATTCCAAGAAGGCGTATCCGTAGACGTTCTGCCCCATCAGTCGGATCTGAGATCCGAACTGCTCGCATTACTTCCGTTATCATGGCGGAAGAACGTCCTATGTGTGAGCTTCTCCAGGCACCCATCGATGGGTATGGAGATGCTATTGTTATCCCAGCCATTGTGGCTGAAAATTTTGAACTCAAAACCGGGTTATTAAATCTTGTAACCTCAAGTCAATTCTATGGTTTTGAGAGGGATGATCCTCATGCTCATATTCGATGGTTTAACAAGATTGCATCTACCATCAAATACAAGAATGTCCCTACCGATGTTGTCAAGCTTCTTCTGTTCCCATTTTCCCTCGAGGGACAAGCCCGGATTTGGCTTGAAAAACAACCCCCTCAATCGATCGAAACATGGGAAGACCTGGTGAAGAAATTTGTGAACGAGTTCTATCCACCTTCCAAAACCACGAGTCTTAAAAACGAAATCATCAAATTCACACAAAAGTTTGATGAATCCTTCAGTGAATCGTGGGATCGTTTTAAGGAGTTGCTCCGCAAATGTCCTCACCATGGTTTCTCTGAGTTGATGCAACTCGATACTTTCTATAATGGAGTGAGTCAATCTGATCAAGATTCTCTCAATTCCTCCGCTGGAGGAAATTTCTTGAGCAAAACTATAAAAGAAGCTTTAGCGATAATTGAAAACAAGTCTAAAGTCCGCACTGCACGAAGCAAGCCGGTTGTTTCCCAAGTCAGTGTTGGTCCTTCTGCTTCATCGCCCGTGAGTCAATCTAGCACCGATGCTAAGATTGACAAACTCACGGAAGCAATTCAAGCTTTGGTTCTCTCCAACCAAAAGAAAGTTTCTTTTCCACAAACTTCACCTCCTGCTGAAGTTAAGAAAGTGGAAGTATGTGTTACTTGCGGTGGCCCCCATGCCTATTACAACTGTATGGCCACCGATGGCAACCCTTTTGAAGCAAACGCTGTGGGCAGGATTTCTAATTCAGGAGGCAACCAATACCGTGCTCCTATGGACCCGAACCACCGTCCTAACCACTACCCTGGACCACCCGGTTTCAACCAAAACCAAAATCGTAATCAAAATCAGAATAGAACGAACCAAGGTTTTCAAAACCAAGGTAATTTTAGTCAAAATAACGGTTTTCAAAATCAAAGTCAAAATTTTCAAAACCAAGGAAATTTTAATAGGAACCAAGGTCAGGGAAATTTCAACCCAGGGTATTTTCATGGCAATAATCAAGGAAATTTCCAAAATCAAGGCCCTAATCCAAACAATAGAGGCCAGAATTTTCCTACTCAAAATCAAGCCATTGTTCCAACTGGACCATCATCTGATGAGTTGTTGAAGCAATTCATGAAATCCTAAGAGGAAATGAATAGGTTGTTGGTAAGCCAGATTTCTGACATTAAGAAGTCTTTAAATGATCGACCCTCGGGCTCAGGTACTTTACCTAGCAACACGATCGCTAATCCGAGGGGCGATGCAAAGGCGATCACAACCAGAAGTGGTGCTTCATATGATGGACCCGCTATTCCTACTACCTCTTCTTCTTCTCTCCCGAAGGTAGTGGAAAGTGAACCTGAGGCAACAAAGGACCAAGTGCAACCCACTAGCTCGCAGAGCACAGCACATGTCCATCCTTAAGTTGTCCCAAAACCTAAATCCAAACCAGGAGTTGTTTTTGAACCTCCAGTTGAAAACCCCAAATCCAAAACTTCTATTCCTTACCCATCACGTTTAAATGAGCAAAAGCTCCGCGAAAAAGCCAGTCATCAAATGGAAAAAAAATTTCAAATTTTCCAAGAACTACATTTTGACATAAGCTTTGTGGATGCCATCATGCTGATGCCCAAGTTTGCATCAACTCTCAAACACATGTGATAACGCTACACGCGTCGTTCGAGGTCAAGGAAACTTCCTTTTCTTCGAGCAAGTTTTATAACACCCTAGGCAGTGAACCTAATCGTTATAGTGTAGTAATTAGGGTAAGCCACGGGTATTGATATCGTTCTCTAGGGGAATAGGAATGCTAGTAAGGAGTTACTACGCTAAGGTTAAGGTTGAGGAAGATTATTTTTTATCTTTTTATATTTTATGAAATGGAAAGGTACGAATCTCGGGTATTGGATTTGGGGGGTTGGTATTTCTACCGATTACTCTACTATTATCTAATTATCTAAACTAAGGTTGTGGGAGTCTATGTCTAATTAATGTGTGCTCGTATGATAGTTTAAAGATGTGTTTACTTAGGTTGTATTACTCCTTAATTATCTCCTATTGATGGTTGAATTGTCACGTCCTTATTCTTAGTAGCGTTGTGTGTCTAAAGTTGTAGGGTATGCGTTTCTCCCTAACTCTTTGAACTTACCAAAGGGTCTCGTCTACAAACCCACTAGGGATGATAAACTCCTACTCTAAGGCGCTCTTTGGATGGTTTAGCCTACAACTACTCAGGTAATTATATTCTAAGATTCACAAAGATGAATCAAGCATTAAGTACACAACGAATGACCTATCGCATTACTAGATCATTAATCAACTAAGATAAGAAACAACCAATCAATATTCAATAATTAAGTTTCATACTTCCTAAGCAAACACACAAATAAATTAGCCGGACATGGAGAACATGCAAGCATACACACAAATAATCAAAGACATAATTGAATTAATGAAGTAAAGACTTATCTTGATGTAAGATAGGGTTTAAAACCCTAAAATACTGTACAAGACACCTTAGGTTCGGTTTTAGGTTTTTACTCCAAAAGACTCTCTTAAAACTGAAAAATTCGGATTCTATATATAAGATTACATATGCGACGGCGTCACCTTATGTTTCGTGACGCCGTCGTGTCGCCGTCATTAGGGTTTCGTCTTGGCCACGTTAACCTTGCGACGGCGTCACCTTATGTCCGTGACGCCGTCCTCTTCAGCTTCTGACGTCGTCTGGATTGCATCTAGGCCGTTTGAGTAGCGACGGCCTACTCTTTTACAACTGGACGTCGTCACTTGAAAATACGAGTTTTGAGTTCTGAATCGTCACAAAAATCTTAGGACGGCGTCGCAATTAGCACCTGACGCCGTCGCCTTCTAATTTCAGCAACTGTGAGTGTCTCGATTTTGACTTTGGCCATTTTCTTCATATATTCGCGCCTTTTCGTCCAAATAAGTGCCATTCTAGCATTTTGCCTTCAAGAGACCTAAAAAGTGAAAAGGAACGATATTAAGCAATAACGGATACAAAAGTGATCAAATAAGGACTTAAACGACCCCTCAAAATGGTACCTTTTAAAACCTTATCAACATGTTAAGCAACAAGGAAAAACTGTTTGAAATGGCTAAAACTCCTCTGAACGAGAACTGCTCAGCAGTTCTGTTAAAGAAGCTTCCCGAGAAGCTTGGAGATCCTGGAAAATTTCTTCTACCTTGTGTTTTCCCAGGAATGATTGAATGCTTTGCCCTCGCCGATCTTGGTGCAAGCATCAATCTGATGCCTTATTCAGTATGAAAGAAACTTTCTCTTCCAGAACTTATTCCTACCTGCATAACTCTTGGGCTTGCAGATCATTCTATATCGCGTCCTCTTGGCATCGCCGAGGATGTATTCATGAAAGTAGGAAAGTTCCATTTTCCAACTGACTTTGTGGTTGTTGATTTCGATGCCGATCATCGGGTTCCCCTCATTGTTGGACGAGGATTCCTGAGAACGGGCCGTGCTCTCATTGATGTATTTGAGCAAGAAATAACATTACGTGTGGGTAATGAAGCTGTCACCTTTAACCTTGATCAAACTTCGAGGTACTCCGCAAACTATGATGCTGAATCGGTTAATCGAATCGGTGTAATTGATATTGCTTCAGAGGAGTACTCTCAAGAGTTTCTTGGTTATTTTCATAATTCTGTGAGTGGGGATCCCACCACAGCTTCTCAACCAATTATTGCCGACTCTTCCCCCCCTCTCTTACTCCGTTTGAGGGAGGTGACTTCTTTTTGGAAGAGATCGATGAGTTTCTTGCTAATGATGAATCGATTCCGCCGGGAATTGATGATGGTGTTTATGATTCGGAGGGAGATATCCTTTATCTTGAGCAATTGTTAAATGAAGATCCATTACCGTCACTCCCTCCGAAAGAGATCACGATTGAAGAAATCAAATCCGTACAAACATCTACTGAAGAATTTCCCGAGGTTGAACTTAAGGACCTACCTCCTCATCTCGAGTATGCATTCTTGGAGGGTGATGATAAATTACCCGTCATAATAGCTAAGGACTTAACTGAGGAGGAGAAGACTGCTCTCATAAAGGTTTTGAAGTTGCACAAGCAAGCAATTGCTTGGAGACTCTCCGACATCAAGGGTATTAACCCTGAATTTTGTACGCACAAGATTTTATTGGAGGATGATTTCAAACCAGCAGTCCAACATCAGAGAAGGGTGAATCCTAAGATTCATGAGGTTATCAAACAGGAGGTTCTCAAACTTCTTGATGCCGGTCTAATTTACCCGATCTCTGATAGTCCTTGGGTCAGTCCCATCCACTGTGTTCCAAAAAAGGGTGGCATAACTGTTGTCACAAATGAAGAAAACGAGTTAATTCCAACTCGATTGGTTACGGGATGGCGTGTGTGTATTGACTATCGCAAGTTAAATGAAGCCACCCGTAAAGACCATTTTCCTATACCCTTCATGGACCAAATGCTTGAGAGACTAGCAGGAAACGAATACTATTGTTTCCTAGATGGTTTCTCGGGGTATTTTCAGATCCTCATTGATCCACAGGATCAAGAAAATACCACATTCACCTGCCCATACGGAACTTTTGCCTACAGACGTATGCCTTTTGGCCTATGTAACGCTCCTGGCACGTTCCAAAGATGTATGATGGCAATTTTCCACGACATGATCGGGGAAACAATGGAGGTGTTTATGGATGACTTCTCGGTCATTGGGGACTCATTTCAAACATGTCTCTCCCATTTAGAAAAAATGCTAAAACGGTGTGAAGACACCAATCTTTGTCTAAATTGGGAGAAGAGCCATTTTATGGTCAAGGAAGGAATTGTCCTAGGCCATAAGATTTCAAAAAATGGGATTGAGGTTGACAAAGCGAAAGTGGATGTCATTGCCAAATTGCCTCATCCTACTACCGTCAAAGGTATTAGGAGTTTTTTAGGTCATGCCGGTTTTTATCGCAGATTCATACAAGATTTTTCTAAAATCGCTCGGCCTATGACTCATCTCCTTGAGAAGGATGCTCCTTTTATCTTCTCACCTGAGTGCATCGAAGCTTTTGAAACATTAAAGAAAAAGCTTACGGAAGCACCCATTCTAGTTTCCCCCGACTGGGATTTACCCTTTGAACTCATGTGCGATGCAAGTGATTTTGCTATCGGTGCAGTCCTGGGGCAACGTAAAACCAAGCATTTTCAGCCTATCCACTACGCGAGTAAGACTATGACTGAAGCTCAAACCCATTACACCACTACAGAAAAAGAATTACTAGCCGTGGTGTATGCGTTTGAGAAGTTTCGACCATACCTAATCTTGACCAAATGTGTGGTGTATACGGATCACTCGGCTCTCAAATATCTCTTTGCAAAACAAGATGCAAAGCCGAGATTGCTCCGTTGGGTTCTCCTCCTGCAAGAATTTGATATCATTATACGTGATAAAAAAGGAGCTGAGAACCTGGCTGCTGATCATCTGTCCCGTCTAGAAAACCCTCACCAGAATGTGTTCGAGAAAAAGGAAATAAACGAAACATTTCCTCTCGAAACACTCAATGTGGTTTCTTTTCGTGGAGACTCTTCTACCCCATGGTTTGCTGACTTTGCAAATTACCATGCGGGTAACTTTGTGGTGAAAGGAATGTCGTCCCAACAGAAAAACAAATTCTTTAAAGATGTAAAACATTACTTCTGGGACGACCCCTACTTATTCAAAATTTGCGCAAATCAAGTCATCAGGCGATGTGTGTATGGTCAGGAAGCCAATGACATTCTCAAGGCTTGCCATTCTGGACCTACTGGGGGACATCATAGCCCCAACTACACTGCCAAGAAGGTGTTTGATTCCGGATTTTATTGGCCCACGATTTACAAGGATGCCCACGAATTTGTCAAAACCTGTGACGCTTGTCAACGTCACGGAAATATCTCACAAAGAAATGAAATGCCGCAAAACGCCATTCAAGTGTGTGAGATTTTTGACATCTGGGGCATTGACTTTATGGGGCCATTTCCTTCATCTCGAGGAAATAAATACATACTCGTGGCCGTTGACTATTTGTCAAAATGGGTTGAAGCGAAAGCTTTGCCTACCAACGATGCCCGAGTTGTTGTGAAATTCTTAAAATCTCTTTTTGCTAGGTTTGGAACTCCACGAGCTATAATCAGTGATCGTGGTACGCAATTCTGCAATGACCAGTTTGATAGAGTCATGCAAAAGTATGGTGTAACTCACCGTCTCTCTACTGCGTACCACCCCCAAACAAGTGGGCAAGTGGAAGTTTCCAACCGAGGGATTAAAAGAATTCTGTAAAGGACAGTAGGCGAAAACCGTGCCTCTTGGTCGGATAAGATAGATGACGCACTCTGGGCCTTCCGTACAGCTTATAAAACACCCATCGGGTGTACTCCATACAAGCTAGTGTACGGAAAGGCGTGTCATCTGCCGATTGAGCTTGAGCACAAAGCATACTAGGCCTTGAAACATGCCAACTTTGATATTCAGATAGCTGGTGATCACCGGAAAGTTCAAATGAATGAATTAAATGAACTCAGTGATCAAGCATACGAGAACTCTTTGATCTACAAAGAAAAGACAAAGAAGATTCATGACTCCAAAATCAAGAACCGCGTTTTCAACGTCGGTGATCGAGTCCTTCTTTTCAATTCAAGATTGAAGATTTTCTCAGGAAAACTAAAATCCCGCTGGTCTGGACCATTCACCATCACTAAAGTATTTCCTTATGGAACCATTGAGTTATCTCAACCCGATGGTCCAAATTTTAAAGTGAATGGTCATCGATTGAAGCACTATTTTGGAGAGGACATTCCACCTGTGATTGTCCCGGATCTACAAACTTTCCCCATGAACAAATGAATGCGGGGATCGAGTCAAGCTAGCGACTCGGGAATCAAAAACAATAGCACACTATATGGGTTTTCACCCGTATTTCTGACTTCTTTCTACTTTCTACCACCCTAGTGTGGGGGAGTTGCCCCCCGCTGTTGTACATAAGTTTTCAAAAAAAAAAAATCACAAAAATAATGGCCGTAGTATTTCCCTTTTATGTTCTATGTTTTGGCATAACCGCCGGTACTTTGAATATTGAGGGCAATATTCATTTCTAGTATGGGGGGAATTCTCACGAATTTTATCATGTAATTATACCACCCTATTCCCCCATTTTTGGCCAAAAATTTTTTTGGAGCAAGTGTTTTGCACTTACTCAGCTTACGGTTATCAGTCCGCCATGTCTAATAAACAAACAGATTGGCTAATCCAAGAGCAAACGGCTCTTGGTAAAGATATCTCAAATCCGTTGACGGCTTGCAATTTGCCCAAAATTGTATGGTGTTCAGCTCACCATATCCTTAATTAGTGAAGAGTTGGCTAGCCCGCAAGTTTATGGCTTGTGGTAAAGGCAGTTGGAAAACCATAATTGGAAATCGACTCACCAAAGATATTTTATCTAAGAGTTGGCTAGTCCAGAAGCAAATGGCTTCTGGTAAAGACAAATCAAAACCGTTGAAAGCTGGTGATTTGCTCAAAATCATTTGGTTATCATTGTACCAAGGTTCTTACTTGAACTGAAACAATTGGCTACTCCAGAAGTAATGGCTTTTGGTAAAGATATTCAAATCCATTAAGTTTTCTCAAAAGATTGCTAGAGACTAGCAATAGTTTAGTGTGGGGGATTGATGAGTGTGTAAATACTCATCATTTTTGTCTTATCTGAGCTGCCAAAACACTTAAAAACACTCAAATATGCAGCAAAATACAAAATATATCCAAGGATTGTATTTTATATGTTTCAGATGCAAAATGTTTAAAATCAGATGAAAAACGAGCTAAGTTTGCATAATTGGCAATTTCAGTCCCCCGACTTTCAAATCTTGACAAAATCAGTCTCTGAGCATTTGTTTTGGAATAAAATTCAACCCAAGTCCTTTTAAAATCAAAATTTATCAAAAATGATCCTTGGGTAAAAAGTTTGGAGAATTTACAAGTTTGGTCCTTCAAGTTTCAAAATTGGCAAAAATAGTCCTTGGAAGTTTAAAAATGGAAAATTATCTTTTATGGTCCTTGTACTAATGAAACTTGGCATGTTTGGCCCTTTTGATAAGCTTTGGAAAATTACAGTTTCAGTCCCTCTAGTTTGGTTGATTTACAACTTTGGTCCTTGCTATTAATAAACAAACCCTTGAACCCCTGTCAAAACAACCTTGACCCCCTGCCAAAGCAACTTGAACCCCCTACTTGAACCCCATGTCCCTTAATAATACACCCTGGTCAAAAACAGTCAAACCCAGCACACCTTTTCCCTCCAAAACCCTTATCCTTCACCCACTCTCTGCAACACTCTCCATCACCATGTCTCCAGCTCACATCCCACCACCCTTATCACTCTACCTCACCTAACAGCCAAAATGAATTTAATGCATCTCTTCCCGTGCACTCAATCCACCCCCAACTGGCAAATATAGTTTTGGCGCCAAAATCTCATCAATGGCCAATATCAACTTTTCTAATCCAATGGCTCTGAAAAGTGGTGGGAAATGATCAGAGGAGAGAGGGGAAGACTTTTGCTGATAAATAGAAGGAAGAGAAGGAGAGACAAGGAGTAGTTTTTAGTTTTCATTTTTCATGTATGTCGTTTTTAATTTTTATGTCTTAATTAAGTTCTAAATTGTAATTTTAATCTTTCTTGTACTGAACTAAGGCATTTTAGCCAGTTGTAACTCATTTTCAGTAACATTTCAAAGTTTGATAAATTTCCTTGTTTTTACATTTTCTGTTATAAAATCAGTTTTAAAGTTGCTAAAGCTCAAGCTCCAAGAAGCTTAATTCTAATCCAAATAAGCTCACTAAAGCTGTCTGTAGCTTTTAGTGAGCTCAATTTTAAGTTTTAAGCAATTTTTACCACAGTCAACAAAAGTCAACATACAGTTTCATTGGTGACTTGGATCTGGTTTGCTGAGATGGAGTTGGATATGGGTTGATTTTGATTTGATTTAAGGTTGAGAACAGGTTAGGGTAGTGGTTACTTGATCTCATTGTGCATGCTATAGTAGCAGGACAACTTGTAAGTCCATGTCTGTGTTAATTTCTGCATAAATAATTTATATAGATTTAAGATATTGTATTGCTGTCATTTTGATTCATTTAGGAATAAATTATCATAATGATTCTGTTTTCAAGGATTGAGTAGGCTTAGGGTGTTAATTAAGTAAGTTTATTGCAAAACAGTTAGTATAATAGTGTGTTTGGATCAGATTATTAATCTGAGATTGAGGTTTGTTAAGTGATTAAGCTCAGTTGCTTGAGTCCAATTCAGGTCTAGTATAATCATTTTGCTCTTCAGTTTGCATCTTAGAACACTCAAAGTCAAAATGGCCTTCATTCATTTCTAGTTTCCAATTCAGTGAGAAATTAGGAGATCAAAAGCTTGTTTTATGATTAGATAATGTTAGAGTAGCTTAATATAACTTCTATTTAGTCTATAACATCATTTTCAGTTCATAAATTAAGCTCAAATCTCACTTTGGTCAAAGTTCTCAAATCTGATCAAAAGTCAAAAGTTGAAAAACTCAGTTTTCACCAAAGTTTGTGGAATTTTCATGGATTCGTTTCTGGTTCAAAATCATTGAAACTTTGGGATTTTCAAGTTCAGTTGGTCAAGTGTATAAATCTGATTTTTGTGAAATTTTTGGAAACAGTCTTAAGCACTTAATCAGTTGTCCAATAAGCTCCAATCTGCCCTGTTCACTCAGCATACACTGAGTGTGTGCAGGCAACTTCCAGACCTTGTGCAGGTCTTGTTTTTTATCACTAGGGTCTGAAACTTGGTTTATTGGCTCACTGGTTAGTGGTCTTGAGAATCCAAGTGTTGTTTTCCTTTTCAGCTTATTTAATAGACCTGTGCATAAGCTGCAAATTAGCCAGACAGGCCTGTGTGGTTCTTGTGCCTAAATTGAATCAAATCATTGTAGTTTGCATTTCAGAGGTTTAGGTCTGTTGAAATAGGTTGGTATTAAGTTGTTTTAGTATAATATAGCTTCTATGTTCATTTTGTGCTTTCTAGTGCTTATTAGCTTATTTTAAGTGCTTATTCTCAAACAGTTTGCACTACAGCTTGTTAATCTTACACATAAGCCCCAGCTTTTATATTTTTCATAGATTTAGAATATTATTTTAGACTTTTCCTGAATTTTTCAGATTTTTCCATTACTGTTTAGTATTTTTCCTAATTTAAAACAGTTTTTAGGACTTTTTAAATAGCTTTTAATACAAATAAATCAGAAAATCTTCAAAAAAATAAGTTCTCAATTTTCATAGATTAAGATAAATATAAAAAGCCAAAAAAATATTTTTCCGTAATTTTCCTAGTTTAAATAGTAATTTTTAGCAATTTAATTAGTTTTAAATAGTTTTTAAATCATATAAATTATAATATAAATCAGAAAAATACAAAATTAGTTTTGAAAATTCTCTTTAGTTATTTTAGATTTTTGAAAAATAGTTTTATAATTTTCCCATTAATTTTCATAATTTTTAATATTTTAATTTAGTTTTAAAGTTTAAAATTAGTTTTTAATTCAAATTTATAAAAGAAAAATCAAGAAAATCCAATTTTAAAAATAGTGATAGCGTTTATTTAATATAATTTAGCTTTTTAATTTTCTTTCTCAAATTTTTCCTTTGTCATCTAGTATTATCATACCCCTTTTCCTCTTCAATATCACTCGATCACTACGCGTTTAGCTTCAATCGCACAGCTCGTTGGGACTTAACGACCTGGGGAAACACTAAACTCTCCTGGACTTAATTGCATTGCGTTCTCAAGCTGTCTGACTTTTATTACGGTTGACCATTCACAAGTGGTTGACTTGTGTAATAAACCTGACCGTTTGGGAGCCAATCATCATGCTAAGTAGTTGTGTAGAAGATGCTATCGTTCCACCAACAACAGTTATAACCCAGATACAGAAAACAGAACTGACATCCCTATGAATGTTTCCAGAAACCACCAGTTTGTCTCTTAGGCTAGACACATAGAACGGTAAAGGAAGTTTTCCTATTAACCGGTCAGGAATGTCTAGGACATGGAAACGGTGGGTGAGCAAGTCAAAAGAAACAATCATGTAGCTCTTGAAGGTGCTACCATCATTAGCATAGAACCGTTCATACCCACACCAATAGATATGACCCCCAACATTTGCTTGACTTGCTTTTTTGATTCTGATTGTGTTAGAAAGCAAGCATTAATGATCTAACACCCTCCATTGTTTTGAGGATAAGGTGAAAATTAAGACACTGCATGGCTCTTGAGGATTGAAGGGGTATGAAATTTTAAGGAATGTCGGATCAAGGTTCTTGGGACGAATCCCAAAAGCCAAAAAAACGTTTTTCATACTCCTGTGATGTGTTCACATACGGGACAAATGTGCCGACTGATCGTTTGATGGATGGGTTCCAAACAAACGCCATGGTATGTTTCACAATTGGTCCATATGTAAAACCCCATACTCCATGGGACCAACCAAGTGGGTTGAGGTCAGAAAAACTTATGTTTGAGGAAAGAGGGTTCAAGTTAAAATTTTGATCTACCAAACCCACGTAACCTTTAAACCTCCGCTTGTACAGCAAAATGTAGGAAACTGGTGGAGTCATCCGAACACCATAACGAACAGTGAAATGCATGTTGTCTATGCAAGACTTCCAAGCCTTGCACACAGTTCGGCATTGAGCTACCTCCTTCACTGAAAGCCTATTAACTATATCCATTTGAATTTCGATTGGAATGTTGTCAGACATTTTGAAATTTTGTAAGGGTAACTTTGGTGTGTATTGGGCAACTTGGAAATTTTTTTGGGCAACTTTCAAGTGATTTAATTAGGTTTAGAAAACATGGGAGAATATGTGCCTGGTTTAAATATTCATCTTGTTTTTAGATAAATGCTCCCCCTCAACATGTGCATTATGTATATTGAAATCGTTTGGCACATGGAGGCAGGAGTGCCTTTGAAGGACTAAAACCAATTCCATTAAAACAGATTTGAGATTTAAATCACGATTTCTCCCCTGATCAAAACTTTCAAACCAATTGAGATTTGTGATCCCAATTGATTAAAATCATTTAAAAAAGTTTGGAGAAAGACGTGGCAAAATTTAATTTTGAAAAATGACTGATAAGGATCAATTTAAGACATTAAAGATTGTTAGTGCCAGGTATGATAGTTTTTAAGAGATCTTTAATTAAAATAAAACAATTTCACAATCAAACAAGAACAGAAAAAAATTCATTTTGTAAGATCTTTGAGTTTTAAAGAAAATCATACCATGACATAACATTAAATCTTTAGGTCACCACTTATTGTTGTACAAACCGAAACTTTTGTGAAGAAATATCATTTGAAAATATTTTATTTTAAATCACTCTCCCCCTCAATCGATGACCGAAGTCGATAGTTGAGTGACATAGATTTTGATAAAAAGAAGTCCGGTGATTTTCAAAATTTAGTCCAATTTATTTTCAAAACCATATTTTTCCATTTTCAAAACAATTTTTAATCAAAGTTTTAGAAAAATGGTATCATCCACTATTAATCCTGCACAAAGATACGTTAGGTGGTTGAGCCGCTTTTGTTGTTGTTGCTGTAAGGTTTGGAAGAAAACCATCTGCTGAAGCAGTGAGACTTCTTTCGTTGCATTTTTCATGCCAACTCTTCATAGAGGTCCAATTAAGCTCCGTTTCTTCATTTGATGATGAAGAAAACCATCTGATGATGCAGTGAGACCTCTTACGTTGCACTTTATCATGCCAACTTTCCATAGAAGTCAAATTAAGCTCCGTTTCTTCATTTGTCAACCCAAGATATAGTTACCCTTTCCTTTCGGCATCCAATCAACATATTTTGTGGGATCCGGATCGGGAACATTCTTATGAACCATGATATCTGCATGCGTTAGTAAACATACAAACAGATATATGGTGGTCGACAACACCCAAACAGCAATCGACTAATAAAAGTCAATCCAACATATCAATCAGTTCATATAAGGCATGGGAATAATGTGTTTCATCAAACTATAATCATCTAATCCTAACAATCATAGCCTAAATTCCTAGTCCTTCGACATAGGCAAATATCATTTTTTATTAAGCACGTAGGTTAATTAAGAAAGCCCGTTAGATGATATAGATTTGAAAACATTATCCCCCTCAATTAATGACTCAATTGTTGAAAAGTTTAAAAGCGCTGAAGTCATTGATTGAGTTTTCAATTTATTTCGAAAACTCTGAATAAGATTGATTTTCAAGCAACTCAATTACCACCATTTTTGAAAAACAACAAATATTTTTCTGAAGAATTTTAGACGGAAAAACATTTGTGTAGAAACAGCAGTCTTTTAGACGACATGCTTTCCTTGTTTTGTTTTAGGATAAGTGCACGAATTTTGAAAAATGGTTTAGCGCAGCACTTTCCTTTCTTGAAGAACGGGTTGCTATCTGAAATAATAGCAAGCCATAGTTTTAAGCACGGATTACAGTTTGAAGTAACTGCAAGCCATTTTTGAAGCGCGGGTTACAGTCTGAAATAACTGTAAGCCATATTTTGAGACATGTTTTGGAAAAGAATATTTACACCTCCTGCTCGAACTTCATCTATGGTCCCGTGCCATTATTGAATGATATTTCTAAGACCGTAGATGTTATCGATACCAGAAGACATGTCTTGAAAAACATATTTTTGGTATTTTTCAAATTTTCTGATTTTTATGGGTTTTTGAAGATTTTATATTTTTCTATTTTGTTTTGCTGGTTTTATATTTTTGTATTTTGTTTTTCTGAAAAATATATACAAAGATAGTAGATGATATAGTTTAAGAAGGATGACGATACGAGTACCGAGATAAGGATATCGAACAGCCCCGTTGTAGAAGATAGAAATCGTCATCTCTTAAACATCCACCACCAAAGCTTCAGAGGCATCAGAATAGACGATAGAACATGAGCCTTTGAGAAACAGAGACTTTGGCAGCTTCCCCTCAAGCCTAAAATCCTTTAGCTGAGCAGATTCAAAGCTTTCTTTCAAGCTTCCTTTAGCCAGGTGTACAAAGAAGCACACCATTATCATCGATCCTGCTGCTCCTTTTAAGAATAATCACCGTGATTCTTCGTTCGAGGTTATATCATCCAATAGAAAAACAACAACGTATCATCCCACATTTAAATAATCTTCTCAAATTCCTTTTCCACTGAAGTCTGAAGCGATCCATTCCAAAAGTGTCAAGAGAACAATTCCCCCAAGTAGTTGAATTGATGCAGCCAGTCTCTTTGTATAATGCTCAAGAACTCTTCCGAATATCCATCATGAGGGGAATGAAAACACCTCCCCAATGTTCACATTTTTTTCTTCCCTGATGATCGAGTATGAAGCTCAAGAACCCGAAGTACACCAATACCCAAGAACTCTCCCGAATACACATCATGAGGGGAATGAAAACACCTCCCCAATGTTCACACTTTTCTTCCCTGATGATCGTGTATGAAGCTCCAGAATCTGAAGTACACACATTCCCACCGAAAGAATAACTGATAACACCTCCCTCATGTTATACATTTATCTCCCTTGAGAATGTCATACTTGTGTACCTATTTTATCTTCAGAAACTTTCTCTTACATCACTTCCCCCACGTAGTTGGAATAATAACACTAAAAGCCTTAATGAGTAAAACCTTGAGTTTCTCTGCGGTCATGACATTTGCCTTCCCGGGATATCTTCAATCACTTAGAAGCATTAAGTTCATCAAGTTTACTCGCGTTTAGATGCTTGTCTCCTTCCCTCTTGCTAGTTTTGACACTTCAGAATCAGCAACATAGTATAAGCCCAAATACTTGAAATCTTTATGAGAAGAACACTTGAACTCTTGTGAGAATCAACTTGCTGAAGACTCTCTTTGACTATTTTTATCAACCCTTATGTAAATAATTTGAAGTGACCACTGATGAAGAAAACCCGATATACCATACTTGAAACTGAAGTCAAATTCCCCACATTCGTATCTTAAGCTTGCACCTAATGATGGAAGAACGGTGTTGAGAATTTATGCTTCAGGCAACTTTCTAAGTACTCACTACTCAAGCAAAGTATGAGACATTAACACCTCTTGCGATTATCCACACCGTCATTTGCGTGTGACACTGAGTAAAACAAAGTAACTCCTAATAGTGATAGTTAACCAGGTCTTCAACCATCCACCTCGACTGCTGGTAACTAGATAACCCAAGTCTTCAACTCAAATTCTTAAACCCGAGCAAGTTATCAAATAAGAACACGCCTTTGTGAACGTCAACTTCAACCTCAAATAAGTGATAAATGAGTAACTTCGAAGTAATCAACTTGTGTCAAATGTCCAACACGTGAATAAATGTACAACCGGATGTACATTGACCCACTTAATGAACCGGAACAAATGATTCCTCAACATCAATTCCATCTTCCTAAAGATATACATATAGAGACTGATCTGGAAGATTCACCAATAATGTCTTCAAGCGGATGAGGTAGTCATTTTCCTTAATGTTCATGTGGTTGATTTACAGAGTGCACAATAATCTGTGAAGATTTGGTAGCGGATCATTTTTCATGAACAATAATCCGTGAAGATTTGGCAAAGGAATACCAAAGATCGGATTATTATTCAATAGTGCAACTGCAATATTATAATAGTCAATATCAACACCTCGAGGAATAACTGGAGATTGGGTTTCTCTAGGAATCACTGCAAAAGAATATGAGCAAGTCTAATTGGGGATTGAATCTGACTTATCACTATCCCCCAATTAGTGCTCTCCCATACACCGACAATCTGTTTGATAAATGCCCAGATTAAGAAGAGGTCTTTAGATAATCAAATGCAACTCGTCTTTAGTCTTCTAACATGCATCAGAAAATGTAGAACAGACTGTAGACTTGACCTTCTTCAAGATTTTCCATTTGGGGAATAGATAGTTAACATCTTCATCACACCAAAAAGCATCCCAATTAACTTACCTCTTGCAAGTCCCTTTAACTAAAATCCCTCCCAATCAAACAAGAACAGAAAGATATTCATCAAGGAAATCAGCAATCAGCCCGCAACGAACACACTAAATGGTAACACCAAACTACCAATCACATCAAACAAGAACAGAGAGATTGTTCGGAATCATCATGTTGATGTGTACGTGAAGCATTAACCGGAAGCACTTTGTCATTAATCATATCAGCCCGTGTGAAGATGTCAACCAGCGGCTCTTAGAAGAAGCTGCATGTGAAGATGATCCGATAAGAAGAGTCTCGGTTCTTACATGAGTTAGGAGCCATTTGACCATATATTCTCAAGTATCAATCAACTATGCCAAAAAAATTCACACTTCTTCTCCCCCTCAAGAATTGCATACGTAGATGCCATTCTTGATTAAACAAGTGATTATCATCCAAATGTATTCTATTCACACTTATCTCCCGCAAAATTAGCACATGATGTCGCCATCTTCATTATATTGAGTAAGTGGAATAAGATTAATTATCAGTAGTCCGGTTCACTTAATGACTGAAGCGCATGGAAAAAGCATAAAGCATGTTGATGAGAATGGTCATAATAAGAAGATTTCTCTTCTTCCGAAGATAATGCGCACTGAAGCGTACACATTTCTTTTCTTTAGAGTACGAGGCATGAACTGTTGTGTTCATACGTCATAATCTCTCTCTTTTCAACTCTCTTGGCAAAACATGTAATTAACCCCATTATCATTCAGTAGGCTCTTTGTCGTGACAGCTGATGGAGAAAACCCAATATGATGAATTTGACCCTAAAGTAAACTATCCCAAACTCGTGACTTAAACTTGCACATATGTAACAAAGAGCGGTGTCGAGAATTCATGCCCCTTTGAATCTCTAAGTACTCTATACGCTTCAACCAACCAACCATCAAGTATAAGACGTACATCACCTCTTGAAAATCCACAATTGAATGTGACACTAAGCACTACAACGTAACTCCTTAAAGTGATAGTTATTTTGAGGTGATAAGAGCCCAATTCCCCTAAGTGGTAAAAAGAAAAGGTAAAAGTCACCCAACAATAACTAGATTTCCAAGTCTTCGTTTTTGATAATAAGCTCGAACAAGGATCATGAAGAATCTTCATCCATCCATCCCCGATACCTTCAGATACTAAGTACACTTGCCCGTGATAATTCACTTCAACCTCAAATAAATAATAGTGAATTAACTCCGTTGTCACATCTTCTGATTAAAAGCTCAAATCTAGCCTTCTTTGACAATTAAACGAACTTTGATAATGGTTTCATCCCGACCATGGTTAAATGCACATAACCCCGTAAAACCATGTAATAACCAAACTGCCATGAAGACAACCCAAACACACACCCAATTCATGAAGTACACCCTTTTATCCCTTCTTCGAAACAGAAACCGTATCACCAGCATCAGATAAGATCTCGAAATACACTTTCCTTTTCTCCAGGATGGTTCCATCATTACGGGATTTTACAACTCTATGGTTTTAACCGAAAAATAGATTCTTTCGCGGGATTTTACAAAACCAAGAATAAACCGTAAGATAGATCCGGAAATGCACTTTTCTATTACCAGGATGTTTCCATTGTCACGGGATTTTACAAGTCTATGATTTAAACCGAGAAATAGGTTCTTTCGCGGGATTTTACAAAATCAAGACAAAACCGTAAACAATGTCAGCTTGAATGTGTTATGACAACTTTGGTTTCGGTGAATATCTGTTTTAGGGGAACATGCAGCGGTTCATCAACGGTTCATTATCCAACAACAACAAAATCAACAACCATCCAATAAACACTTTGGTAAACACATCATTCACGCATTCTGTCGGCTCTTGCAGTGACAACACGGTGAAGTAAACAAGATATGCCAAACTTGATCATGAAGTGAACTTCCCCAGATTTGTTACTTAAACTTGTACTAATCCTCGTGAAAAAGAAACGGTGTACCCAATGTACAAAACCTCTTGACATTCTCAACTGAGTGAGACACCGAAGTGATATTTACGTTGTGGGTTAAGTGAGAAAGATTCACACACTTAACTAAATAGCCAAGTCTTTATCACACTCTATAACTGCCCAAACAAGTCATCTTCGTGGAAGGGTAGAAAGAAATAAGATGAAATAGGTAAACGTGCCCGGAAAAGCATACTCCAAATCCAAATAAGAAATACCGTCCAAACAACCCCGTAGTCAACCAAGTTCCAGTAACAATCCAAGCCGTGACAAAATATTCTTTGGGAGAAAGTATACACCAAAGTATCAAACCTCGTAATACAACGAATCTCATCATCTCATCAACTCTAATCAAATCTCATCATCAGCAAATCTTGTCATCCAATAATTTTCGACACGATCCAAATAACTATGCAATCCGATCCAGTCAATGTAAATTCTTGCAATGGTTAACTCATGCATTCCGATATCTTTGACATATAACAAATTGCAAAGAATTTGACCAGGCTCCAAGTTCATTTTACAGCCGTTTGAGTCGTCACATCCATACCACATTAATAATACCGGATAAGAACCTTGAACCAAATAAAGATCAATTACAACTACAAGCGTGGATAAGTATCTCTCGTGAAAATATACCATAAATACCACACTAGACCAAATGCAATCAATAATTTGTTATCCAATATTTTTATAAAAATATTCGGATAACACATTCTAATAGACCACACAGCCCACAGCCAACCTAATAGACCGGATAGCTCATAAACAGATTTAAGTCTCAAAGCCCAAGTCCAATAGGCAGACACACGAGCCAATACAGAAACACCCGATCCACCAGTCCACGTTATCACAAAAACAACCCATCCGGATATTCAGTCGGCCCATTGAAACTTATACCCGATCCAAAATATTAACCACACAAACAAACCCTAATCCCAAATCAAAACTCTGTCCGCCCCCATCTTTTACCAAACCCTAAATCTCTCTATCAAAAAAAACGCAGCCACCATTAAACATATGCCTCATACCATCTTTTAACAACATAGAACATTAAGACCTCGCCACAGGATTGGCAAGAGGATGTCTTAAATCGCCACAGGGATGGTATGACTACGAATCGTAAGACCTTGCCACAGGGATGGCAAAGGTTTTGACCGGATTCAAGATCTTTAGATGAAGGTCTCGGGTAGGTTATCATTCGGTTCATTTTGTTTGCTTATCATTTAACGAACGAAAGATTTGAAATAACAATATTGTTAATTTCACTTCTTTGTTTTTCGGATATCATAAAACAAACCTAGATCGATGAAGATATTTACTTTCGATAAATGGACCTCTAAAAGTCCTGATGTTCTTGTGAATGTATCGAAAAGTAAACCGTGAGATTATTTATCTTTTTGTTCTCCCATTAATTTAAACTTTGATTTAAAGAACGAATTTAAGACTTAAGAAATAACATGATTGTTAATTTCTTTTTCTTATAATGATTAGGAAATAATAAAGTAGAATCAATGAGGATAAGGGTTCTTGTGATAGACCATGGTTGGTGTTGATGTCTCGATACCATTAAAGATCACGAACTTGAATCTGAGATTTGATAATTGTATTTTAGAAGCAATGAGTCTTGGTTGAAGTTGTTTCATTTATTATGAATCTTGAATAACAACGACTTAGGATCTGTGATGGAATATTTCGTGTCTTTAGACCCATGATGGTCTTGATGTTTTTCATTTTTGACACGACTTAAAACTGAGATTTTGGGTTAGAATCTATTGTTGAGTTGATTATGTTGATAGTTGATTATTGGTTAAAGGGCAAGTCGCTAGGTCTTTCTTCATCTTTATGTCTTTATTGTCAAGTTGCTAACACTGAGTCAAGTCGCTATCTTTGCGTCAAGTCGCTAGCTTTGAGTCAAGTCGCTAACCATCTTTTCTTAAGAACAAGTCGCTACATCATTTTGTTTCACAAGTCGCTAGGTCATTTATTTGACTCAATAGTCAAATAACCAAGTCACTAAACAACCTTAACACAAGTTGCTACGACTTGTAAAGACAAGTCGCTAGTTTAAAGCCCAAGTCGCTACTTTGCACAAGTCGCTACTGTTACACAAGTCGCTAGGTAGATTTATGACTTTTTCCGATGAGTTTTCCGACTAAGTTCCGACCATATGCATAATAAACCCAGAAAAAGCATAAAGAACATACTTATTACCCATTTTGACCCATAAGACCATGCTTATATCTGTTTGGACAACCAGATATTGTAACTTAGAGACAATATGACTATATTCACAATTGGGTAAAAAACAAGTCACAAAGATAATATAGAAGTTGTTTGGACAACAAGTGACACAAGACAGATTTAACATGACCAGATGACTTTTTGTTTTAAACCAAAAGGACACAAGAAGTGTAAAAAACAGTTTGCCAAGATAATACGAAAAAACATTTTCCGACCATGATACAAAAAAACAGTTTCAATAGCTCATACAAATCCGACATAAATCAATAAAACACAATAACCATGATATGAAACCACACAAATCAACACAACACAATAACCATGGCTCTTGATACCAATTGTTAGGATCCTATATTTATTGTGTTTGATGATTCGGGTGGTCTTGGATGATGGAAATACATGTTATCCATTAGAGAGAGAAAGAGATGAGAGGGAGTTTCTTGGTAGAGACTTGCTTTACAAAATATGGAATGTTAGATTGAATGAAAAGCACCACCCCTTCCATGGATGGAAGGGGTATTTATAGTTACAATGAAACCGTCCTCCTATCGGGCTGTGGATCAGGGATACAGTGGGTAAAGACTCGTCCTTCCTCCACGGTGTTACTCTAAACTATACTACGCTACAAACTAACTAATTAACTACTTAATAAAGTAAATAACGTAATGTTTACGAGCTAACCTATGCTAGATAATAGTTGGGGTGACCGACTCTTCACTATGGAATTTCCAATTCCTAACAACTTCCAAACTGAGTGTGCAGTGTGATATGCATTTGCAAGGCTCAGATCTGTAATAAAAGTTGGATAAGCACCGGAACATCAGGATATAACCGCCATGGCTGCAAAATAATGTAATAAAATTGCCATGCCAACATACGGTAAATCACAGCATTTGCATTTCAAATAAGATAATCGTCATCACAGCCTCTTGCATATCACAAATACACATATGTAACCACCAATGGACCAACTCCCTTTGAGCAAAGGCCTGCACCAGGCGATTTGGTAGATTGTTGAAAAAACAAAACTTCGTGTACGGGACCTCGGAAAAAAGGAAACATAGTTAATTATGTTTTTTAAGATCATTAAAACATTTTTTCCCGACAAAAAGGAAATATAGTTAACACTTCTAAGTCTCCCTACAGTGCCTTTTGTCGTTTCAACTCCCTTTGAGCAAAGGCCTGCACCAGGCGATTTGCTAGATTGTTGAAAAAACAAAAGGCACTGCATGGGAACTTAAAAGGGTTAATTATATTTTTTTAAGATCATAAAAAAAAGAATTTTCCTCAAAAAAGAAAACATAGTTAACGCTTCTGAGTCCCCCTAAAGTGACTTTTGTCGTTTCAACTCCCTTTGAGCAAAGGCCTGCACCAGGCGATTTGCTAGATTGTTGAAAAAACAAAAGCCACTGCATGGGAACTCAAAAGGGTTAATTATGTTTTTTAAAATCATAATTATAGTGTTGCTAGATTGTTAAAAAAAGTTAAGGAACAATATGATACATTTGCGGATTCAAACAGAAGTTGAACATACCAATGTGGTCGCGTTACTTTGTAGTTGTGTATGGAATTTCAACTTAGTGAACCCTTCTGAATTCCCCTACAGTACCTTTTGTCGTTTCAACTCCCTTTGAGCAAAGGCCTGCACCAGGCGGATTGCTAGTTTGTTGAAAAAACAAAAGGCACTGTTTGGGAATGCAGAATGGGTAACTATGCTGAAATTCCCTACTCATCTACAAAGTAACGTGGCCACCTTGATACGTTCAACTTTCCCTTTAATCCGCAAGTATATCATATTGATCCTTAACTTTTGTTAACAATCTAGCAAAAGTCTATAACAAGTATATCAGACTCATATAAACTTCCAAACTGAGTGTGCAGTGTGATATGCATTAGCAAGGCTCAGATCTGTGATATGCATAAACACAGGAACATAAGGATATAACCGCCATGGCTGCAAACTAATGTAATAAAATTGCTATGCCAAGATACGGTAAATCACATCATTTGCATATCAAATAAGATAATCATCATCACAGCCTCTTGCATATCACAAATACACACATGTGGCCTGATTTGCGAATAACTAGCCTACTTTTTTAGTCAACCACTTGTTAGAGGTCAACTAGGCAAGTCAAACTAGAAAGAGGCAAATGCAATAATCCGAGGTAGTACAGTTATATTCCCGGGTCGTTAATTCCCCAACGAGGTTGTGATATCCTGTGATTGAACGAATGTGTTATATAGTTTAGTTGATCAGGAATAGGTTTATGATTGATTTGTCACAATACTAAAAGTATAAATAACTCAAATGAGTTATATCAACTAATAAGTACGATCAAAAACCCTAGAAACGTAAAAGGTATAAAAACGTACGTTTAAATTAAATTAAACGTAAACGTATAAAAAAAACAAATCGATTATAACTATAGTAGGGATTTGCATGTCTTAGCGACTTAAATGCAAATTAAGAAAATTAAAAAGATAAAATATATTAAATAAACGCTATCACTATTTTTAAAATGATGAACGTTTAAAAACTAAAAACGTACGTTTAAATAAAATTACGTAAACGTACAAAAATAAAAGTGAAAAGTGATCAATATAAACCCCACAAATGTGAAATTTATATTTTTAAGATCCTAAGAATAAAAGAAAATTATTATAAAAAGAAAATTATTAATTTAACTTATATATTATTCATTATTAATTAATTACTATTATCTAATTACTAATACTATTATTAATTATTATATATACTAAATAAGCAAACAAAAATCTAAAAATTTTTACAAAATTCTAAAATAAATAAAAGAAGCTAGGAAACATATAAAAACTATATGCTATTAACAAAAATAAGCTAATAAGCAAATAAGCTTCTAAGTAAAAGCTTTCACTTAGCTTAAAAATGGATCTTTTTGGTTTTTCTTTTATAAAACTATTAAAATACTTAAAATAAGAAACTAATACAAAAACAACAAACTTGGAAACCCAGAATAAGCACTGTAAGTGCTTATTTGCCCAAACAGTTGACTTTTATGTTGACTTAGAAGGAAATAAGCTCAAATGAGCTTATTTGGAGTTCACTAGGGTAGATTCTGGTTCCTCTGAGTTGATTGGACTTGAATAAGCTAGATTTGATAATATAAGCTCACTGAATAAGCCAAAAGACCACAATAAGCACTTGCTTATTTGGTTCCTGAGACAGAAAATGGGACAACCTTGTGAGGTAAAACCAAGTGGGGTCCACTATGATCTAGGCCAAACAAAGGGTCAATGGTTCAAGCCTGGTAGGAGGGGAGTTGGAAGAACCAAGATTTAGGGTGTGGGACCCACTGATGAGCTCAGAAAGAGCTTGTGAAGTGAGGGGTCCAAACTGATTCACTCAGTTTACTGAGTGAGTGAAAATAAGCTTGAAAGCTTGGTAAAAACTTTAAAACAAACTTAATAAAGAAAATAAAAAGATTAGTACTGTGTATATATAGTATATTAACAAATATGAACAAGTGGGATCACTGGATTTGGCTAATAAGCTTGGAATAAGCTTATAAGCACTTCCAATGAAAATGAGATCCAACACCCTAGACAGGCAACCAAGATGGCCAAATTGAGCTTATGAAATAAGCTCAATAGAACTTATTGAATGCTGAACTATAAAGTGGGGCTGGTAAGGATTCCAAAATACCAAAGCTTGACCAATGGGGACCACTGGGTAGCTTTTGTAGGGCTTATGAAGTTGGGTGGGTTGACTGAGTTCACTCAGTTAACTGAGTGAATGGACAAGCTTCAAGCTGTGTGCAGTCCTAATAAAAGGACTTGTAATGGTGAATTAAAGCTTGAACTGTGAAGATGAGCTGCTTAGCTTCTTAATGAGCCAAAGATCACAAGCCAAAGCTTATTGATGAGCTTATGATGGGCTTGTGAAATTGCTTATTTATACTGAATGATCAGTGTAGTGTTTGATTTGATAGCACAAGTTTAAGCAAATTAAGCAGACCAAATAAGCAATCAAAGGAAAATAAGCACTTATTTCAGATAACTAGCCACATGGGCATCACAAACAACCAAAATGCACAGGTCAACACTCACTACACAAGCTTATGCAAGCTTGTGAAAGAGGGTGTTAAAACTGAGTACAGGGGAGGCTTATGAAGAATCACCAAAAGTTAAGCACTAATTAAGCACTCTAATCAGCTAGATAAAAATTAATAAGAATAGTAACAAAGAGATCAGCAACAAGACTATATAAACCTACAAGCTCAAGTCCTAATATCAATTAACAAGTTCACAATTTAGATCCAAAGTTTGTTCAAAAATCGTGCAAGCTGCAAATTGACTTTTTAAGTTAAACCAATATGTTGACTTAAGTGAGCTTTGATACTAATTTACTTACTGAATATGTTAAGTTAAGCTATACTAGGATGATATTAAGCTAGGTTATCAGATTATAAGCTAGTATAGTGATTATGGAACTTATAATCCTAATAATTAAACATATGGATTAGATTAAGACCTATTTTGACTTTTATACTAATAAGACCTAAATATTATGACAGAACTGAGCTAGTGTGATCTAAATAAACATGCAGAAACAAGAATAAAGGACAGTATCATGCATATACCCAAAGAAGCAGCTTGATCCAAACACACCTTAGCAAGGGTGTTTTCTAGATTAGTGTTACTCAATACAGATTTAGAGCATGAAACTGAATTTTAACACTTGATACAGATGAACTAAGATCAAATGAACACAATTATACAGATAATAACAACTATAACCTATTCATCACTACTACACTATTTTAACTGTCTAACTTTTAACAACTATTAATTATGATTTCCAACTAACAACCTACTGATTTAACACTAGATTAACATTAACTAACACCAAATAAGTATGAAACAAGAAAGATTATACTAAAATAAGAATTAATACAGTGAATGGCAAAAATCAAGAAATATGCTTACAACTTGAGTTTTAGGCCACAACTGAGAACAAAGAACTGAGAACCAATCCTAAATGCTCTCCACAGAGCTCTAAACCAAGGCAATCCAAGATAGCACTTGCTCCTTTGCTTCTTCTACAGTAACTTTCTAGTTTATACTTTAATTATTGATTTCTTTTTGGTGTTTTCCTTTTTTATTGATTATTGCTGATTTTGAGTATCTAAAAGCTTGCTATGGCTTACTGAGAACCAAGTAGTGTTATTAGAATCCTCTAATTAACAAGTATCAAACAGAAATTAAATGACTTGAATTGAAAATGGGACAAAGTGAAATACTTGAAAACTGAAAGATAGATTGAAATTGATAGAACAAAGCTGTTTATTACACTTTGGCAAAGCTAACAAACACTTTAGAAACAGAATTTAAAGATTACACTACTAGTGACAACTATTTAATTATGCTACGATGATCATAAACTAGATTACAATTATGATATTTCTCTCTTCTGTCTTCCTCTGTATTTATCACCTGAAAACATCCCACTATCTCAATAATATTATCCCACATCATCTGAGCTCTTGAAAGAGTCAAATTCATCCAAACCGTTTAAATCCAAATTGGCGCCAAAACGAGCCACGTGGTACTGAGGCAGTTCTGATACAATTAAGGATTCTTGTTGCATTGTGGAGGTATAGGGGACACGTTTGGTGTAATTTTGACCAAGTTGGGGTAGTATTGCTCAATACTGTGGGTACTAGTGGTATTGGGGTGAAAAATGGGTGTGAAGGGCATTTATTGTGGAGTGTTAGTAGTGGCAGAGGTGGTGGAAGGAGTGGGTAGGAAGATAGGGGTGAGCTGGAAGGGGTTGAGGTGGCAGTTACAGGTGGAGGGGAGGTGGAAGACGAAGAGGAAAACGGGGAAGGGTTGCTTGTTTTATTTATTTACAAAGGGGTGGGGTTTGGGCTAGTGTGTTGGGCCTGGGTTTAGTTTGGATTGGATTTGGAATTGGGTTTTAATAATAACAAGGGTCCGTTTGTATAATAACTCAACAAGGACCAATTTTGTAAATTGAGCAAAGTTAAGGGGCTGGAATTGTAATTCTCCCAAAGTGTTTTCAAGGACTGAACCTGCAATTAACCATTAGTACAAGGACCACAAGTATAAATTTCATTATTTTAAACCTTAGGGACCAAATCTGTCAATTTAGAAACTTGAGGGGTTAAACTTGTAATTTTCCAATAGTTTATCATAAGGACCAATATTGCCATTTATAAATAGTATAAGGTTTATTTTGAATATTTTCTTATTTTTAAAACCTTAGGGACTAATTTTGACACTTTTCAAACTTGAGGGACCAAAGTTGTAATTTTGTGATTTTAAACTTCAAAGGATTATTTTGAACAACTTGTGAATCCCAAGGACCTAAAATGATATTTTTACAAGTTTTGATTAACCAGGGACTAGATTTGCCAATTTATCAAAGTTCAGGGACTGAAACTGTAAATTATGTATGTTTTGCATGTTTTTCATCAGTTTTCATCCTTTTTGCACTTTAATACCTAAAAACACAATTTGGAGATATTTCCAGTATTTATGAAGCATATTTGTATGTTTTCAGATATTTTTGTAGCTTAAATGTGAAAGAAATGATGAGTATTTAGACACTCATCATGGCCCGAAATAAACAAACTTCTTCAAACATTTACATATGTAAAGGAGTTGGTTAACAAAGTAGGTTGTCAATATGTTATAAACAAGTGGACGGACTTTGGTACTTAGAGTGGTAGGTTTGCCCCGTTATAATGATTAGGTATAATCATTATAAGAGGCAAACCTACCCCTCAAAGTACCAAGGTCTTTTCTAGAATTAGTGGATTCTAGAAAAGGATTTTATTGGGATAATCAAGGAGTATGGCTTGTCATGAACAATACACACTATATCATTATCACAATCAACACGCAATGATCAAGGGACATCTATCGTGATCATTGAGATATTCAAAGACAAGTTGAATGTAGGAAGTTGTGTATGGCCACATTGTTACTTTCAACTTGACTTTGAATCCACAACTATATCATATTGATCCTTCTTTCTTAAGTAACTCCTTAACATATATAAACTAAATTTTTTTAACAATCTAGCAACAGTCTATAAGAATTATATCACACTAATATAAAGTAACAATCAATCAAAATATGATAAATACAAATAGCAGTGACACGGGTAAAAAAAATAAACTTCCCTAAATGCCCCATGGGCAACAGTCGCCTTTGAAGATGGTCTAAAAGTCCTCCGTATACTTGTTTGTTCACCTGCAATCCAGGTTTGCTGATTGAATAGCATGTCAGATCTAGGTTGATTTATAAATTACGCAAATGATCCCAGGTCTGACATGCCATTCAATTAACAAAGCTGAATTGTAAGTAAACAAACTATCTGCATTTGGTTAACTTGTCTGCATCTTAGATATAACTCGCTGCAAATAGTAATGGATAATCAAAGATGGATGAACGACACCATATTAAGTTTAATTTGTTACTCAAAGGTGGTGCCGTTCATCCATCTCTGATCATTCATATGTTTGTTTCGTTACTGAAGTGTACAATCAGCCTTTTATGTAGATACTCGCTGATAAAAGAGACCATTGTATCAAAGTGACAGCAAACAACTACATAACAATATTTAGCCCTTTCTTAACATAATATTGAGGCTCAGATCTGTATAAATCAATAGTTTACACATCAGGATATAACCACCATGGCTGCAATAGTATAGAATTGCCACGCCAAGACACGGAATATCACATCATTTGCATGATTTAATAAGATACTTGTCATCATAGCCTCTTACAAATTAACAACTTATATACGTAAAGGAATTGTTTTAAAAAGTTACATGTCTAGTTTAACACACTTCTTATCCACGGAAACGATATACTCACAGAGATGATACAAATCTTCGAGCCAATCATGGTTCATTGGGACAGGCGTCTGCTAGGGAGAAATGATTATATACTCTCACAGAAAATATATATTCATGTGTTGCCATAGGATGCCAACCACAATGAAACATGATTGACCCGAAGATGTTAATCATCTATATGAGTATACCAATAAGGGGTGTAGTGTTATATGCATTAGCAAGGCTCAGATCTGTAAAAAGTTTGATAAACACAAAAACACCAGGATATAACCGCCGTGGCTGCAAAATAATGTAATAAAATTGCCATGCCAGCTGACGGCTATTCACATCAATTGCTTGATCAAATAAGATAATCATCATCACAGCCTCTTGCATGTACCAAATACACCTTTTATATTCCAAATTATATTTCCCCAATACACCTAAATACAAAATACATTTCTGCTACTAACACACACATCAAACACATAAAATCTTCCCACTGAAACTCAAACCTTCCTTCTCAAACACACATGGGTACACAGTAATGTATGCTACTGAGTGTGTATTGTGACATGCATTATCAAGGCTCAGATCTGTAATAAATAGATAACAACGATAACATCAAGATATAACCGCCATGGCTGCATAAGAATGTAATAAAACTGCCATGCCAAGATACGGTAAATCACATCATTTGCTTCATCAAGTAAGATATTTGTCATCACAGCCTCATACATATCACATATACACAAAACACACCAATTAAGGTTAAAATAAACGGTGTATCTGAACTAGCAGTGGTTTCGTCTGAACTAGCAGTGGTTTCGTCTGAACTAGCGGTGGTTTCGTCTGAACTAGCGGTGGTTTCTTCTAAACTAGCAGTGGTTTTTTCTGAACTAGCAGTGGATGCAGCAACATTGCCAGCACTGGTTGTTGCCTAAACATTAATCAATCTCAACTTCCAAGACTGCCTAAATCCTTATATTTTGGGGGATTAAGCCGACTGAACTAGGGTTGCCTAAACCGTTTGCACCGACTCAAGTCAATACCAGTTATCTTAAGAGAAGAAAAAGACTTAAAGTGTTTTATTAGAGAACTAAATGGTTAATTAGAAAGTAGGCAAAAGTTGCTCAATAAATCACCTATGTAAGTACAAGGTGGGCCCATGTGAACTATATGGGAGAGTTTCCACCTGCACCACATTTATTGACATATTAAGGGTAATAAATTTTAAAAATTACCCACCTTATATGTGTGTATTTTAATTCAAGTGGTGTTGCTAAATAGGTTACAAAATTCTCTCAAAAATGTCTAAAAAATACTTCAGCCAACAATTTCCAGAACAAAAAGACTTCGGCCAACAATTTCCAGAACAAAAACACTTCGGCCAACAATTTCCGGAACAAAAAGACTTTGGCCAACAAATTGATGAAGATGAACTTTTAAGACAAATTAAGGAGGTTGCTATTAATGAGGAAGAAGAAAGGGAGATAGCAGAAAGAGAAGCTGCTCTTGAGGAGGAAGCCTGATGAGTGTCTAAATACTCATCATTTTTGTACTGTTAAAATGCCAAAAACATCTGAAAACACTCAGTAATGCTTCAAAATGATAAAAATATCACAAACAAGTGTTTTATATGTTTTAAATGCAAAAACATCAAAATCTGGTGAAAAACGTATCAATTTTGCATTAATTGAAGTTGGATTGGTGTGGAGGTGGAGGAGGAAGATACTCAAGTGGTGTTGGTGAGGTGTAAAGGAGAAAACCAGTGGTTATTAGCATTAATTGAAGTTGGATTGGTGTGGAGGTGGAGGAGGAAGATACTCAAGTGGTGTTGGTGAGGTGTAAAGGAGAAAACCAGTGGTTAAAACCACTGGTTTTGGCTAATACTGCTTTGGAAGAGACGATCTACAGTGACCGCGGTTTTTTTTTAATTTAAAATATTGGGCCGGGTTGGATATTGGGCTTGGATTTGGGCTTATATTAAATAAAGGGTCCGGTTTGGCTTATGTTAACAACAAGGACCAATCTTGCAATTCTATGAAAGTTGAAGGGCTGAACTTGAACATTTCCCCAAGCTCTCATAAGGACTAAACCTGCCAAGTGATAATAGAACAAGGACCTTTGTTGAAAATTTCCATTTTTACAAATCCAGGGACCAAAATTGTCAATTTAGAAACTATAAGGACCAATATTGTAATTTTCTCCAAAGTTTTATCATAAGGACCATTTTTGTCATTTATAAATAGAACAAGGTTAAAACTTGATAATTTTCACTTTTTAAATTAACCAAGGACTATTTTTGACAATTTTCAAAGTTCAGGGACTAAAGTTGTCATTTTGTGATTTTTGAACTTTAAAGGGTTTATTTTGACAACTTTTGAATTTTATGGACCTAAAATGATATTTTGCAAGTTTTTGAATTACCAGGGACTATTTTTGACATATTTTCAAACTTGGGGGACTAAAACTGCCAATTTATGCAAAATTGATACGTTTTTCACCAGATTTTGATGTTTTTGCATTTAAAACATATAAAACACTTGTTTGTGATATTTTTATCATTTTGAAGCATTACTGAGTGTTTTCAGATGTTTTTGGCATTTTAACAGTACAAAAATGATGAGTATTTAGACACTCATCAATCCCCCACACTAAGAAATGAATATAAAAGTAATAATTACATGAAATTCGTGAGAATTCCCCCCCACACTAAGAAATGAATATTGCCCTCAATATTCAACAGGATTTCTAACCATTTTCATCAGCTTCTAAAAAGCTTATTAGTTGACCTAAACCAGTGATTCTTGTTTCTTTGGATAGTCAACCTGGTACTCTTTAGGTTCCAAGTTAAAAATCTCAATTTGGGGCTTATTCACTAGGTCTGCAACTGCTTATCAATCTGTCCCATAAAACTCAGTATATACTGAGTTTTACTCAGTGAGTTCTCAGATTTTGTATAAGCTTCTCAAAAGCTCATTATAGCTTGTCTGGCCATCATCTTTGGTTTATAGGTAGTCAACCAGGTCTTTTCCAAGTTCCAATCATTTCTTTTCACTTTTAGCTTATTTTGTGTTCTGTGGTATAGCTTAAAGTAGTATACAAATTTCTGTTTTGCTTATTCAAGCTCAAACTTCAAATCTGTTTTAAACTTGTAATCAGAGGTCATGGTTTGTTGTTTTTAGTTGAAATTGAGTCATTTTAGCTTAATATAGTTTCTGTATCAAGTTGGTAGCTTTTGGTTAACATTTAGCTTTTTCAAGTGCTTATTTATAAGCAGTCACAACTGCAGTTGCTAATTTCACCAAACAAGACCATGTTTTTCTATTTTTCATAGATTCAGTATATTAAAATAGACTTTTCCTGAAATTTTCATTAATTTTCATAACTGTTTGCTATTTTTCTTAATTAAAAACAGTTTTTAGGTATTTTTAAATAGCTTTTAATACAAATAAATTATAAAAAGTCCAAAAAAATAATTTTTCAATTTTCTTAGGTTAAGATAAATATAAAAGTAATAAAAAGTATTTTTCCATAATTTTCTTATTTTAAAAAGTATTTTTTAGCATTTTAATTAGTTTTAAATAGTTTTAAATTAATAATAAATACATAATAAGTCTTAAAAATATATTTTTAGTTTTAAAATAAGTTTTATCATATTTTAGACTTTTCTAAGTTATAATTTCATTTTTCTAGGTTAATTTTGTATTTTCTTGTATTTTAGTGCATTTTTAATACTTAATAAATAGTTTTTAATTAATAATAAATAAATAAATAGTTGTAAAAATAATTTTCTTTTTCTAATAATTTTCTTTTATTATTAGGATTATAAAAATATCATTTTCATATTTTTAGGTCTTTTATTTCTTTAAAACTCACATTTTATTTTGTACGTAGACGTAATTTTATTTTAAACGTAAGTTTTAAGTTTTAGGTTTTAAACGTTCATCGCCTTTAAAAATAGTGATAGCGTTTATTTAATAGATTTTAACTTTTTAATCTTTTTAATTTGCATTTAAGTCGCTGTTATTTGTTAATCTTTTCTTTAGGTATAATTTTCCATCCAAAACCCTACTGATTGCTATCCTTAGTGATCATTCTACCATCTGATTAAGTGTTTTAACACCAATTCATCCTCCGTGGGACTTAACGACCCAGGAATTCCCTATATTCCTCTGATCTTAATTGCAGTTGTGTCTGAGCTGTTTTAAGTCTGTTTGACTTGACTGTTTGGACGCAATCAAAGCCGAAAGGGAGCGACTTATGCTCCAAGATGAAGAAGTGTTGTTAGAGATGGAGGAAGCTGCTCGTATGGAGGAAGCTCAAAGGGAGGAACAAGAACGTCGGGACAGAGACTTCGATGCTTTGTATGCAGAGTGGGATGAGAGCAGATTTGAAAGTTGGACTGAGTATATTTACGACGATGGTTACGACTCTAACAACTCTCAAACTTGGGATCACCCGGATTATATTTAGTTGTGTCGAAGTTTAATTTTCATTGTATTTTGTTTCATTAACCGAACCCGTTTGCACCATCATTACAGTGCTTTATTCACTTAGTACCAGTTATCTTACAGTGCTTTATTCACTTACTCTACAACAACATCCATCATTTGTTTCTCAAACTTAATAAGTAGCAACAAATCACTAAAACCACAAGAACAATTAATCACCCAATACGTTACGAATTAATCACTATAAACCATTTAGTGCCAGTTATCTTACAGTGCTTTATTCACTTAGTCTTCTACAACATCCATCATTTGTTTCACAAACTTAACAAGAACAATTAATCACCCAATACGTTAACAAGTTAAGAGAAGTGGCCCTAAAATATCGAAACCCAAAATCAAACAAGAACAATTACCGAAACCTTATATCAATATGATACCAACTTAAAAAGTTAACCCTAAATTAGCGAAACCCTAAATTACTGATACCCAAAAAATAAGCGAAACCCTAAATCAATACGATACCAACTTAAAAAATTAACCCTAAATTAGCGAAACCCTAGACTACCGAAACCCTAAATCAATACGATACTAAACTTAAGAAATTAACCATAAATCAAATACGAAAAATTAACCACCCAATACGATTCCAACTAAAATAATTAACCAAAAAATAGCGAAACCCTTAATCAAACACAAAATTACTTACCCTAGCCCAAATCGTTTTTTTTATAGACATTAGATCGGAGAGTGTCGTGGCGATGGTTTGGATAAGAAATGTGTTATCTGTAGACAATAAGCTGTGGATAAGAACTTAACAATTGTGTTACTATCATATAAGATAAGAATAAGAAGTGTGTTGAGGAATATTGTATTTCTAAATCTATAAAGTGTATAAATGTATTAAAGTTATAAAATTAATTATACACTTTTTAAAGTTTTTTATACATTAAATACATAGTGTACTTTATACCTCATAAGTTGCCCAAAAGTACATAAATGTGGGACCCAGTTGTCCAAGATATATGTACTTTTTAATAATAAAAAAAGACCATATTTTTGTACTAAAAGACAAAAAATGTCAGTTGCCCAGTACTGAAAGTCAAAGTTGCCCAACAAGAGATCTATTACACTTGTACTATGTAAGTATAAGGTGGCCCCACAAAATGGGACACATGTCACCTATATGGGAGAGTTGCCCAAATATTGAATTGGGAGAGTTGCCCATGGGGCATTAAGAGAAGTGAAAAAAAGTGAGGGTTTGGGGTAAATTAGTTGGGCAACTGGGGCAATTAGAGAATTTGCCCTTTTATTAATATGAAAAAATAATTTTTTATGACTTTTTGTTTTGTATTTTTTTTTTTTTTTTTCTTTTACTATTTTTACTTGTCAAACTTTATATTTTATGTTTTATATTTTTTTCGGCAGTTTTACCCACTTTATTAACAAGACAAGATAGTTTTTTATGATTTTCTGCTCCGTATTTTCACCACCCCCCCCCCCCCCCCATGTATTTATGTTTTACATCTTATTCTAACTTTGTATTTTTCGATTTTTTATTGCAAATAAAACTAAAAATAAATAATCTGAATATCGATCTTCGTCTGAAACTTAAAACTTTGAAAGTATATTTAAAATAACAATTTCCTTATAAAGAAAATATATCATTGAAAAGGTATTCAAATTGCGAACAAAATGAGCACAATATTGTAACGTTTTTTACTTACGTACGATTTAATAATACATGTTAAACTTTAATACTAGTATATTATTTTGAAAAAATGAACAACTTTTAAAACACACCATTAACCTATTTAAGAACTTTAAAAACTACAATAAAGTTTGTTTAAAATATGTTTAATAAAAAAAATTCAAAACATACCCCTAAATGATGTAACAACTTACAATAACTACCTTAAACTTTTACTTTTTACAATTTTATATAACAAAAATTATTTATATCAATTATTTAATACATATTCAAGAATTTTCTTATAAAAATTTACACTTCAAATGTCGAATAAAATGAGCCAAATACTAGGTGCTTTTGAATTACATATAATTTTAGAAAGAAAAAAATGTTAAAAGTTTAAAATCAACTTTTTATTATTCTGGTGATAGGTCAAATTTAGTAATTTTATTACAGAAAATATACTAACAAAAATGCTCTCAATTTCAAATAAAATAAGCCTAATATTGTAATGTTTTTAACTTACATTTAAAAAAAAAATAGGATTAAAGCTTTAAAATCAACTTATTATATTTCGGGGTAACAAGTCAAATGATTGCAAAATTTGAATTATTTGTACTATTGCAGACTCATTACATATCACAAATATTTTATCAAACAATATATCGCCACATTATACGGGCGTATTTACCTCGTTAGATACATTAAACAAACTTACATTAATATTATATTCATATTTTACTTTTAATAACTTTTAAAACTTGTGATGTTTACCAAATTTATGTTTGTTTTATACAAAAAATAAATATGTTTGAACTTCATTTTGTGATACCTTAATGGTGCATCACTGCATCATACAGAGTACTAATCAGGAACGGACTTTATTATCTTTACATCGACAAGCTCAACTTTTTCTATTCGTAAACAAACACCCCCCTTAGAATACAAAACAATAAAGCCGCAAAATAGTGATCTTTAAGTAGATGATATTAATCATAAAGAGCCATTTTATACCAAGTTCTTAGTTGGTCATCACTTCTTAAGTCATTTTTTAAATGTATTAGATGACTTCTCAGTTTATATGTTATTTATAAAGTGTTATCTAATGATTGAAAACCGGGTGTTAAAGAGTAAAAAGAGAAAGAAAATGTATACTCAAAAATATACTCAAAAAGGAGGTACTATCGTACACCCTCTAGTACCACTTTTAGCCTTCGCACCTCTTTTTTACTCATTTTATTAATATGACAAAATAATTTTTTATGACTTTTTGTTTTGTATTTTTTTTTTTTCTTTTACTATTTTTACTTGTCAAACTTTATATTTTATGTTTTATATTTTTTTCGACAGTTTTACCCACTTTATTAACAGGACAAGATAGCTTTTTATGATTTTCTGCTCCGTATTTTTTATGTTTTACTACTACTATTAAATTTTATATTTTATGTTACGTTTTTATTTCATAATTTTATAATAAAAACAAAATTATAAAAATAAAATAAAAAATTCAAAGGTGTTACTTATGATTTTAGGGGTATCAATATCCATTCCCTATTTAAAGTAGCTTTCGTTTTATTTATCTCTCCTAGATGAAATTTGAAAAAATGATTTCTTTGGTTTAAATTTTTATTCTCCAAAAGACTCTCAAACATAATATTTCTTGTTTACTTGGTTGTCATTTTTTTTCGTTCGAAATAAAAACAATTGGCAACCTCCAACGCTAGTAGTCTAAATGCCTAATACTGTACTTTACAAAGGGGTGTTTTTGCTAGTCACTACTGTAAAGGGTCAAACCTTTTTGACATATCTCAACACCACATCTAATCAGATTTACATTTCTAAATCATCACAACACTTGATTAAAGTGTATATTATACTTACTTTTCTAAGCTAAAAGTGGTCATTGCTCATTTCTATTTGTGCTAACCTTTATAAACCTCCATACCCTTGTCCACAACCCACAAATCTTTCCTTATCCAGGTGGAGCCTCAAACTTTGCCTTCTCGCTCATTTCTTCAAATGTGACAACCGATTTCCCGAGTCTTGCAAGAAATTCAATCAGATCAGACGTAAACAACATTGCCAAAGAAAGTAAATACACCATTTTAGGATTCATATCTGGTTTTTACATATTTATCGTGCATCCGTATACATTTCTTGCAGTCTTAGAGTTTCACCCTTGAACTCTAATCTTTTAAAATTAAGATGATGTTAACAGTGCATCACAGCATCATACGGAGTACTAATCAGAGAAGGACTTAATCGCTTGTGGCCCTGTCTTATAAATAAGTTTTTCTGTTCTTCCAAAAACTACTTTATTATCTTTACACCGACAAGCTCAACTGTTTATAACAATCAAAAGTTCAAAACTCAGCAATTCTGCCTCAAAAATTATGAAGGTGATTGCCACATAATGGTGTTGTATATATAATTGAATTCCAGACAGGTTGCAGAACTGTCCAACACTCATAAAATTTATGTTTTAGTGGTTAATAAAGCACGGGTCAAGATGCATCATAACAAAGTAACTAAACGATTCTAAACTAATGATTAGAATATTATAACGATAAGCTAGCATCTGATTACATATACCATACCATTAACAAGAGAGATATAGAGCTTGTTTTTCACCCCCTCTTTCTTTTGAATCTGCAGGTCTTAGAGTCATCTTCATCTGAACTGAAAGGTGAGGCTGACTGTTGATAAGTGGCAGCTTTAACCAAGATATTGACTTGTTCATTCAGATTATCAAGCAAACGGTTATTCATTCCGACAGTTGTCTGAACCATGCTGAGGGCACCTTGGGCAGCTTCTACCTGTGCCTCCAAGGATTCAAGAGTTTTGTTTGAATTGTCCACATTGGCAAGGAAAGCTTTAGATAAGTTGCCTAAGCTGGTTTGTACTGCAACACATAGATCATTAAGGTTGTTCACTGCTGTCTGTGTATTTATGGCAGTGGTGTGAACCTTTTCTTGAAGATTTTTAAAACTTTCCAGCTGCACAGAAAAACAGAAATGCTGCGTTTTAATTGCGTCAATGTCTTCTGTCAGCTTAGCATCGGAAGTGACTGTATTGTCTTGTAAGGTGTGAAGGGTATGATGAACGGCCTTCACCTTAGCCTCCAAAACTGCAACTTGTGAAGTCAAGCCGTGGACAGAGGAATGAGATGGCGGTGAAGATGGAGTTTGGGGTGAAGCATAGTTTTGGATTTGGGATTTTAGGGTGGCTAGCTCTTGTATAAGAATGTTGTGTTGGGCAGTGGTGATGGTTTGAGCAGTAGCCATACCGGTTTTTGCACTTTCCACATCAGAAGTAAATGTATCAACTTTAGAAGTCAAAGCCATGATAGCTTGAAGTATGGTGGAAGTGTCAGTTGGACGATCTCGCTGTGTGTTATTCGGTGAGGAGTGATGGTTATGAGATGGGGATGCTGTGAAATAACGATCCTGGTTAGGCTCCAATGTTGCAGTCGTCGCTGTCACCTTTGCAGGTGGAACTTGTCCTTTGTCAATTGTCTTTGTTTCAGCAGATTTATTCCTACTAGGAGATTTTGATAATTGACTAGAGGACGTTTCAGATGTTTCTGATGGTGGAGGTGGAGTTGGGTTAGTCTTAGGTAGGATGACCTTTGATATACCTCTCAATGTTGAATTACGAGAATTTGAAGGAGAAGATGACTTAGACTTACAATGAGATGAGGAGCCAAGTTCTGAATCCGAGGAGTCGGCTTCTGAACTCGACGAGTGTGCTTTCGATTTCGATTGTAGGTGCTCATAAGGATTCTTTATCATTCTCCTCATGGCAGAGGTCAGATTAGGATCCCCATTTTTAACAGATTTCTGGAAGATCTCGGGTCCAAGCACAATAGGTGTCATGGATTTGAGGTCATCAGCTTGTGTATAATTGTCACCCATAGCCTCATGGAAGACCAAGGATAAGAATCGCGGGTATGGTATATACCTGTCCCTTGGCTCCTCCAAAACATTCTTCTTGAGCTCATTAAAGATCAGCTCAGCGTAATCAATGTTTGTTCCCGTGACTAAAGAATGAAAGATTTGCCGCTCCATAGAACTGGTATAGTTTCCCACTTTTATTCCCAACGATCGACTTATAGTCCTAGATAAGTACATCCATATAGCAGGCAATCTTGATCTTACAGTTTTACCTCCCAGATTTTTTGCCTTACTTTCCTCAACAGTGGTAAAATTATCCCCACATATACCTAGAATTCTATTAAACTCAGCCTCTGTGACTAGCGGATCAAATTCATTATAGTGTGGCAGCTTGAGAGTATCTCTTAGTCCTTTAATGGTTACTCTGATTAAGTATTCGCCTTTACAAACAGAACCACTGATGTAATTCCTGGATGGATGATACTCACAAGTAGACCAGAACTCCTTCAACATGTCAGGATACATTCTTGGAATAGCAGTGAGAGCATAGTGTAAGGGATGGCTTTGAAGAAATTTTACTATGTCTTTATATGGCGTGTTGATGTATTTCTTCGGAATAGAGAGGTTTGCCACAAAATTGGTATTCACCCAGAGAATAAAGTCTGCCCGTGGTTTTGTGATTGTCTCCATTTTTTTATGATGATCGAATTGAAGGTTTTCACTTGTGGTTGTTGGATTTAACTGTGACCTTAATCTTGTCTTATAAACACCTACTCCTTTCAACCTTAAATGAAGTTTGTGTAACCTGTAGAAAGTAACCAAGTATCATAGCAGGTCCATCTTTCTTATTCATCGTGTTGTTTTATTTACAACCAAAACCTAATAGTTTATAAAGTGATTTCTTTAAATAGTTAAAAGAAAAAGTGAAACCTTATCATGCTGAACAAGTTAAACAGAAGTGTAACTAAACATTACACAATCACCTAATGCATTCAAATTACATTATTTAACTTCTTCAAAGCTTTATGTGCAACTTTTAGAGTAGACATGTGTTACCCTGGCAGTTTTACTAGCTTAAATGTAATCAAGATAAGTTTAAGTGAACGTAACCCCTATCAATGAAATACACCTGAACTAGGCTCTTTCGTCCATGTTGGACCAATTGGATTTCAAATCCAACAATAATAAAAAGCCGTTAAAAAAATGAAATGCACCTGATAACTTTTAGTCTTGGGTCCGCCACTGCTTGGAACTAAATCCTCTAATAGGCTAAATGTGGCTAGGCTTCATTTAGCCTTAAAACGGTCTACTAGAAAACTAATGCAGATGCATTAAAATTGACGGAAAATTGAAGCGTGCCTCATTTCATTAAATCCTACCCTAGTTCACCTTAAAGGGTGAACCACGTGCCTTGTTAAAGATGACGAGCTTCGGCCTAAGTGAGTCACCAAAGCGGTGCATTAAGCCCTCGGGTATGTTTGCCAAAACTATTAACAAGTAGTAGCAGAATAGCAGTACAGTCAAAACAATTCATTTCGCCTGATAACCGGCTCTAACTAACAACCAGGAAAGTAGACCTTACGCCCCCGACACAATCATCGTCACATTACAAACTAATCAATATGACAACATTTTGTGTCTTATTACTTTTTTTTTTTTTTTTTTTTTTTTTTTTTGGCCAGAAAGTACTTTCAGACATATACGTAAAAAAAACCCCAAACTGCATCAATCATAAACATAAAACCAAAAATAATAACATACACATGTCATAAAACTTTTTGTTTATAAAGAAAAAGATCATAATTTAGTAGGGTGAGAAGTTAAAATACCTAAAAGGAAGTAACCATTCATTCGTTTAAGCTCCTTCCTTCTTCAAAATGGTGATTTGGTTTGTGGGTTTTCTTTTCCCCTTTTTAAGTTTGGATGAAGAAGACAAGAATTAACAAAAGGTACATTGTTCATTTGCGGAAATGTTTTTTTTCATGAACCCGGATAGTTTTCATTTGGGATAATATACATTAAGCCGCTGTTGAAATAAAATTATAGGTCGTCCAACTATATGTTTTCTTTTATTTACAATAATTTCGGACAAATATATGCCCAAAAACTATAAAATATAAAAAGGGGACCATCTTTTAACTTATCCAAGTAATACGAATAAAAAGTTTGATGTGAAATACTGATTATACCTAAATTTAAGTGTCAATTTATATTATTAAAAGTACATTAGAAGGATAAAACTGAAATTTCACGACAGATGTTTTTATTCGTATTAATTTAACATGTTAGTGTTACGTTCATTTCTACCATTTGATAATTATTAGGATTTAATTTGAAAGAAATTAGTGTAAACGATATTAAATACATAATTTTGTAGCCTATAAGTTACTTTCAAAAAATAAGTGGCCTATTTGAGAAGAAGTTAAAAGATGGGTGGCCTCCTGATATATTATCCCGTTTTCATTTCTAAGAAAACTTTATTTAAAGTTGTAGTTTTTTTTTATTTTTCGGTTTTTAATAAGTGTTCAGAAAAGAGAAAGGTGGGCGCGCCCTTGCGTTGCGTCGGGGTTTGTCATTTTTTTGGGTTTTAGCCGTACAATAGCAACGTATTTTTGACTTTGTTTTGTTTTCGTACGTGTACTTTTTTTTGTTCCACTTAATGTAACGTACTTTCATGTTTTGTGTTACCTTGGTACGTCAAAGTACAGGCTACCCGTTAACAAAGTAGTTTTACCGATTAAATATCTACGTGGATTTTTTTTTATCATAAAAACTGTATTACGTGTATAATATTTTGACTATAAGTCAACTTTACACCCTATTGAGTAAAAAAACACACGCTACATTTCCCCCTTTTCACATACAAACCTTAACCCTAGATTTCATGTGAACAATTGAACCATTAATCACAGTACAATAACAATGCGTTTAACAGTCAATTTTCATCATGGACGTTCGTACCATCACCTCTCACGTATCAAGAAGGAGACGTATCTACAATAAAAGATATAGAATTTGAAGGTATGACAGTTATTGGGTTGACAAAGCAATTAAAAGGTGCATGTATGTACCCCGTTAAAGGTATTTTCTTTCTTGACCTCCTGGTAAAGAACTTAGTAATGGATTAATTGAGATTAAGGATGATTCAGACTTAGCAAACTGTATTGCTCTAGGTTTTAAGAATGAAAAAGTAGTTGATATGTATATAGAACATTAATGGAGATGGTTAGAAGCATGATAAGTAAATCCTCTTTACCCAAAAGTTTGTATATGTATACACTAAGAACCACAATGTATCTGTTAAATAGGGTTCCTAGTAAGTCAACTCCAAAAACTCATTTTGAGTTATGGATTATAAGGTAACCTACTCTAAGACATCTGCATGTTTGGGGTTGTCTACCAGAAGCACATGTTTACAATCCATAAGAAAAGAAATTGGATTCTCGAACCATTATCGGTTACTTTATTGGTCACACATAGAAGTCCAAATGGTATATGTTATGTTGTCCAAACCACAATTCTGGGAATTATTGAAATAGGCAATGCCAAAATTCTGGAAAAAGGTGAAGTTAGTGGGAGTGACGAAAATCAAGTCATGGATATTAACTAAGTAAGGGATGATGATCCATCACCCATGAATGTCCATAAATCCACAACTACATCAAATGTTGTTCTTGTATTTCAAAATCAAAAGCAACATAAAATAATGAACAAACCCCCCATGAAAATCATAAAACTCATGCACTAAACTAAAACACATTGTTACACGTGTAGTAAAACAACTTGTTCTCAAACCTTAAAGGATTTTATTATGACAACTAATATATCACATATTTGTAACTATCACATTGAGAAAATGAATTTAGCCAAAAAAGAATCTAACTATTAGTAATTTCATAAAACCACGCATACTTTTTAGCGTCCTTCATATTATGTGCAGTAAAGATCATAAAAATATTAGGCACCCAAGAGGTCTCTCAGAATCTTCTATATAGTAATATTTGTGAAACAAAAAATAAATAATTATGATAGCAATAGTAAAAATTAAAATGTATCAAAAAATTTAGAAACCCTATCTCTCAAATAACACTAAAATCTCATACGGATACAAACATTAGGCAATCGACAAAAACTTACAGTTCATTCTAACAAATACGAATCAGCATACCTAAACGTAAACTTACAATTTACGAACCTCCCAACATGCAATTGAATATTCGAATATGTAATCTTCCCTTTCTTTGAATTGGCGACAATATCAAGAAAAACACCACATAACACACAATCTCACACACACAATTCTACAATCCCTCTCTGTCTCACACTCACACACAGTCTTGTTTTGTAGGTCACGATACGCTGCACACGTGTTCTTTAAAAGTATGTATGTAAGACACGTGAACATACAACAAAGACACGTATAGGCTAATTTAGAAAGCAAAACGACGTCGTTTTGGTCCAACGTTATTTTCAAACATGAAAGGGTGTTGTTTCAAGCCAACTAAAAAAAAAAAAAAAAAAAAAAAAAAAAAAAAAAAAAAAAAAAACTCAAATGACGTCGTTTTGGGAGGTCTTTTATACAGAGCAATTACAAAAAATTGATAGTTATAATGAATAATTATTACTTGTATTAAATTGAATATTTTTGAAAAAAAATTAAAAAAAATTAAAATAAATAAAATAATAGTAAATGTGTAAATCTAAAACTTTTAAAAATGAAAGTTTTAAATGCTTTTAGTAGATATGTTTGTCGTATGAGTGGTTTTATTTTATTTTAACGAGCATCAGTCATCTATGGAAATTGATCTAGTAAGAAGAAAAAATAAAAATAAGAAGAAGAAAAAAATGTTTTCAGCCACACATTTCAAATGAATAAGTAGAATTTCATGGGAGATGCATTTTTTTTTTTTTGTAAATGCATCTGAAATTTGCGGTTGTGGTTATTTCTCACTTTTTTATTTTACTTTTATTTCTTATTTGATTCTTACTCATCTATAGTATACTTTATAATGTATTTGGAACCTTCCCAAAATGAAAGATTTAATTTTTTTAAATAAAACACTCGATTAATAAGGAAATGTGATACTTTTGCTATCAAATAAAATCATAAAATCTAATAAATACCCTGGTCAATGATACATTACTTATTGGAACGAGGCTTCCCTCAACTCGTGCGATGCACGGTCTAGTGGTTGAGGGGTCATGTTTTTAACCGTAATGTTGATGCATACGATTGTATAGGTATATGATGGTATTTAGATACCTATTAGAGAAATTGCATTGTATTTATTTTAGTAAACTTGATATTTAGATGGCTAATAATGTTATCATTACTTTAGTTTATATTATTTTAGTGGAATCTATATTTAGATGCCTAATAATGTTATAATTACTTTTGTATTTATATTAGTTTCTTTTCAGTAAAAGTTTTTATTAACATAGTCTTTTCATATGTAGTATTTTAATTTGAGTAAGTTACATAAGTGTTTTGTTGCTTATTTATTTGTGACTTTTGTTATTTGGAATTATATAACTATTTGTACTCTTCAATGGCAAATTTTTAGTTGTTAGAGAATTTGATGAATATTTCAGGATCATCTAAATTGCATGATTGTATGCGTTTGTGGTTTGTGCAACAGGCATGTGAAGATGATGCATTATCAAAGTTGCTTTTTGATTGTTGTCATCATTTGAGGCGTGTAATGGCAAAAAATAACACGATGATTTTGAACATGGAAGCGTTAGGTCATCGTGGTGTAGCTTTAGATTCCATCGATGCTTTGAGAAAGACTCAAGAGAGGCATCGTGTATTGCTTGAAAAGTTAGTTAATTTGTTTAAGCAAGCTAAAGACGGTGTTCGTGAGGAAGAATCAAATGCTAAAAAAATGAATGAGTTTAATTAGTAACTTTGATTTAAATATCTTTGTTGGTATTTAAATTTTCAGTGTTTTGCTTGTTTTTATGATTATGAAATTTTTAATAAACGAAGCTTTATAAATTATACGCATTTCTTTTAAGCTTAGGATGTTAATTGTAATGCATTATGCATGTAGGGGTTGTTTTATATCAAATGTATAATTGAGGGTGTTATATTGCAATGTTGGACATCTTCCTAAATACTGCATTCCCCATTTATGCATGGAAGCTTCAAAGTCTCCAGTAACACCCAAATTAAATGTTCCAATGCCTCTTCAGTGTCTTTGTGTTGTTTTCTTTGCAAATTCTTATTTACGAACCTTAATTATTATGACCACACAATTTTGTGTATATGTATATACTTATACATTGTTAATCCAAGATCAATTACATCTAACCCTAATTTTAACACACGACTCTATCCACCTTAACCCTAATATCAGAATGTCAGCCACACCAAACCTCGATAAACTGAAATCTCTTACTGAAACTGGAAAGCTTGTTGATGCTTTCAGGCTGCTGATAACTCACGATAAAGCAGAGGAGGAAGGTTTCATTGCTCGTATCGGGGAGGAGAGCAGTCAGTTAAGGGCAGTGATTAACAAAAAGGAGCAAACAATCAATGAGGCAGCTATCAATTATACTCGTTTCAATGTTGTGGCAGCAACTGGTCATGATGCTATCCTTGAAATACAATTGAAGGATCGCAGGAAACTTGATCTGTTGGCTCAACTGCTTGTGTTGTGTCATCAAAGCTTGGAGGAGAAGGAGGAGCTTTTGGAGAGGTTGGATGAAGCTGAAAGTTCTAATGATGAAGATTAGGACCTGTTGGAGATTTTCTTTTTTCTTTTGATGTATGTAGTTGGTTTCATGTATGGTTTATATGAATGGTGGATATGTAACTGGTTTTATAACGTTATCAATGGAAGCAACTGATCAATGATCAGTTATGATTTATGTTTTAATCATCGATTATGTTTAAGTATTTACTTTATTTATTTTTATTTTTATTATTTTTATTTTATATATTATAAAGGGTAAAGTATCATCCGTTTGACTTTTTCTCTCACACCTCTCTCTCACACTTGGTAAAAACACGCAGTGATACCTAAATAACATATTTAGGGTTTTTAATCGAAGGCAAAATTGATCAAGATAAATATTAAACAATCTAATTTTTTTGAGGGTTATGATAAAGGATTTTATTATCTGTCGATTGATTCCAATATTTCAGGTATTCGATTTCATTATGATCAAATTAAAGCGTGCATGTTTAAATGTTTTAATTTATTGAGTGTTAGTTGCTTTATGATGTTTATTGATTTAGAAATGATATCGGATTATTTTTGTTTCGATTCAATTGAACAAATAAGTATATGTTTTACTTACCAGTCTAAATTTGTAAGAGATTGAAGTTTTTTATAAATAGTGTTTAGGATGATGATGGTGTCTTGAAACAAAAACAGGAACTTTTTTATGCTTCTATCTAATTAATAATTACACTCCTTGCAGGTTAAATAATTTTGAGCTAAAGTTGGTTTATTGTTGATTTTGGGATTTTGTTGGCATTGTTGATTATTGGTAGAAGAAAGTGCGGATTGTACGCTGAGATGGGCCGTTATGGGGTAAGGCACACTTTGGATTGTTGTTTTTAATGAATCTAATAATGTTCAAAACCATTTACAATTGATATTTTGAAAGGCCGATTATGTGTTAAGAATGAGTCTGACTTTCTCAGCCTAAATTTTGGCTGTTTTAAGGTTTATAGTTAAGTTTTGGTTATTAGAATGTTTGTTTATTGATTTTAAGCTCCTTATGTGACAATTTTAATTGTAATATATAGGAAAAAATGAAACTTAAAACCGGTATATGTTTCAGTGATATTGAGTGGCAAGATAATGATAATTTGGGTATATGTTTCAGTGATATTGAATGGCAATTTTACTTATCTGGTTATGTCGTTAAATGCTATATCTATAATCCATTTATATGTGACCGAGTGCATATTGTGGGTTTCTTTTTTACATTATTCTACTTAATTTCAATACTATACGCACCTGGTTAAAGATTTTAGTTATTGGTGGCATCGTTATGCAGGTTACATAGGATGTCTTATCATGTCCTAAAGTAAAACTTTATTTGTGTTTTTTTAACTGGTTTGTGCAATTACTAAAAGGAGTTGTAATTTGTAGTGGACCATAAAGTCATTTTATATTAGAAAGTTATTGTCAAATGCTTGATTTGTTGAGAAAATAAAAAGCATTTGTTACTTGTTGATGAATGTTGATAATACAGATTTATAAGTGTTTAGCTATTCTTTTGAGTTATTCTGTTAGTCATTAATCAATACATTAGTCACACAGATAATGAATATATAGCAAGTGTTGGAACACTATTATAATATTTATGTTTGTTTGTGGGAAACAATAAAGTAATATTAAATAACTGTGGTGCACTATGAATACATGTTAAGAGTTGGAACAATATCATGCACATTATGAGTGTTTGTGGCAAATAACAAAGTAATAATAAATAACTGTTGCTTGAACATCACATATATGTCCTACGTTAGGTTGCTTAATGTTTCTTTGAAAACAATGTTACGCGTGCAATTCTTAAGCTCTGGGTCCTTGTCTTCATCCATTAGTATCTTAAGGCCGTCAGGACTGGTAACTCTAGATAGCGCCACATAAATCTGACCATGGCTTAATACGGGAGAAGGCAGATAGAGGCCAACGTAATTAAGTGATTGACCCTGACTTTTGTTAATTGTCATTGCATAACATGGTCTTACAGGGAATTGTCGCCGTTTTAGAATAAATGGCCACTTGGACTGTGTTGTTGTCAGTATAATCTTGTGTATAATAACGTTATCCCCTATATTTGAACCTGTTAGGACCTTAGCGTGAATAACAAACTGGCCTAGATCTGTGATGAGCAACCTTGTTCCATTACACAGCCCTTTGCTTGGATTGATGTTCCGCAATAGCATAATTTGTAATTCCTTTTTTAAGTGAAGAGCATGTGGGGGCATCCCGGGGAAATTTAAGGAATTAAGAAATTCAATCGGATAGTGTTCGTGCTATTTTAGGCTGTCTGTAGATGCCTTGCAAATCTCATCTGCGATGTTGTATGTAATACATTCCCCTGATAACTGTTTAAACATGTACTCATTGATGGCATCAGCCTCATCATCCCGAGGAGTTAGTATTGCCCTTTCTTTGAGGTACACATCGTCGATTTTGCCTCGTTGTAAAATCAGGGTATGTCTCTGCGACAATCTGTTTTATTGGACAATCCCACGATTTAATTAGGAATATTTCAGGAATGTCAATCCAACTTGGGTCTTCCTCCCCTTCTTTGCATTTTGCCGGCACGTTTCCATCCCCCACAGCCAAAACCCATCTATTGAAATCTTGTTTTCGAGTATCAACCTCCCCATTCTCAGTATACTCGTTGACACGCATGCTACGTGTAAGTCTAAATACCTTGCAATGCTTCCATAATTCAGATTGATTTATGCATGATTGAACAATGTCTGCCTTGCTTCCTTTTGGTATAACTGGCAGCACTTGTCGAAAGTCACCTTCAAGCAAGACTGTCACTCCTCCAAATATTCGATCCCTACTGTCAGGATCATGATATCCTAAAATATTCTTGAGCGTCTTATCCAATGCTTCAAATGCATATTTTTGAGTCATTGGAGCTTCATCCCATATAATAAGTTTAACTTCCTGTATGAATTCAGCCATATGTGTATTTTGTTTTATGCCGCATGTACTGTTCTCAAATAATTCAAGCGGTATAACAAAATGGCTATGCGCGGTTCTCCCACCTGGTAGTAACAATGAAGCTATTCCTACCCAAATTGAAAGTGTTAATCAGTCACAAAGTTTTATACATTTTAAAATAGTTGGCTGTTTAAAATTTAGTATAAATTTGTACCTGAAGATGCAACAGCGAGCACTATCATGCGTTCTGATCTTAATCTTGAGATGATAGTCTTGTATAAAAACATCTTTCCAGTTCCGCCTGGACCGTACACGAAGTAAAAGTTCCCTTTTTTACCATGGACAAATTCAATTACCTCTTCATAGATTAAACGTTGTTCGGGATTTAACAATGAATGAAGTTGTTGATGTTCAATCTTACTCTGTTTCATATCATAATTCAACACTTCTCGTATGAGACGATTGTCCATGTTGGTTAGTAACCTTGGGTCAGGCACTGGTAGGTCTTGGAAATCAGATAAAGATCTCCCATTTCTATTTAACAACTCTTGGATCTCTATCAAACAATAGTTCTTTAGTTGCTCGTCCGTCAGCTCCAAGTCAGGATAATCAAACATTTTCCTTTTCTTGTGTAGAAGATCTTCTGATAGAAACTTCCAATTTTCTTCCCACAATTTTAAAGGTCTGCTAACATCGCAAAAGATTAAAATTGTTACGAATATGTCACGTAATTGTGGTCCAAACATCCATACACTTGCTTCTGATATAGCATGTGTCCATTCCGTGTCATCATTTAAAAGGCCATATTCAAAACATGCTTCCTTGAAAGTGGAACATAGTTTGTCGTGAACAATCATGAGTTTTTCCCAAGAATCAGGACCTCTAGCAATGTTCAACAACATTCTAAGATAATATCGGTCTTCAGACGCCGGGTGCGAGTAAACAATCCGCCCGATGCATTTTTGCAATTTGCGTTTTTTCCACAGTTTGTCTTTCTCATGCCACACGTAATGTGTAGGTATCTCAGCATACGTATATTGATTCGCTTCTGTATCACGCTTGTTTAATTCAAACCAATCAGTGAACATGGTCATGTCGATACCTTCCCTTTGAATTAGGGCGGGTAAGCTTTTTGAGTCACGTAGTGTGACTGCGTGCTGATTCAGCAAGTGGTAATTCAGCTTCATAACAGATGGGTATGAGTAATGGATGTTGTATGAAAACAAACGCCACACCGCCTCACATGGAGCTAAGAAATGACAATTCAAACAGTTCTTTATTTCGTCCACCTCCAAAACCTGTACATTTGCTAAATCACCATCGTTTTTAACATTCTCTTGTATAACAATTGTGGCTCTATCGGGACCTTTATTTAAGTACTTGAATAATTACTTAATTGCTTTTGATCTGTTGCACCATTCCACGTTAATGTGGGCCTTGTATTTCATGAGGAGATAACGGTTGTGAGGCACCACATATCTGTTATCGTACTTGAATTTCCCTTTTATATGGTAAGCGTTATTATTCCTCCGGCGATAAATAGCATAGCCATCATTATCAACAATTGTTTCAACCACAAAAGGTTTAGGAAAATGTTTTGAGCACTTACCCTCAATTGTACATGGGGCGTTTTTATCATCTATACCGCAAGGTCCATGTAACATAAACTTAGTTACTACTTTATACCCATCCGGATCATTGATTCGACATGGTATCTCAGCTGTAATTATATCATTTATCTGGGATGGGGTTTTGCATTTCAACTCTTCTTCTAGCCATAGTAGGATATGAGCATGTGGCAGTCCACGTTTTTGAAATTCTATGACATACACAACTGAAATATAATTGGAAAAAACAATAGATAATACATAATGTATATATAAAAGAGTAAACAGATTAAAATTATGGGTTAATTTTTATTACCTCCTCGTGACTTGCCAAAAATATGATGTTTTGTAAGGTCGTTTAACAGTTCAGTAAGTTTAATCTTGAACACACGTGTTGCCACTTCTGGACGGTCATGGACTTTTTGGCCCGGGATGTGCTTTAGCATTTCTGCAATCTCGGGCCATTTTGGATTAGCAGTGAACGTGATGAACAGGTCTGGATTCCCATAGTCCGGCATATAGCCATTGCATCTTGGTAGTTTTGCATCATATACCTTGGACCGCCTATAAAACTTCTTGGTAGAACGATTCGTTTTCCCAGTTCTGTTGCACTTGTATCCCCCCTTGTTACAGCGTCACAAACATTATGATATAGATCAACGCGTAACGTATCTTGATTTTTCCTAGTCCATTTGAGCCTCTGTTCTTCAACAGCCGTATATGCATCCACCAAGTATTGTTGGAATAATCGCCCAACTCTAAACAGTGTAGTACCTTGGTTATTTCGCTGTTGTATGATATATGAATAGTATTCTTTCATTGTGACAAAAGCCCTTTTGGTCTTGCGTACATCCATGTTGTTGTAATATGGTATCTTTTCATGAAATCCTTCCTCCCCATGTGGGAATAACAATGGATATTGGAGTGCCATGTATTCTGAATGCAACTCAGAAATACGTTTCAAAACTTCATCCCTGTTACTTACAACAATATCTCTTGTAGGAATACCATCACCAAAGTCATTAGTAATTAGAGCTGCTATTTCGGCCACGGTTGGTGTGTTGTATTGCCGAGATGTACTATGTCCACTTATCAGCCGTAGTTTAAAGGTGGCTGAATTGTGGTTCTCACACCAATCCTGAGCCATTCGAAATGCCTTAGTGATTGAATTTGATTGATCAAACATTTTAATCAATCTTGCTACTATACTTGGATCCACCACATCTCCCCCATCTTTGTCTATAAAAGCTCTCATTCGGTTTTTTAATTCATTTCCAGTGTCAAAAAAGTATAGTTGTGCATATTTAGGTTGAATGCCTTGTTTTGGAAGAAGAGAACCTATTCGATGATAGCTTTGGCCATTTACTCTAAAGGTATATGGACCCCTGCCCGTTTTAATTAAATGGTCTATTCTTGCTCCAAAAGATGTGTAACAAAACATGCCATTATATACCCTGATTTGGTCTTTGAATCTTAAACTTGCAGGATTATTATAGTCCATAAACTCTTTAAGAGGTGAAGGTGCTTCATTGAATCTTGGAAAAAGAAGTTTTCCCTCTTGACAACAAATGGAAAAAGTTGGGTTGGTAGCGCTCTTTGATTTATCGCTTCTCTCCTGATACCACATAATCGCTTTGAACTTTTGACACTCAAATGATGGATGGCCAATATTATGGTAAACAACGGGAACACCTTGCCAAAAAAGGTAAATTTTATTGGGAATAACAACATTTTTATCCATCAAATAACATAAGGCATCAATTATAAAATATGAAACTACCTGCAGATGCATGTGCGGCTCCGTGTGGGATTTTTTTAGCTGCACGCTGAGGGAGTGTTCCTGTATGAATAACATTAAGGTATTATTCATTCTTACGGAAACAATTGTTTGCCAAATATAATTTGTTTAATTAAACACCTGTTGATCTTCTTTTTTTATACATAAAGGGTTGTTTTGAAGTAGAAGCCATTTGATTCGGTGTCATATTGGTAAATCGCCCACTGAGCGTGATGTTTGTCCTAACAAATTACGATGAACATGCGAATCAGGTATCAATTATTGCAACAATTTTGTACTATAATAATGCAAGTGAATGTTTGGAGCTGGTGTATACCTGTAAATGATTTGACAATTTCATTTAGCCGTAAACCACAATAGCTTTGTGTTATTCCACTTTGACTGATAATTGTTTTCGAATCAATAACCAAAGTTTTGTGCAACATGTCTGACAGGGATGGAACCTGAGCATGATCATTTTGTGACCCTGTAACGAAAAAACAAATATGGATTTAATCATATACATAACTAGACTATAGACCCGCGGGTTTCGCGGGCGGCAATAAAAATATTATAATTAGAAATAACTTGAAAAGATACGACACGTGTTACAATAACACATTCAAAAAATATGTAATGTAAACTTATAAACAAATATAGCATCATATGTAAGTCAACAAGTAGCAGGAGCCCGCCGCAACCTTTTTAGAAACTCGGTGTTTACATTAAAGCTGGCGCCTATTACACATAACCTCTGGTTCTAAGGTTATCGGTCGGGAACAAACTAAGTTATTGTCATTGTCACCATGAAGAAAAACATAACAATAAATATTTAAAATGCTTCCTTTACATCAGTAAGTAACCTACAGAGGTTTACATAGCTTTTCTGCATTTACAACGTCAAAGATGCCATACAAAGAAAAAAAAATGAACCTCACGTCCAGCTGCAGCGTCTCGAAATGGGCTTGATGTGGAATCCGAGATCACCACTTGAAGTCGTTTTCTCATACACCCATTCATGAGCCCTCTTAGCACAATCTCACCTGTGCATCAGCTTTTCCTGTAGGGAGTTCAGTCAACATTCAGTTTTCGATCACTTTCACATTACTAAAATATCTAAAAGTCTGATGATATAGAGAAATAGAAAAAAAATAGTAAGCAACATCACAGACTGGTTGTTGAAGCTGGCCTCTAAGTTAGGAGGCTTTTGCACGGTTTCTGCAGCTCGCAACTACTACTTGGTTGCCGAAGCCTAGTCTATGAATGATGAGTGTCTAAATACTCATCATTTTTGTACCATTTAAACTGCAAAAACATCTGAAAACACTCAGAAATGCATCAAAATGATAAAAATATCACAAATAAGTGTTTTATGTGTTTTAAATGCAAAAATATCAAAATCTGGTGAAAAACGTATAAAATTTGCATAATTGGCAGTTTTAGTCCCCCAAGTTTCAAAAGTTGTCAAAAACAGTCCCTGGTAAATCTAAATAAAGAAAAATGTTATTCAAGGTCCCTGAAATATTCTAATTTGTCAAAAATTGTCCTTGAATAAATCTTTTGTTAAATGGCAGAAAAGGTCCCTGAACTTTCAAAAATGTCAAGTTTGGTCCCTGGAAAAATTGAAAATGTCAAAACTGGTCCTTGTATTTTTGGAACTTGTCAAATTCAGCCCCTGAAACATCTTTGATGAATTGGCAGTTCTAGTCCCTACATTTTCAGAAATTTCACAAAGGTCCTTGTCATTTATATATTAATCCTTGGCTTGTCAAAACAATGTGAACCCCTGCCATGTAACCCATTTTGACCCCTTTCTCTCTTTTTGACCCCCTGGTCAAACCAAACCAGTCAAACACCCAAACAGTGTTCCCTCCACCTCCTGCTTTCTTCCTCACCACTTGATTGCTACACTCAGGCCTTTCACCCATCACCTCCCATCACCTTATCCCCTCAAAACTTCAACCACATCATCATTACACCTAGCCACCCCCCCTACCTGCAAATTCAGAGCCAGAAGTCAAAAGTAGTTTTCCCGCCAAAATGATAAAATAGCCAAAGTCCACAGAACTCTCCCATTGGCTCTCAGGTGTGGTGGGAAGTGATCAGAGACACGTGGCAAGACTACTTGAAGTATAAAAAAGGAAGAAGGAAGAGGAAACAGGAGTAGTTAGTTTTTAAGAGTTTTTCTTTATGTCGTATTTTGTTAAAAATGTCTTAGCTTAGTTTAAAATATGTAATCTTCTGTTTTAATGAGTCAAACTAAAGTCAAGTTATGTTTGTAATCCATTTTAATGATCAATTTCAGAGTTTTGTTAAAATTCATGTCTTATGCTTACTGTTGAGTATTTCAATTTCAAATTCATCCATTTAAGCTTCAAGCAGCTCTTGGTTCAGTCCCAACAAGCTTATATAAGCTCACTTAAGCTTCTTTTAGCTTTGGATAAGCTTTCAAATCATTTTCAAGCATATTTGTCTCATAGTCAATAAAAGTCAAAATATGGCCAAGAAGGGAATTGAAGCTTATGTGGGATGTTGCAGTGGTGATAATGGGTTGGATTAGGCTACATTAGGACAGGTTTGGTCTGGTTTTAGCCTGCTACACAAGCTGGACTTATGTGAGTTTATATTGCACTTTTCATTTTCAAGCATTTTGCATATTGTTATTGTGTATGTATTTATGGTCCCCAATGGTTGAGGTCTGTTTAATCAGTTGTTTTTAGATCTAATGAACTTAATTTGATCAATTTGGTATGCTGGTTTAGTAGATGGTGTAGGTTTAAGCTCATATCAATGTTATAAAGTGGTGTTTGGATCAGTACATTTAACTGAGCTTGAGACTTTGTTGGTGCTTGAAAACTGTTACTCAGTCTTGGTATAGGTTCTTAGAACCATTACAGTCATAACTTGTACCTGCAAAAGCTCTTTAGTCAAAATTTTATTTGATCTGTTCTTGTACCTTTACTGTTGGGATTTTGCAAGATCCAACTATTGTTTTGTGTTTAAAAGTAATAACCAAAGTTTGCTATAGCTTCATTTAACCTTATAATGTCATTTTCAGTTCATAAATCATGATCAAACTTCATTAATGTCAACTGTCCACTTCTTCATCAAAAGTCAAAGTTTTGAAAAATCTGTTTTGAGCCCATCTAGTAGGAATTTTCATGAGCTTATCTCTTGGCCAATTTCAGTGAAACTTGTTGATTTGGAAACTACTCTTGGTCTACTTTCTTTGCATCATTTTTATAAAATTTTGTGATTTATTTAAAGACTTCAAAAATGCCTGTCAAGATAGGCCAAAATGCCCTGCTCACAAGCTTATTATAAACTGAGGTTTCCTCAGTTTTGCCCAGAGTTGCATAGGGGTCATATGAGCTTATATAGGCCTTGTTTTTGGTTTGTAAGATCTTAGCCAGGTCTTTTTCATGTTCCCACTTCTGTTTTCCATTTTAAGCTAGTATGGTAGTTTGTGCATAAGCTCAAAGTAGCTCCTCAGAACTGCTTTTTAGCTTAATTCTCATTTCACCAAATCTTAGCAACTTGTGATTCTGTGGTTTAGGCTTGTGAATATTTGTTGAATTTTTGTTCTTATTGCATAATATTGCTTCTGAAAACAGTTGGTTCACTTTGGTGTCCATTTGCTTATTTCTAGTGCTTATTGTTAAGCACTTTGGACATCAGTTTCATTTTCCTCCAAGCAACCCCATGTTTTTCCATTTTTCCTAGCTTCTTAATAATATTTTAGACTTTTCCTGAAATTTTCAGATTTTTCCAAGCTTGTTTGCTATTTTTCTTAATTTAAACTAGTTTTTAAGAATTTTTAATTAGCAATTAATACAAAAAATTAAGAAAAGGTTCAAAAAAATAATTTTTCATTTTTATTAAGTTTATATAAATATAAAAAGTAAAAAAAGTAATTTTCCATATTTTTCATAGTTTATTTTGTAATTTTTAGTAATTTAATTAGTTTTAAATAGTTTAAAATTCCTAGAAAATAGAAAAATAATCAGAAAAATACAAAAATAGTTTTGAAAATTCTATTTTGATATTTTAGATTTTTCTAAGTCTTAATTTTATTTTTCTAGGTTTATTTCCTATTTTCTTGTATTTTAGGCTAATATTAAATAGTTAAAAATAGTTTTTAATTAATAATAATTAGATAATTAGTTATAAAAATAATTTTCTTTTTCTATAAATTTTCTTATATCATTAGGTTTGTAAAAATGTATTTTTCATATTTTTAGGATTTATATTGTGTAAGTTTCACATTTTTATCTGTACGTCGCGTAGTTTTTAATTTCAGTTTTGTAAAAACATAAAAACAAAAACATCATTTTAAATATAGTGATAGCGTTTATTTAATAGATTTTATCTTTTTAACTTTCTTTAATTTGCATTTAAGCCCCTGTAGTTTATGGGCTTTTTCTGTAGTTATAATAAATCAAAAATCCTTTCCCGTTCAAATCCCTCGATCACTACACGTTTGGCTATTCTCGCACAGCTCGTTGGGACTTAACGACCTGGGGAAACACTATACTCTCCTGATCTTCATTGCATTCGTGCTTGAGCAGTTTTAAGCTGATTACGGTCTGCCATTCACAAGTGGCAGGCTTGAGTGATTTAGCTTGACTGTTTGGCACGCAATCAATGAACTCCTCAACTGTAACATAATCAGTTTCTGTGTTATTTTGCGTTTCAATTGTGGCCCCATACCATCGAAACTTCGTACTTCTGTTGGATCCTCCCTATCTCCTGATAGAGCTTGTCACTCCTTGGCAGCATGTCCTAAGTCTAAGAAGCAGGTATGGGGCCACAATTGAACCGATATTATTCTCTGAACAATCGGAATTTCCCTCCATCAACGGGAGTTGAAATAAGATAAGGCTGGGCCACCAACGTCTGCGCGATGCTGCTGGTATGGTTGTTGCTCTACAATCAGCTGTGGAAGTACCAGCCTGTAAATCATGTATGCCTAAAATTATAAGAACAAAGGCGGGTTAATAACATGTAAGATCAAAATGACCAACAGTTTTACAATGTGTTTGCAGGTTATTGGAAATCACCTATGCGCATTTCTGCGAGCCTCCTTTTGCGAGTTGCATATGCAGGTCTGGGCCCGGTCATGGTTTTTTTTCAGAAGCACTTAGGAGACATGTCCTACTAATCATCTCAGCTGTGATTAGCCCGTCTATATTAGTAGGACATGTCTTAACCGTACCTTTGACGTGTGAGCCCAAGATTAGCCGCAAGTGAAGCCATTTGAATAACTGCAAATCATTAGCATAGGCAAGGTAAGCAACAAATGATTATAGCAAGCACATTATATGAGTGGCTTGAATATGTAAAGGCGAATTGTGAGTAAACAGTATACCTTTATGTCAGCATCGGTTGTCACAAACCACTTTATCACAAAATGAAAGTATCCATGCTTTCCTTGTGAAACGCCCCTGTTTTTCCTGTCAAAACCAAATACATGATATCACATTAGCCTCGTTATTACCTAAAATCAGCGAGCGCCTAAAATCTACTAAAAGAACATAGCAAAGCTTCAATTTATACCTAACAATGTAAAATTGAAACGAAATAATTTGGCTCCCCTCTACTATCTGTTAAACCTTAACTCCCATGAGACACCTTTATTTCAAGTACATCAATCATTTTTGCCCCCTCGCCACCACCAGACATTACCACTTCAACCACACCGGTACTTGTTGAGCTAAGTAGTAGACCTTATTAGTTGATTTTTGCCCTTGGAAAGTCCATTTCCGGGTGCTGCGTAAATTTAAATCTTGGAGTCAGAAACTATAAAAATCACAAAATAATGACTTGTTTGTATTCAAACTCATTTCACACATGTATTTCTTGTAACAGTCCCAGCAGCGCATTATGGCTCGAAAATGGTTACTATCAGTTAACAATTTATGTCATAAAAAAATGGAGAGAATTGAACTCGAAACTTACAGAGATAATGCCAAGGGAAGGCTCGTTTATATATTACATATTCAACCAACAAAACCAAATCAATAAGTTGCAGCTTCTAATACATGCGATGCTCGGTTTTTATTTTGTGCTAATAGACTGTGTTGGTCATGTGTTATTACCTTTTCATCATTCAATTATCTTGAAGTTGATCATAAATTGAGTTCCTCTGTTTAGTCCAATATATAAACATAATACAGTGAGACATTATCCTCTTAGGCTTAATTCGTATTCAGCTCCTAAGTTTACTCAACCTACAGGTTCTTAATTTTGACTTTAGATACATTAGTATTACATATACTTTAACCAAAGTGCAATCTTTGTCTTATGAAATAAGTACATTACTCGTAACAAATATTATCAGCACCGCATAAAATTAAAATCAGATTAGGTGACAAACCTTTTCACTTTCTTTTGAGATAAGAGCTTTTCATGTGGATCCCATACTTGTTAAGTATTAATGCTTTGACTCTTCTTTGTATTGGCCAAAGTAGACCCGTCAGCTTGGTCGCTAATCCTTGCCTAGAAAAATTAAGCACAGAAACGACCCTATTTTAGTGTATCATGAAACTAACGTTGTGCTCGCGAGATTAAGAAAATGAACAAAAAGGTAAGGATCTGTAAAAATAAAACATTACATGTTGTTGAGCGTTTAGTTATTTGTCTCATAACTTCATAAATAAATCGGTATCGAACTCGTAGCCAATAGTGTATGCCAACAAAACCATGTATGATATCAAAAATTGGAATAGTAATAGATATGATGAGCATAGTGTACCTTATTGATATGACCATAGTTTTATGGCATGCTTATTCAAATACAAAAAGTACCACTCTACCACATAACTGTTAATCTCGTACCCAATGGATCGGTTGATTTACTTCCACTTTTTGAAGCCCCAACACTGTTACCATACTGACCCATCCGACCACGGTCCGTTGCTGAGGACTGAATTAAAATGTAAATTATCAACAAATTAAATCTTAATTTCAATTAAAATTAATAATCAAAAAAAATCAGCGATATCAACCACTTAGGCAAAACCCCCAATTTGATTAGGGTTTATAGAAATTGAAACTACTAATTAAAAACAAATTGATTCAAATTTACAATTAAGATGAAGAACCATAACAAAACCCCTAATATGAATCGAAATAATAAACACCCCCAATTTAATTAGGTTATAAAAAAATAAATATGATCATTTCAGATATATGATAAAACATACCTGAAACAATAAAGCTGTAATGGAAGAAGAGGTGTAATGTATAACAGTTAGAGCAAATGGTGATTGAAGCTGTAATGGAAGAAGATGGTGATGTTTGATTCAATAACGACAAAGAAAAAAGTTATGAATAGGAACATTTAACAAAAGTTAGGAGTAGATAAGATTTGCCAGGTGTATATATGACGTAAGATTATGACGTCAGAATTGGGGGATGGCATTCAAAAATGTTTTCTTTTATTATATATAAAGATTGGAAGGTATAGTAACTTGTTAAATTGAGATGTACCTGTATTCATTTATTATTTGGAGGATATGTATCAATTTTGCAACACATAACCTTGCAGGTTTGGAAAGATATAGAAGCAAGATGTATATTAAAGCATCTCTTGGGATTCTACTGTTGAACTGATGCAATAAGTGTAGTGAACAATGAAAAGGCTTGTATGGTAAGTATCTCCAGGTTTTTATGATTCTTATTATTGATTTAATAATGATACTGATTTTTTTCCAATAATAACACACAAATTCATTATGGTTCATCTATATAACATATGGAGAAAGTAAAAAACTCTTAATTGTTATAAAGTAAAGTAGGAATTAACGTATTTTATAAATTGCCTTATAAGATAGGGATAATTTCATCTATATCCTTACAAAACATCAAAATTACACCAATATCCTTGCAAATTTCATAATTACGTTAATGTCCTTACAAAACTTAAAAAATACTCATCAATAGCCAAACAACCATTTAGATATTTATTAAATTATTTTCTTATTTAAACCTATTAAATGTATATTAATTGAATGACTATTTTACAGTTTTGCCCTTCAGCCATAACTAAACAAAACAAATTCACTCGAAGTCAGTCACCATTTTCTTCTTTCTTGTTGCTAATAGAAGGGACCACCCACATATGTTGATAACTCATTGGCTTTGTTACCATTTATTTACGGAGTATACCTTTTATTTGGCTTTCTTTTATAACGGTCGAGACACGGTGACTACTGAAAATAAATTTGCATTGCTTATTGCACAGATTTTAAAGATCTATATTGTTACCATTATTATTATGTTTGGTGCCTACATATTTGACGCTTCAATTTTATCATAACAAAGAAGCAGAGGCTATTAAGGAAGAAGAAGAAAATTGAAGTAGTCTGACTTTTTAATTTGACTAGGTTCAAGGGCAAAAACGTAAAATAACTCTTAATAAATATTATAATCATTTAATAAATATTAAAATATTTATTTGGATATTAATGAGTATTTTATTAGTTTTGTAAGTATATTGACGTAATTATGAAATTTGCAAGTATATTGATGTAATTTTAAAGTTTTGTAAGGATATAGATGAAATTCTCCCTATAAGATAAGTTTATATCACACTTGTTATGTATAAAATAATAATGTATGTGTAAATTAAACATATGTAGTGGATGGTATAAATACATATAAATAGAAGGAGGGTTGCAAACTCATATAATTCATAACAAACATAATTTAACAGTCATTATTTAATTTATTAGGTATATAACAAAGTCAATTTTAGCCAATCTTGGTGATTGCATTAAGCAGCATAACCATCTTCATTATCTTTATCATTTGAGCTATTGTTATGCGATGGATTCTGCAACTTTGAATACACATTTTGTGCCAGCGGATTTGTTGACAACAAATGCAAACAATTTGTTTTACGTATTTTGTATATAGATTTAAAACAACACCGTCTTAACCTTTGGGTACTTTCCGCAAGTTTTGAAAAACTTTTTATTAGGTATTCACAATGAATCAATCACATGTATTTATGAATTTAGATGACCATTTATGTACTTTAAGTCGATCAATTATTTAAAGGGTTATATGAGTGAATGAAAATAGGGGATACTACAGGAGAATTATAGAATTATATAGAAATACGTTTCATTAATTAGATGTTTGGTTACACGATTATCACATGAAAGGGTTATATGAGTGAATGAAAAAAGGGGATACAACAGGAGAATTAGAAAATTATATAGAAATGAGTTTCATTAATTAGATGTTTGGTTACACGATTATCACATGAAACAGTATACAGGTATCAACATTTGGTTCATTCATAGATTTATTTTGTTCATGAGACATTACATTTGGTAACCATGTCTGATGGAGAAATCGAAAAAAACAATCCTTGCCGACTATTACATGAAATAGTACATACATATGAACGTTTGGTTCATTAATAGAACTATCTTGTACATTAGACATTATATTTGGTAACAATGTCTGATGGAGATATCAAAAGAACCATCCTTGCTTTCATGGTCATCTGGCATTACTAACACACATATCTATTTGATCTCATGTAGCAAGTATCCAAAGCCACAGTATGTTCATCTTGGAGGTACCTGAAATGGAGTTTAGCACAAAAAGAAACAATATTTCGTTTGATGGCAAACCAAAATATATTGTCAAACAAAAATAAAACCAAATGTAAAGGAACGGTTGAGTCTTGTGTCTTCCAAACAACAATTAAAACAAAATTAAAACAAAATCCCAAAAGCGGTTTTTATCAAATGTATTATTATTGTCATAAGCATTTGTTTTATAAAGTTTTGTTGGGGTGCTTCTTGGTTGGGCTCATTCTGATTCTTCAACCACAAACCTGTTTACAAAATATATAGGGAGAAACGTGTTATTATGCGGGCAAACGTAAAAGGGTTAGTGACAAAAAGTGACACTCAATATGTGTTCAGCGTCTTTGTTTCTTCTTGGCGGTTAGGGTGCTATCATCACCATCATGCTCAATGTCTACAGTTATCAGTTCAATATCTGCGTCCGAAATCTCAATAGCAACACTGCATACAACGAAACATGATTATTATGTTAAATGTATTGCAGTAGTAAGATACATAGGGTAAAAGATATTTTGTTGTCACCCAAATGTTTTAAGGTTGCTAACCTCTTATCTTTATTATCATTTGTAGGGTTGGCCTTTATCAGGCGTTTGAATGATGAGTTGGATGTTGAAGATGTATTATTAGTTGCAATATTAGACTCATCACCTTGTACATCATTCACCAACAACAGTTCATTTTCTGTCGCTGAATCCTCAATAACCACCCTGCAAACAATGGAATTCCATCAGTAAGTGCCTTTATACAAATACATGTTGTACTGATGGATTTTTGTTGGTTTCGATTACCTTTTCCTTATCCTATCCTCTACAGGCTTGGACGGTGTAGTGAGGGTTGGCGACTGGGCGGGTGACTTGGATGATGAGCCTGTAACAACGGTTTCATTATCAACGGTGCTTGAGCTTGTGGGTTCAACTAATGGATTATGCGGGTCAACTTTCCAACACGTAAAACTCTCGAATGTTCCATATTCATAATATGTGTGAGATTTGATTTCAAACATGTGTGTTGTCCCAATGAGGTCAGCTATAGGTGATGGCAAGTTTGCATGATCGTCTAAACCCTGTAGAGTAAGCCGTGAGTAATGGGAATGACGTAATAGGGTAAGGGTGAGCATTCCCGACCGAAAACCGCCAACCGATTCCGACCGCCGGAAACCGACCCCGACCGATTCCGATCGACTGCTACTCGGGTCAGGATTCGGTTCTAGTTTTCTGTGTTCTCGGGACTCGGGTCGGGACGGGCAAGAAACCGAGAAAAGACAAGCGAAGGTGACCGGAACCCGACATACCGATTCCGACCGATTACCGACCGACTACTTTCGGTTCGGGATTCGGTTTAGTTTCTCCGGCTAATCGAGAATCGGGCTTCTCGGGTTTCGGGTCGGGACGGGTCGGGAGCAGCCCGATGCTCAACCCTATAATAGGGTGTAAGTAGTCGGGGATTTATAAATGTACCTCATCCTCATCTAACACTAAGGCCGAAGTTGGGAACCCGATCAATTCAACGGTTGTATCATCAAAAAGGACCACCACAGTCTGCTCGGTATCATCAGAGATACCAAGCTCAAGACGATATCTGAAGAAAGCATTCAACAGATGGTAAATGTCAAGGTGAGCAATTTTATTTAACACATTCAAACGATCAAACTATAAGTTACAAATATGTCATTACCTTATTACCGGGTATTCAACTGGTCTGCTGCATGACTCGCACCAAAATCGCCCATTCTTTCTAGTATCCCCTTTCCTGCAGTTGTCTCCCCCACATGATGGGAAATTCCATCCCTTTCTAGTACGCACATTATCAATCTTGGCCTTAATTATGAAAATGGCAGTCTGTGTATAAATAAGATTTATAAATGTTATGCACTATAAAGATAATATAGAGATGGCGGGTGCAAAATAATACATACATCATTCCTTTTATTTCGGGCCCACATGAGCAGATTCTCAATAGATCCTTCTCTTGGTTCAGAGTTGTCTACACGCGAAGCTCCTTTTGAAGCCTCAGTGATGCTAACAAATAGTTAAATGATTTGTTAAAATTTGTTGGTTTTAGGATATATTCAATAATAAAAATTAGTTTCTTACCAAATGTCTGAATTCAATTCTTTAATTGCAGGAATGTCAACGGAATCTAGGAGTTGGTGGATGAACTACTGGATAGATAGAGCTTATTTAGCAGGTAATATTAAAGGTTAAATTTGTAAAAGAAATGTGTTGAACATGCAAAAGGTAAATAGTCCATAAGCCACTTACTGTTATATTGTTTTGCAGAGGTGGAAGTCACCACAACAACACACATGCCTACATGCGTCGCCTTCTTCTCAATCAACACATCAGCAAGCCCTCCCCATAGGGTCACCCGTATGGACTGGCCCCTGATTACAAAGGGAATAGAAATAAAGCGAACAATAAGTTTCCTAATACACATTGGCAAAAATATTTTCATTTTTACAACATCCTTTGCAACAAATATAAATTTCAACCTATGATTCGCCAGGTAGAAATCAAGGTTTTTGGCTCCTGTTTTGGTATAGTTCATCCTACCAACATTCGTCACATAACCTACAACATCTGAAAGGTAAAAACTTTTATAGCAACAATATTTAAAAACAAATAATTTTAAGATACCTAAACAAACAGCACATTACCAATGAGATATTTGTTTTATGTGGGCTGGATATGATCAAAATCAACCAATTGTAACGGATACCTAACAAATCCCTTAGATATAACCAAATATTTCCTTATGCTTGTTGCTCCATTAAACTCAAGCATGAACGTATCGTCCTTCCTGATACGAAAATCTTCCTTGTTTTGCATGACTACAAAATTTTTAACCGAATATATAGCACCCTCTTTTAACCTCAAGAAATTGTGAGCTACCGTTGCCTTGGCGGTACAATGGATAACATTTCCCTGCATCAAAAGTACGTAAGAAAAAATTGATAAACAACACAGACATTTGATAACTTTTTATTACATATTGGCATTATTCAGGTTTTTCACACATGGATGTCAACATACTTTAGCATCAGACACCAAGAAATCAGTGCTTAAGTATCGGCCCGAAGGAGCATTTATATCCCACATCCTACAGAGCATCACTACGATCGTACCGGTCTCATCCAATTTCAATTCGTCCAGGAACAATACAACATTTGGGCCTCCGATTTCTGCAACCATAATTTTAGAATTAATGGTCCTTTTTTACTTGTACGCCTACCCACAATGTCTGGGCAGAGAATGGGTTGCAGGCCTTATTTATGCAGGTTCCATTTATTAGTGTTTTAATTGTAGATTGATCCATATTCTTTGAGGGTGCAAATTCGCAGCCCTTTTGTGTTTCCAGCATTGAATATGTGTTTATTGAGAGCATGCGAGCATTCAAGCGAGGGATATTTTCATTCAATTCGAGCCTCTTCATAAACCAAATTGAATATGTATTGAATTTGAGGCCCTCCTAAAACGAAATGAGTTGTAGTTATTTCGGTATGCATAGACATGTATGTACCGTACTTTTGGTTGTGCACAACCCCCCTTGCACATTAAATTAAGGGGGGGGTAAGCTTTAAGTATAATAGATAAGTCTCACTAAATATCAGTGTTGCAAAAAAAGGTATACAAGGCCGATTAATCATCGATTAGGTGCTACTGGGCCACCGACCTTTCCGATTTGTGCAAATCGTTCAAACAAATCGATCAACCATGGTCAATGGCGGTTAACGATGGTCAAACTTGGCGAAAACATGAAAATCTTACCGGAAATACCCTACACTCGCCGTAAATTAGTTATAATCAATGTTTATATATATTACAAGATGTTTTTCAAGAAAATCTTGTCGAAAATACCAACACTTGCCGTAAATACCTAAAACTTGCCAAAAATGCCAATACAATTAATCACCAATTCGCTATTTTTGCAACCCTGAACAAATGTAATCACTTATAGTCGCTGTTTATATCTATTACAAGATGTTTTTAGGGAAAATATTTTCAGAAATACGCAAAACTACCCAGAAATACCCAAAACTTGCCAAAAATGCCAATCCGATTAATCACCGATTAATCCCACCTAGACTGATTACAAGCTACAAGGGTCGACCTCCTCAGTACCGATTCACGATTTTTGCAACCTTGCTAAATATTATAACTATCAAGAAATGGTTATTAAAAGGGTTAAGTCCACGGATTGGCCATGAACTTTCTTAAAATTGCATTTGTTGGTAATGAACTTTTAAAAGTCCTACTACCACACTTGTAACTCTTAAATTCGTTCAAAAAACACTCATATTGTCCCTTTTTGCAACTGGTGACCGGTTGCAACCGGCTAATGATGTACATGTCATACTAGTATCTCTCTATCTACACTCATCTTCACTCAGTCATTCATCTCTCTTCCTCACACAACCAAAAACACCAATTTCCTCACACAACCAAAAACCCACTCATCCTTCTTCCTCACACAAACAAAAACACCGATTTCCTCACACAACCAAAACCCACTACCAAAGGCACCTCCTCCATCATAGGAATCTTACCATCAACCACTAAACCGCCACCAACACCATACCCACCACCTACCCACTACCAAACACCACAAACCCACAACCTTCCTTATCACTCCTATAACTCAACAAGCAAATAAAACTCAACAACTGCCAAGATCAACCACAAACAATATTTCAATTTTCTCTTTAAATATTCACATATTTGTTCTTGGAACAAGAGTATCAAGAGAAATCATCATCGACCTTAAACGAAATACAAAAACAATAACAATACCTACCCGAGATCTTATGAAATACCTTGAAGCCGAATGATACAATAAATGGTTTGTTTTAGTTCGTGAGGTTTGATTTCTTTTGTTTATGAGATTCAATATAGCGGGTAAAAGGTTAAAGGGAGTTGTTTATTATTTGGGTTATAGCAGAAAGAAATCTAAGATGTGTTGCATTTGTGATTTATTTTGAGCAGATGGGTTGAGTAGCAAAGATTTGTGGTTAGTGAAGTTATAAGGAGTGATAAGAAGGTTGTGTTTTTTGAATATGACTTGAGTTTTTTGTTGTATGTATGAGTTTAAAAAAGATAAGTTGGTTCTTCGTTGCTAGATCTGAAATTATATGTGGAATTGATTGTGGTTTTGTTTTTGATTTTTGTGTGTGTTAGTGTAAGTGTGTGAGAAAGATTGGTGTTATCTGATAAATGGATGATGAAGATGATAAAAATTATCTTTTAGAAAGAAAAAATAAAAAAGGACCGAGGGGTATATAAGTTTGATATGTATAGGTGAAAAGTGGGCTTAAAATGATGACGTGAAATCCAAGCAGTCATATTAACTATTTATGCAGGTTGTAACAAGTTGCAAGTGTGGTAGTAAGACTTTTCAACGTTCATTACCTACAATTGAAAATTTGAGAAAGTTCATAGCCAATTTGTGAACTTAACCCTTATTAAAAACGTGTAACTGCATCCACACAAAAGATTTTAAACCATTTGAGTTTGAAGATATTTATTTACCAACATAATATGTATGCCATATTGAAGTTATATTACACAGTCAATTTGAAGATTTACACAACACTGGAGTTATTTGCGACGAATGTTACAAAGTCATATTACACATAATGCAATTAACAATTACAAAGTTTTATTATTTATTCATTATCATGAACTTTTTTAGCAACATCATTTATACAATTATATTCTCACTAGAAACATATAACATAAAAACATATACTCGTCTAAAGATTCAATTATACGAGTATCCGTTACCGCTAGGGATGAGCACGGTACCGGTTTTGTACCGATCCCGTACCGAATTAGTGGTACCGATTTTTTCCCGAGCATAAATTAGTGGTACCGGTACCGTACCGTACCGAACGGGATTCGGATACCGGTACCGGTATCGGAAAATCGGGTTTTCCCCGCTTTTTTTCGGGAATTTCCCGATTTGGTACCGGTCCTGTACCGAATTAGTGGTCCAGATTTTTTTTTCACCTTATTTCATAGTCCCGGTACCGTACCGTATTTCAAGAATCGATATCGTTTCGGTACGATACCGGTACGGTTCGAAATGCTCATCCCTAGTTACCGCAATACATGAGTATCCGGCTAGTTTAGTTTATAAAGTTATAAGGTTACATTAGCTTTTTTTTAGCTTCTATTGTTATTGCTAAAAACAATGTAGCCTTTAAAAAAGGATGATCCACCACCTAGACAATCCCACCAATAGTATCACTCCATTTCTACCACACGGATCACAATCCCACGTCTCTCCTTAACCCACGCCCTCTCAATCCAACGATGTTTATTTCACTCCACCCTTTCCAGAAAACACAAACTCCCACCCACACCAGTATATAAACACAACAACCCACACACCCAAATCATAAATCACACACAGATAACAATCAATTAATCCAAACACCCCCAAATTGAATTAATAAAAATGTCAGGAAGAGGAAAGGGAGGAAAAGGATTAGGCAAAGGAGGAGCAAAGCGTCATCGTAAGGTACTCCGCGACAACATCCAGGGGATCACTAAGCCTGCCATCCGCCGTTTGGCTCGTCGTGGCGGTGTGAAGCGTATCAGCGGGTTGATTTACGAAGAGACACGTGGCGTGTTGAAGATATTTTTGGAGAATGTGATCCGTGATGCTGTCACTTACACCGAGCATGCGAGAAGGAAAACTGTGACTGCTATGGATGTTGTTTATGCTCTTAAGAGGCAAGGAAGGACTCTTTACGGTTTTGGGGGCTAGACTTTGTTATGGTTAGGGTGCTTGTAATCAGAAGATCTTATTGTTGATATATCTTTTTGTAATGGCAATTTGGAATGGAATATCAGTTTATTTTCATTTCAGTTTCTATTGTTTTATTTTCTAATTTGTTAGAAAATTAATGGTGTAATGTAATTGGTTCTACAATTATTGTTAAAGATTTGAAATTGAGCTTGATATAAATATCTTGTCAAAATAAAATGTTACCAGGTAGCTGATTTGGTTTTTGTTTCAATCAGATCAGACGTAAACAACATTGTTAAAAAAAGTACATTTGCAGTCTAATATGTGCCCCCTTCATAGTGCCTAACAATGTTATTGTACACATACATATAAGCTAAACATAGATACACCATTTTAGGATTCATATCTGGTTTTTGCATATTTATTGTGCGTATGCATACATTTAAATTAAGATGATGTTAATGGTGCATCACTGCATCTTACGGAGTACTAATCGGATACGGACTTTTTAATCTTTACATCGACAAGCTCAACTGTTTCTAACAATCAAAAGTTCAAAATTCAGCAATTCTGCCTCAAACATTATGAGGGTGACTGCCACATAATGGTGTTGTAAATGTGGGGAAATTTCAAGTTCCTAACGATAATTGAATTCCAGACAGGTTGCAAAACTGCTAACCCATTCAGAACTGTACAACACTCGTAAAAATTAAGTACATGTCAAGATGCATCATAACAAAGTAACTAATCGGCTCTAAACTAGTAATTAGAATATTAAAACGATAAGATAGCATCTGATTACATATACCATACCATTAACAAAAGAGATGTACTCTTCTAGAGCTCGCTTTTCAACCTCTCTTTCTTTTAAATCTAGCTGTCTTAGAGTCATCTTTATCTGAACTGAATGGTACGGCTGGCTGTTGATAAGTGTAAGCTTTAACCAATTTATTGACTTGCTCATTCAGATTATCAGGCGAATGGTTATTAATTCCTATAGTGGTCTGAACCATGCTGAAGCCAGCTTGAGCAGCTCCTACCTTTGTCTCCAAGGATTCAAGATCTTTGCTTGAATTGGCCGCCACATTTGCAAGGAAAGCATTAGATAAGTTGCCTAAGCTGGTTTGTACTGCAACACACAGATCATTAAGGTTGTTCACTGCTGTCTGTGTATTTATGGCAGTGGTGTGAACCTTTTCTTGAAGTTTGTTAAAATTTTCCAGCTGCACAGAAAAACAAAAATGCTGCGTTTTAATTGCGTCAATGTCTTCTGTCAGCTTAGCATCGGAAGTGACTGTGTTGTCTTGTAGGTTGTGAAGGGTATGATGGACGGCCTTCATCTCAGACTCCAAAGCTGAAACTTGTGAAGTCAAGCCTTGGACAGAGGTATGATGGCTTTGGTTTTGGGCTTTTAAAGTGGTTAGCTCTTGTTCATGTCGGTCTTGTTGGGTAGTGGTGTTGGTTTGAAGAGTAGCCATATAGGATTTTATATTTTCCAAATTTGAGCTCATAACAGCAACTTTGCAAGTCAATGCCGTGATAGCTTGAAGTATGGTGTCGGTGTTGGTTTGATGATCTTGTTGGTTTGAACGAATAGTATCAACTTTAGAAGTCAATGCCATAATAGCTTGAAGTATGGTGGAACTATCAGTTGGAGGGTCTTGCTGTGTCGTATTCGGTGAGGAGTGATGGTTATGAGATGGGGATGGTGTGAAATAAGTATCTCGGTTAGGCTCATGGTTATCAATATCCAGATCAGCTATTGCCTCCAATGTTGCAGTAGTCGCGGTCACCTTTGAGGGTGTAAGTTGTTCTTTGTCACTTGTTTTTGTTTCGGAGGATTTGTTCATACTAGGAGATTTTGATAATTGACTAGAGGACACTTTAGATGTTTCTGATGGTGGAGGTGGAGGTGGAGTTGGGTCACTCTTAGGTGGGTTGACCTTTGATATACCTCTCAATGTTGAATTACAAGAATTTGAAGGCGAAGATGACTTAGACTTACAATGAAATGAGGAGCCAGGTTCTGAATCTGAGGAGTTGGCTTCGGAATCTGAGGAGTCGGCTTCTGAATCCAAGGAGTTGGCTTCTGAACTTGACGAGTCTGCTTCTGATTTCGATTGTAGGTGCTCATAAGGATTCTCTATCGTTCTCCTCATGGCAGAGGTCAGCTTAGGATGAGCCCCTTTAACATCATAATGATAGATCCTATGTCTAACCAACTTAGGTGTGATGAATTTAAGGTCAGCTTTTGTATACTTGTTACCCATAGTCTTCTGGAAGACCAAAGATAAGAATCTAGGGTATGGTACATAGACGTCCCTTGGTTGCTCTAAAACTTTCATCTTGAGCTCATTAAAGATCAGCTCAGCATAATCAATGTCTGTTCCCGTGACTAAAGAATGAAAGATTTGCCGCTCCACAGGACTGGGTTCGTCAAACGTAGCTACTTCTCCTCTAAATGATATCATCACAATGCCTGATAAGTACCTCCACATAGCTGGCAATCTTGATCTTCGCTTTCCATCTCTTACGTACCAAATTCGATGAAGTGTTTCTTTAGCCTCAGCATCACTGACTTGTAGATTAAATTCCTTATTGTGTGGCAGCCTGAGAGTATCTCTTAGTCCTTTAATGGTGACCCTGATGTAGTATTTACCCTCGCAGACAGAACAGAACCACTGATGTAATTTCCGGATGGGTGATACTCACAAGTAGACCAGAAATCCTCCAACATCTTAGGATACATGTATGTTGGAATAGCGGTGAGAGCATGGTGTAAGGGATGGCTTTGAAGAAATGTTACTATATCTTTATAACAAGTATATTTCTCGTTGTTTATGTGCACCTCCGGAAGTGAGATGTTTGGCACATAGTGTTTGATATACATAATATTGTTCTTATAAACACCTACTCTTCAACCTTAGATGAAGTTTGCGTGAACTGTAGAAAGTAATCAAGTATCAACAAGTGCTACAGCAAAAATGCACGAAGATATATGTATACTATGTTATGTTAAAAAAATCTTAACAAAAAATTAATTGATAAATTAATATCGTCTCACTGTAATCAAACAACCATTCATTAGTCAATATCCCATCCGATTTGACTTCTAGCTTGCAACTTGAATTAATAAATCACAAGCACATCGCAGTATGGCACACGCTCTAGTTATGTTATGATTGATTGCTTCATAACGACTTTGTTCGTTTCATTGTGTGCATATGTTGTAATTAAGTTATGTTATAAACATTAATTGCTAAATTGAGGCCGCATTATGGTATCAAAATTTCACAGCTAAACATTTGAAACCCTTCTATGTACTTAACTGATCCTCAAAGAAGACAGGTAAATCAAATAACACAAGGCTTTGGCAAAAGAATAAATGTGACAGATTAAGAAAATCTCTACGAAATAAGGGATAACTCAGCAACCAATAAAGATTAGGATGCATCTAGAGAGAGGAAATCATCAAATTAAGAACATCATTAAATCAACAAAAATTAAGATAAGAGGCCTGAATCACAGAAAACTAGCAGGTTCAATTTAACAAACTATGCTAACAATCAGGGATTATATATTTGGGTGTAGAAAAACTTCAATCGCCTGTAGTATTTAAATAAAACTATTTAACTTATTTAAAGCAATATGTGTAACTTTTAAAGCAAAATGTGTCACCCTTGCGGTGTAAGAAACTTAGATTTCATTACAATAAGTTTAAGTGTTTAACATGAACTAAATCCCAAACATTTGATAGCCATGACCCTTGCAGGATAACAGACTTAGGTGTGATCAAGATAAGTTTAACGTGAGCTAAGCATGTATCTTCTTAAACAACAAATGACCCTTGAACGGAACTTTAGCCAAACAAACGACACTTATACTATGCCGAGACTTGAACATCAATTTTATTATCCTAATAAGTTCCTACCTAAACAAAAGATCAATATCAAAATCGAAAACACCTACAAATAAGAATCATAACTAAATAGCACAAAATGAGTTGTACACTTATTTTATTTTATTTTATGAGATGCTTTAATGTTCGAATATTAGTTGGTAGGAAATAAAATCTCTAACAGGATTAATGAGACCAGGCTTCATGTAAACTATAAACGCTCCAATAAAAAACTATTGCAGATTCAATAAATGGCTGGAAAATTGACTTGTGCCTCATTTCATTGAATCCCACCCTAGTGTACTTCAAAAGCTATAATGAGCCTCGCCTTAAGTGAGTCACCAGAAGCGGTGCCTCATCGTGTTTTGAGCCTATCCTAAGCCAAAATAATTGACTGAACTTTTAGGTCATTTCGCTTGATAATTGGCTCTAAGTAACATCTGTGATAGTAGACGCTATGCACCGACACCATCATCATCACACGACAAACTATTCATAATGACTACATTGTGTGAATGATACTTTTTTTCTGCACAAATTACTTTCAATTTCACAATACTTAAACATACAGATGCTCATACAATAAAAACCTAAAAAACACAATAATGTACTGAATCAACCACAAACATAAAACAAAATACTACATAAGAATAGGATAAACTTAAGAAAATCCACAATTAAGTAAAGTGGGAAGTTAAAAAACTTTGATTTGATCAAGATAAATTTAACATGAACTAAACCCCAAACCTTTGATATGTATGACGCTTGCGGGGTAACTAACTTAGGTGTGATCAAGATACGTATAACGTGAGCTAAGGCCGTATCTTTTTAAACAACAAATGACCCTTGAACGAAACTATAGCTAAGCAAATGACACTTATACCATGCTAAGACATTTACCATCAATTTTATCATCCTTAGTTCCTAGCTAACTAAAAGATCAATATCAAAAGTCAAAACAACTACAAATGAAAATCACACCTAAATACGCAAGATGAGTTGTACACTTCTTTCATTTTAGAATTGGGATTACTTATTGTTTCTGCTAAAAATAAGTACTTATAAGCTGCTTAAAAATAAGTACTTTTGGAAATGGTGATTGGACTTTGGATTTGCTTGTTTTGTATCAGATTCATCTATAAAAGGTTTTATTTAAATAAGAATATAATTTTAACGTCAACAAAAATAAACAATGCAAATGTACCAGCTACCTACGTAAAAAAAACACAAAAAAGCAATCACAAACACCCTGTAAGAGAACAATTGTAGATTCATAAAAATGGCCGGAAAATTGACTTGTGCCTCATTTCAGTAAATCCCACCCTAGTTCACCTCAAATGCTGAATCACGTAGCCTCGGCCTAAGTGAGTCACAAAAGCGGTGCATTAAGCCCCAAATAATCAGTTTTAGGTCATTTCGCCTCTAACTAACAACCACGAATGTAGAGCTTAGGCATCATCACATTATAAAACTATTCATAATGACTGCATTGTGTGTTTATTTACTTTTTTTTCTGCATAAATTACTTTCAGACAAATACACCCAAAATCCTAAACTTAACTAAAATAATCAATCATAAACATAAAACCAAAAATACACTTAATAAACATAATGTCATAAAAACTTTAAAAAACATGTAATTTAGTAAAGTGGGAAGTTAAGAAAAATACCTAAAAAGAAGTAACCATACGTTTAAGCTCCGTCCTTTTTCAAAATGGTGATTTGGTTTGTGGGTTTTCTTTTTTTAAGTTTAGGCTTCCCCTCTTTTTAAGTTTGGATGAAGAAGGCAAGAATTAACAAAAGAAAACAAAGGTACATTGTTCAATTGCGGAAATGTTTTTTTTTTCATGAACCGGGGTAGTTTTCATTTCTAGACAACTTTATTTAAAGTTGTACAAAAATAAATGTATCTCATCATAAAATTAGCTCTTATTTGAAATGTGTGCTAGAAATCATTACTCTTAAATGTGCGGATAGAAATTATTATTATTATTATTATTATTCTCATTTTGTTTATTTTTCCCTCACCAAATCCCTTCCCATATGACGTATTCTACTTAGCAAAAAGTGTTGTCACGTCAGTTTTTACCCTATAATTGAGAACCTAACTCAACTAAAAAATAGTCTCATTCATCACTCAATTTATAAGACACCTCCGATACTCACACTTTTTTATTCAAACAAAACAACATATTTCATTAAATTAAAAATAACGATACACTAAAAAAATGCTAAAATATAGTTTAGTTATTAAAGTTTCGCAAATACTCCACAATATATTGTCGAAGGTCGTTGAGAACTTTCCTATCCCAAAGTTACTTGTTTTTCCTTCGATGTATGTCGCATCTTTCGACTCAAGTACGTTGCAACTACTGATAACATTCGTCGTGGTCAGTGGCGGAGCCAGAAAATGTGCTCACGGAGGGCATTGAGCGACGGGTTAAACAACATGTTAGATGTTATTTTTAACATAATTTGAAATAAATCGGGTTGTCGGGTTGGTTAAAATTAAAGACTAAAAAGTTGTTACACTACAATGCAATTAAACGTAATTATAAATTTAAGTGTCGATAAAATAAGATTTGGTTGGCGATTTCAACTAGTTCATAGCTCACTTAAGATCAAATACAAACATTGTTGGGATTTAGTAAATTCATGTTAAAGACTCGGTCACCATGAATATTTGTTAGCATTAGAAAGTTCGTAGTCTTAAATATTTATTAGTTAGTTAAGTAACACCGTGGAGGACGGACGGGTCTTTTTCTACTATACACCCAATCCACAGCCCGACAGAGGGCGTTTTGTAAGAACTATAAATACCCTCTACCCTCCAAGGTAGAGGGTTGGGACTTCTAATCATATGATTTCACTTTCTCTCACTAAGTTCCCAACTCTTCTATTGCTCTCTCTAAAACTCTTACATATTCGATCCATAAGCTATTAGATTCATGTGTTTATGATAACCAATCACTTATAATTGGTATCAAGAGCCATGGCTTGATCATCTATCTCGTGCGTGCTCGGATTTAAGATTGGTTTTGGTGTAGTTTAAGTGGGTTGAATAGTACTATCTTATATACACTAGTTTGAGCTTGTTTAGTGGTTAAATTTGTTATTTCTTTGTATTTTCTTGTTTAGGTTTGTTAGATTTGCTTAGTTTGGTGCTTGGATAAGTTATTTCATCTTGTTTGTGGAAGATTTGATGAGATTCGAGTGGTTTTAGGGCTTGTTCTTATTTGCGATTTGTCATATTCATGGTTGCGGTTTGATTGTTTCTTAGATGCGATTTGACGGGTTTGTTGTTGCGGTTTGATTATTTTAAGATAAAACAATTGCGATTTGATAATAAGAACAAAACTGCGGTTTGACCTTTAGCCAAAAAGAGATAAAAAGACAAAACTGGACGATAGTGACATTTGTACTTCACGAAAGTGACCTGCGGTTTGTCATTTTGCCTTGCGAGTTGTGTCTTGCGATTTGTCCTTGTTGCGGTTTGAAGATTTTGAGATTTAAGACCTTGCGTTTTGTCCAGTCTGCGGTTTGAAGCCTTCTGCGATTTGATCGATTTGTGAGTTGAAGATTGCGGTTTGAAGTTGTTGAGATTTGACACTTTCGAGTTGAAGAAACTGCGATTAGTCAAAAGCAGCGGTTTGACTCTTGCAGTTTGCAGACCTGCTAGTTGAGACAAGTTGTTGCGATTTGAGTCTTGTGCTTTGAAGACTTGTGGTTTGACTCAAGACTTGCGATTTGACATTGAGATTTGGGTATTGCGACTTGAAGTCTTTGCGTTTTGTTCAAGTTGCGATTTGAGACTCTGTGCTTTGGAGACTTGCGGTTTGACTCAAGGTTTGCGATTTGACATTGAGAGTTGAGGTTGCGGGTTATCCAAAGACCAATTTTCAAATCCCACAACCTCAACTCTCAACTCTCAATGTCAAATCGCAAACCTTGAGTCAAAGACCAATTTGACATTGAGAGTTGAGGTTGCGGGTTATCCCGCGAAAGATTTGATTTCTCGGTTTAAATCAAAGATTTGTAAAATCTCGTGTATTTGAACATTATGTATACTGTTTTCGACGATGTTCAAGCTGCTGGGTCAGATACCCGCCCTCTTATGCTTGTTAGGATGGAATACGACTCTTGAGCACAGAGAATCCGATTGTATTTCTTGGGTAAAGAGAATGGTCTTAACATTATTCAATCAAAATAGTGGGTCCTAAGGGGTTGGCATGGCTTGTGTTATGAGAGAATGTCTTTTCGGGTGTGTAAGTGATATGGTTGTTTTAAAGGAGAAAAAGATGAAGTAACATACGTAGTATTAAACAAAAGTGGCATGTCACCATACACGATGCTCTAAAAATGTATAGGTTAGGCTAATTACCTCATAAGACAAATACACAACATGTTTTACTAGATCAGACCAAAAATCATACCATTAACAAAACACACCTCGACACACCAAATGATCTTCACGCGCCGTGCGCTAGGTCGTAGACTAATAGCTCTTTGACATGTGTTGTAACACCCCCAAAATATTGCAGCGAAAGATTGTGTCATTGGCTATTACTTATTAGTACACAATACAAGTTATAGAAAACGACCTCTAAATTAGACGTTTTGAAAAGTTACCATTCGATTAATAAATTCAGAGTTACAAACATGAGTTCCATATTACAATACATAAGTGTTTTAAAACATATCGAATGGTAATGATAAAAGCATAAGTCTTCAAAATATGCCAAGCGACTCTATGCTCCATGCAACAACTATCACCTTACAGACCTGAGATAAACATGCTAAAAAGTGTTAACACGATGGTTGGTGAGTTCATAGAGTTTAGTTAAATTGTAAAGCCTTTAAAGAATGTTCCCACAACAAAGGCATTGTAAATTCATTCAGTTCCAAGTTCCGCCCATACAAAACTTGCAACCTATGTGTTTACAACCCACTTCTAAAATATAGTTGAGTAAGACATATGTGTATACGATATATGCAATTACTTAATGTAAAATGTAACATCCAACTGAACCTCATGACTTGCTTTCATATGCTTACACCCTACACCAGATTATATTCACCCAAGGTCAAGAATACAGGGACACAAGGGTGGGGGCGTCAGCCCGATAGTACCATCAATACCTCTCCAATGGCTCCCTCCAAGAGTTAACCATTTTCTTATGAATAAAATACGAACCATGCAAACGAGTTTAACACATTACGGCATATATCGTAATAAAACTATACATCATGTCTGAAAAGTAGAAAAATGTAGCACATTATAATAGTATAAATGTTTTGTGCACTTGTATCTGTATATAAATGCAAATCATGTATTTTGATAAACGAGTAAAGTATTTCTAAGCATGTATCTCCCCCAAATAGTTTAAAACGAGTACTAAAAGAGTAAGAGTAGGGCTATGACTCACGGTAATCCATAAAAGTTTAGAGTAGTTGTGAAAGTAAATGAAAATAGTTGAGCATGTATCTTCCCCAAAAGTAATTCAAAACGTATAGAAGTAGGGGCTATGAAACTCACCTTAATAAAGGTTATATCAAATGTATAACGAATCGATGGATAGGCCGGGGAAACCTCTATGCGCAACCTAGAATATGATGTTATTTATTAGGTTCTAAAACAACGAAGTGAATATATAAACATGCCTTATATAATTATTACATTCATTATGCTCGGATACTTAACGTTTATATAGTCGTATAAGTGTTTAAGTCTAGTTTGGGATTTTCGATTATTTAAGTTTTCCCGTCTAAATCTACCCGTTATTTTTAAACCGTAAATGATCACTAAATGGTTTTTACGTCTTAAGAAAAGTATTTAAATGATATTTACGGATTTGTGGGTCCCACTGTCCTAAAAGTTACTTAACTAAGGTCAAATTACTAATTTACCCTTTTATATACATGTTGTTGGTGACAACAACTCACACTTTCGCGGAAATGGCCATAAGTAGGTCTATACAACTCCGTTTTACACCCGGTTTTCAGCCACATTTAAGTTAGAATGTTAGCTACAACTTTTATGTTTTGAGCGACATGAGGTTCTAGTTAAGTTTTATGAGTTTTACCCGATTGAAATTTGTTACTGAGATTTTGACACTTGTTACCGTTTTGGCTCTAATTTATTCATACGGATGAGTTACGGGGTGAGCCAAGCGAAAAAATTACCACAATACATAGCTCTAAGATCCTAAATTTTTACCTAAAGTTTTACAGTTCATGGATTTTCCCCAGTAATTACGTTTACAACCCCTGTCCAGTTTCTGTTTTGCAATATAAGTCCTTTCGACGATTTCTAGTGTTTTAGTCCAATTATCCAAGCACAATCAACCATAATAAGCGTATAAAACATATAACATACATGAAATAATAGTATTTACAGAAATCAAAGTTAAATATAGGAGTTTGCTTACAATCCTTGTGATCAAAATAAACAAGAAACAAGAACTAGAATCACTAAACTAAATCCTTCAACCAAAATCCCTATCTTCCAATCCTTTAACACAACTCTTGATAACCCTTGATAACCTTGATCTAACCTTGTAAGAACCTTATTAACTCACCCTATCACCCTTGTGTAGCTCCTAATTCGACCATGGAATGATGAAATAAAACCAAGAATTATGTAGAGAGTACTTAGGCCTTTAACTTTGTAGTGTAACTTGTAGTTTGAAAATCAAAGGATGAATTGCTATAATAATTGAAGGTTTCCAGGTTTTTGATGAGAAATAAGTGAGGAACGAGTTTCCATTTTATATTAAAATGAGGAGGTGCAAGTTTTGATCTTTAGGCTTACTTAGTTAAGTGTATAAACACTTGTAATCATCCTATGTGCACAAGGATTTTCACCAAGCCACCTTGCTTGATGAATCATAAGAAATTCAATGATTAAAAGAAGATGACTAAGTAGTTTTTGGTATTATCTAGTTTTACGGAGTGAGTTTTGGTCCCGTTAATCGCTAAGTGTAAGCCGTTAAGCCACAAAACTTAAAATCGGGTATCTTAAAAATATGAAACTTATAAATATGTTAAAACTTATCAATATACTCTATATTAGCATATTAAATGAGCGATAAGTTTTACCGGGGTGCTTAATCATCGTAAAAACCTAAAACCGTAGGCTTAAAACGCGTAAAACGCATAACCGGGAAATGTAAAATTCCAAAACTGTTGAAAATGTCGTAAGATGTGAAAAACACATATTTCTCTTGTTTGTAATGTTGTATGGACATATCGGGATGCCTAAATGTCATTTAAAGCTATACGTAAATCTCATACACGGTTTTGTGAAACTTGCAAAAATGACCCGAAGAGTGTCAAACTCTCGTGTTATCATGAAAATAGGTTAACTTATAAGAATGTATAATAAAAATTTCAGGAGTGAATAGTGAAAGTGAATAGTAAAAATGAATAGTAACCCGAAAATGCGAATTGTTACATGTGTCCCAAATAATAATAGAAAATGAAAACCAACAACGTACCCTAGATTGCCGTGCCAATATTTGTGAAACGTGCGTTTCCATATTCTATATTTACCATTCGATTATCCAAAACCCACGCATATCAAAAAAGAGAAAAAAAACACACACACAAGAAACAAATTTTTTCCGATCTAGCTTTCGAATTTATGAAGTGTTTTTGATAGTTTTCTGCAGGTGTGCTGGGATTTGTGCGGTTTGGGGGTTGGTGGGGTTTGGGAGTTGAGTACGTGAATTTTATGTGTGGAATATGAATGTGTGAGCTAGATGAATTGTGAGGCTAGTATGGTGGGGATATTGAGTTAGAGCATTGATTGAGATGCCTAACTCATATGCTTAATAATATGCCTAAACATATGTGTCAGCATTTTATTGGGGACAAAAAATAGACTCACTTATTCACAAACCAATAATTTATTGTCACTTCTATTAGGCACATAATTAGCTATATATTTTAGACCTCCCAATAATTTTTCATTGAATTATTGAAAGTATGTTCAAATGGGTTGGAGTAAATAAAGTTAAACCAATGCCCATTTTACTCTTTGACTTGTTAATTGGATCCTATAGAAAGTACTAACAAAATACAAAGCGTAAAAAGTAATTGTGACCATCCAATCTTAATTAAATACAATCCTACGTCCTAGATTTAAACAAAACCCACATATCTCTTTCTTCACATTGATCAGGGGCAATTTGGTAATTAATCCACTTTTTAACTTCACCCTCACAATTTAAACTCACATAAAATTTAAACGACAAACTTTTAGAAAAAACCGATTTCACCATAATTTCTAAAAGTTAATCCTCTTTAATTTGGTATGAATTTTGTTAAAAATTGTGAAAACGTAGAGGGGGGGTGGGGTGAATACGTTTCCGTTTCAAACTTAAAACTTTTGTATCAAATATAGTATAAACCATCGCATTTGCTAATCTCGAGGATGCATTTAACGCATTACGCCATGCAAGCCCAACCCCTTAATATCACATAAGATTCCACAAGATTAATGGTTCATTATAAATCAAGTTTCACCATTATTAGTCCGGTTTGTTTTTCTTGATCAAGCGTGTCATAATATGTAAAGTGTTAAATATCATTTATGACTATATGAAAGACCAAGTATGCATCACACACATAAACATCAACCACATAGACAAACAACAATATAAAGCAAGAATAAAAGTAAAGCGATAAGTAAAAGGATAGACAAACCAACACGAGGATTTATAGTGGTTCAGTCACGAATCTCCTCTTCGCCCTACTCCACTCCCCGAGTATCCGACTCGAGAGTTACTTCACTAGATCAACAACCTCCATTCTTGGCGGAGAAAACCTTACACAACGTCGCTTACACTTTTTCCGGTACTAAGCTAAACACCGAGTTCTTCCACGAGGTAGAACCAAACCTATCACAATGTCGCCTACACTTTATCCGGTACAAGGCTAGATACCGAGTCCTTCCACGAGGTAGAACCAAACCTATCACAACGTCGCCTACACTTTATCCGGTACAAGGCTAGATACCGGGTTCCATTACAAAAGAAGAACCATTACCCGACCAACACGACACATCTATGACACTCGTTATGTTTTGTGGCCCAACATAAACTATCTAATATAGTTATAGATACAAGAATATGATACTAGACAATATCCAAGACAAGGTGTCTAATGGATATGAAATCCTAAACTAAACATCAAGAACACAAAGCATGATGTAGTTAGTCTTCTATGAATGAAGATTACAAGTTTCCCAAGCTTATAGAAGATCTTCATGTGCTTTTATGCTTATGATGGGTGATCACTTCAGTAGGTAAGGATGCAAGATCTCTAGGCTTGCTTTGGAGGATCACTTCGGGAGTATGCTTACAACAAATGAAAGTTAGAAGCATTATGATCATATGAGATGAGGGTGGTTTACATGTTTCCTAATGATCTAAATATGCTAGAAATGGTGGAGAGAAACTATGTGTGAAGGTGTGAAAATATGGTGAGAAGTGGCTTGCTATTTATAGGCAAAAAGACCAAACTATGTTTCTGTCCCAAGGATCCCTTCTGGAGGGATCCGGCCCTTGTAATTCCAAGGGATCCGTGGGCAATTAGAGGGATCCGTGGGACGCTCCTCTTTACCCATGGGTTATGGGTCATGGATCATGGGTCATGGGTCATGGACTTGAGTGCCCACCAAGGTACAATGTATCTAGACATTGGGTTATGGGTCTTGGGTCATGGGTCATGGGTTTTACCCAACACATTTACTTATGTTTATGTATTTTATAAAATGTAAGTAACCAAAATTACTTAAGTGTTTTATAAACTATTTAACTAAACATGTTTAATGGTTTGCTAGGGGTTTGATCATAATGCAACATAACAAATATGTACGAACCTATGTTGTAGCATACAAGGACTTGAGTCGTCGAGAGGTGTTGAAAGTATGTTGAGACAAAATATAATTACAAGTAACTTATACATTTTACGTTATGTATTAGAAGTTATATGTTTGTCATCAACAAAACAAACGAGACTGTATAGATTAAATATCGTAATATTTGCACTAATAATCTCCCCTTTTTTGATGATGCCAAAATATATGTAAACGTAATAGATAGGTAAAATGGCAAAGATTACTTGTGTCCGTACTTCCTATACATTACCTTCTCCGTTTACACTCTTCTCCCCCTTTTGTCGAAACAAAAAGGGTGTGTCCTTGGAGTTTAAACTTAATTTCTCCCAAGAATGGCGAGTTTGCATCATCCCTAGTGAAGTTAAATTGAAAACACCTTATTGCTCCAGTTGGCACACCACGCCAATACCTTCAAAACGAAACACTAATGGAGGAAGAGAAGAATTATCAACAAGATTCACGTCAGTGGTCTTGATGATGACGAAGCTTAGCAACTCATGACCTTGAGCTTGCACGTCTTCAAGAGGTAGTGATCTCGCCTTTAAGAGGAACCTAGAGAATCACACAAAAAAAATACATAGAAAGATCCTTTGAATTATAGCCATTGTTGCCAACGGATTAATGGATCAAAATTTTGAGGCTTAACCTACATCAAGGTTAATGTTAAGGAATAAATATATATATATATATATATATATATATATATATATATATATATATATATATATATATATATATATATATATATATATATATATATATATAATGAGAAAGAAATATCCCTTTTGTTGAAACATAAAGGAATTTTGAAGAATGAATGTGTGCATGCTCTCCCTTGACGGTTGCTCCCCCTTGTTAAGGGCGTCAAGTATTTTTGGAAGATAAGACGAAAGTATTGCAAAATTTGCAATGTTTTTGCTTTGACGAAAGCTCCCCTTTATTGAATACGTCAAGTGCTCCTAGTGTGTTTTGAAAATCTACAAAACAAAAATTAGTGAAAAAATATATTCGTTGTTGGACGAGTAAGTCATATGATTCACTTTGTAGATGCTCGACGGAAGCTCCCCTAGCTCGAGGGCGTCAAGAAGAACCTACAAAAAAAATAAGTAAACCTCGTCCGAAGACAAGTGTGCCATATACAAACCCATGTATATGAGTGAACCTACAAAGAAAAAAAATTAGTGTAAAATTTCATCCATATATAGACGAGAATCCCATATACATCAAAGTGTATATATATAAACCTACAAAGAAAGGATTAGTGTCAAAAAGAGAATAATCCTACTACTTGCATCATCGTGGTTGTTTTAGGGGTTGTACGGTTGTTCAAGGTAAGAAAATAAATGTATTTGGGGATGAGACGCATTTCATTACGAAATTCACTTGGATTTTGACAACATAGATGTTTGTGGAGGATGGTTGAGAGACCATGAATTGTAGTGGTAGTGAGACACTTGTAAAATGTGGTTGACACAAGTAGCTTGAGGTTTGAGGTTGTGGTTGACACAAGTAGGATGTGGTAGAACATGAAACATACTTCATCACGTAGTTCATGAACTAGACCTTGGACACGGTGATAATGATAGAAATCATCATTATGACTTAGAGGTATGGAAGTTGTGGTAGAGGTGATGAGAGGTCAAGTTTTACTAGGTAATAAAGAGACTCAAGATTAGCAAGGGATGGTGATGAAAGGTATTAAGGTGACTCTTTGACTCGGTTGATGACTCAATAGAGGTGGTAGACATGATGACTTTGTGAGTAGTGACAAAAGTGGAGTAAGATGGTTAGGATGATGCAAGATTATGAATATATATAAAAAATGTGCGAATGAGCACAACTTGACTTGATGATGAAATCGACCATTTTCAACCTACAAGAATCCAAATGAGTTAGTACAAAAGGAAACCATTTATACAAATGAATAAATTGTTCACATAATATCATGAAAAGAAAAGAAAGAACACGTAAATAATCACATAAACGCAACTCATTTACAAACATATAAGAAACTGATAATCCTAAGTGTTGAGCAAGTGTTTGAGTGAAAAAAAAGGAAATTTGAAATGATTATCTCAAGAGATAATGTACCTTCTGTTCCCCGGTTCCACCGGTTCCCTCACTAGAGGGATCCGGCTAGCTTTAGATTAGGGATCCGGCTAACAAATGAGGTGAAAAAGAGGTGATTGGATTTTATCAAGGTCTAGCACCTACCTATCCTAAGTTACTCAGTCTATTAAGTGTCTTACATGGCATGAGACCTAAGTGGTCAAGACTAATGAGTGAGATTTGTCAATGATGGCTTTTGTGGGGAAAATGGAGTTTTACAAACACAAATGAGTGATCATGGATGACACTAAGTGTTTTGAGGATGGTGAATGGTTATAGGAACTAGATGACGGTTAAAGGAAAATTTAGAAAATTTCTTAAAAATCATAAGAAATGAAAAATAGTTTTTGGAGCATTTTAAGGTAAAGATGACTAAAATCAATTTGCTAAAATTGAAAGAAATATCAAACTAGGTGTTTTGAGTTGAGAGGAACAATGTGTAAACATTGTAGCAGAAAGATGATGAGTTTTGAAGTAATGATAAATCAAAAATACTTTGAATGTGATCCTAAGTCATCTATGAGTGAATGTGAGATCAACTGAGCCTAAGGAAAGTTTAAGTGATCCTAATGTAGCATGTTTAACTAGTCCAATAAGGTCTGGAAGGTTGGACTGATGCAAGGAGGCTAAAAAGAAACTTCTGTCCACCCGGATCCCACGGATCCTTCACTTGAGGGATCCGTCTAGTTATATCTAAGGGATACGGCGTCTGAGACAGATTTTCTTAACAGAATAGTTGCAAAATTTTGCTCTATATTTCGAATTTTGAAACTAATGATTTCTACAGCAAGTATACATATATACAAGTTAAGCATAGCAAGGAGAGCATGTAGAAATAACATATAGGCAATCAAGTGAGATTGAGCTCACAAATAACATAGAGGGTTAGCAAACTTAACAAGCAATATTCAAGAAGCCAAAAACAGATTTACGGTCTAGATTAGTAAATCATCTACACTAACAATGACATGCAAGGTATGTGTCTAGAAAGAGTTGTGAGGTGCTAGTTTAGGACAATCTAGACCATCTTTAGATCCAAAAGGTGGAGTTGTTATTTGTGGAGATGAAGGAATTGTGTTTAGAAGAGTAAGTGTTGGATTTAGAAAGGCTTGAAGCAAGTACCGTTTTGTGAGTTGGTTTTGGCTAAAAGATGTTTGCCTATGTGTTGGTATTTGAAGAGTAAGAAACACATGTATATGCGTCCTTAAGAAAGTGAATTGTTTTAGAAGCTTGTTTTGGTCAACGGAAGCAATGAACTATGTATAGTCATTACGGATGGTGATTATCATACAATGAGCTTCGTCCATGAAGTCATGTAGATCTTCTCGATCAAAGCAAGATAATCGCTTGATGAGGCAAGTGGTTGTGATTAACTTAAAAGAAGAATTAATTTTACAACTTGTTTGATTAGTAATCCAAAGACAATGCAAAGTATTTCCATTGTAAACTTACTTTAGGAAAACATAGGAGTATAAATTTCTCAAATGAGAGAATGAATATGAGACTATTACTAAACATGGCCATTTTTACGGGCGATTCCACATACCCAACTTCTATCAAGGAAGCAATTCAACCGTTAGGTGAAAATGAGTTTCTAGTGCAATAAGTTCTCTAGTATTCATTCTCAAGTTAGGAAAATTTATATTCCTACAATGGCCTATCGAAGAGTAACAATGATGATACTTTGCTTCGTTGTTATTAATATTATGCTTGAAACAACTAAGGTGACGAAGGTGTCATGTTTTAAAAAAAAATTAAAAGTTGTCCATATGGTGAACAAAAATGGTTGGATGAGCTAGTTCAACATACGTTGTTGGAAAGCTCGAGTTAGGATTTTCGGATATGAACAATTATATTTGCGTTGCAAAATAATATACTTGAGTATATCGGATGAAATAATCAAGTTGTCAATCCTGCTATGAAGCTTGGAAAGCGATCATGAAAAGGAAAACGAGAGAGTACATCATCAACACAAGTGTAGGTTATGATCTGATGTACATTCTTGTTGTTTTTAGAAAACGACACAAGAAAATATGAAATCAAGAAATCATATAAGCACATAAAACATTTATGTTGCACACATGACAAACTCAACTAGAAGTCATTTAGTATATTACATGTTTTAAACATTTTTCAACTTATATGACTTATCTAAGTATTTAAACTAAAATTTTCGACACACCTAGATGTTATCCCAAACACTCCTTCAAATAACACATTGATTAATAAAATATTACTAAATCGACAAACAAGAGAATGAATAGCAAGGTGAGGAAACAACATATGTTATTCTAATAAACAAGCACAAAAACTATTTGAGATAAGCAAATAATCAAGTAATGCAATGTAAGACAATTAATCATTTAGCATAGCATACGAAAGTTCTTTTCATCGCTTTGTGTTAAATATAAACATGTATACCAAGCTTGATTAGTTTCTTTTATATATATAAATATGATCAAAACCTTAATTTCAAAAGAAGACACACTGTTTTTCAAAGACGAAAACATCCGTCTCCAATTAGATCAAAAGTTTGTGTAAAAGTTATGACCGAAAAATGACTTTCTATTATAAATCAATGATTCTGTAAATTTTTGTTTTGAATCAGTTTATGAAATCATTTTTAAATGAAAGTAGACTCAAATAACTTTCAAACGATAGGTGGCACGACTTCTACGGATTTACGGTTAATTAGTTATGATTTTTTGAAATTTAGACAAAAAATGTCTTCTGTACCACGGATCCGCCGGATCCCTTCCAAAAGGGATCCGCCCTTTAATAGCAAAGGGATCCGCGGAACTGACACAAATTTACAAAAGGGATAATGATAAATTTAGGCATCAAACTTGCCACGTTTTCCTTTTCTGGGCATCAAACTTTTTTTTTTCCTATTGTAGCACTGAACTTGACTAAATTTCCTTTTGTGACACTGAGTCACACTAAACCCATAATTAACCCCCTTAATCAATATTAAAGCGTTTTAACCATTTTGGGCGTGTTTTGAACAAAAGGTGTATCCTTAGGGGGGTGTTCTAAAACTTTTACAAACAATTATAACTCCCCCCACCCAATCAAAACCCTAAACCATTGCTGCAAAATTTGTCCCCAATTCGTTTGAAAATCAAGAACCCTAATTATGAGTAGTTCATCTTCAGCACAATCACGTGTAGTTGGAGGTAAGATAGAACATTTCTGCAAGTGTGAACGACAACTGAGAGTCCAAACATCAACCACAAGGACTAATCCTGGAAAGAGGTTTGTAAAATGTGCTCAATGTCGCGTCTATGAATTTCTGGATGTAGACCTTCCTAGTGAATACTACAAGGACTTGGTATATGGGTTCTTTCAAAGGCAGAGATGTGTTGAAAGTGCACCAATGATTGAAGCTCTAGCTTTGGATAAGGCAAGGTTGGAAGAGGAGTTGAAGGCTACAAAGACAAGATTGGAAGAGGAGGTGAAGGCTGGAAAGTCAAAACTTGAATTGTATGATAGGTTGTTTATGATGATGTTAGGAGTGTTATGTTTCATTTGTGTTTGGTTTGGTATGAAACTATCCAACTGATTTTGTTCTTCTTGAGTAGTTAATGTAGTATTTTGAATTGTTAAAACTTAACTTTGGAAAATGAATGTCAATGTTTTAGTTTTGTACATGTGTTGAATTGTTAAGTGTTGGTATGGTATGCAAACAGTTAGGATAGTCATATTACATAGGACTGCAACCATAGTCATAGGATTAAACAGGAGTGCATTACATATGATTATTATAGGGCATACTAAACCCATACCAGTAACCTTACTAAAGCCATAAAATCACCCACAAGTTCCAAACCACTCATTTCCTAGACCTTGTCCTCTTTCCCTTCCCCTTCCCCTCAGCTTCTTTGTTGACAGGCTTGGCAACCCAGTCTTTGATGCCCATCTCAGCACATGTTGCCTTGTTTGGCAAACCCAGCACTTTGGGCCTTGCATCAAAAGCAAGCTTGGCAAGCTGCTTTTCAGTTAGGGGCACCTCCTCATCAACATTTTCTTCATCTTGCCTTGAGCTGGAACCAACTTTCCATTCAACAGGAAATGGCTCTTCAATGTGCTGCAATGGTGGAAAGTAACCTCCCCATGCTGATCCTTCAGAACCACCTTGTTCTGTACTCTCCTCTGTGGTGCTTGAAATGGTTATTATCTCTGAAATATAAAAAAAATGTTAGTAAATGCATAAAGGAAATGTGCATTAAAGTTGTTAGAATTCATGGTTTATGCTTAGTATTTATGGAAATGGTTATTATCAAGTTGTTACAGACCTGGTGGTTGGCTGGACATTATCCTCTTGCCTGAACTCATGTTAATAGGAATTTTGTTTAGATAGACAGATATGAGTAGAAGATGTGTGGTATATGGTATTGGTTCATTGGATTTTATAAGGGGAAATTGTCTTCAAAACAGTTGGGTTGGGATTGTCATTAAATTTACAATGACTGCAAATAGCCTATGTCTCATTGACTGCAAATAGTCTAAGTTCATTGACTGCATAAAAAGCAAGCTTGACTGCATAAATAACAGATGTCAACTTGACTGCACATAGCCTATGTCTGATTCACTGCCTTATCAATGTGTATATAGGCATAAAGAAACACTGCAACTAGGATGCCTATGTCTCATTGACTTTCTTCATATGTATGTATGCATAAAGGATGACAAGTGCATTTACTGCAAACAGTAATGCCTATAAACCATGGTAAAAACACTTCATATTTCATTATTGGAAACTAATAACAAAACATAGTTACAAACTGCAGATTTCATTAAACTTACTAGTTTAATAATGACCATCTTTTTACTGCCCTCACAGGATGTACAAAATGGGCTTGTGCTGAGATGGTCATTACATAAACTTGTAACAATAGTGCCCTAAAAAGATTTACAAAATGGGCTATTGGTTGATGGTCATGACCTATTCACATTAGTTATCTAGACATATTACATACCCAAATTAAGTTATCATAGTTTACATTAGTTGCCCACAAAAGATATACAAAAAGGGCACATGGAGTTCCTTGTTGTTCAAGCATCATCTATTTCCAGTGCAGACTCTGTAGTGCTGCCCTGTCCATCAAACTGTTTTGCCAACTTCAATTTCAGGATTCTTTCACTGGGCCTTCTTACTTTCAGTTTAGTCATCCTTTTTTGCAAATGTTGCTGCTGAGGTTGTTCTTGTACTTGTTCCTGAACTTGTTCTTGAGTCTGATCTATTTCAGCTTGCATGTGTTCAACTTGAGTAGCAGTCATTTCAATCTCTGTTTGAACTTCAGGCTGTTCTTCATTGTGATCTTGAGGGTTTTGAGCTGCATCTTCATGGTCAACTTGTGGGTCTTCAGTTGCATCTTCAGGTTGAGCATCTGTTTCAGCTTGTTGTTGATCATGTTGGTCACCAAACCATCTTGCATAAGCTGATGTGCATCCTCTTTTCAACACCTTCCTATTTGTCCCACTTGACCCACCAGCATGCTTGGCCTAAATACAACAAATGGTTAAAACCAAAAGTATGAAACAATGTATGCAGTTGAAATAAAAGTAAGATAATACCTTTGACCCACTTGAGCTACCATTCTTTGACCCACCAGTTCCACTAGACCCACAAGCCTTTTTATTTGACCCACTAGTCCCACTTGACCCAACATTTTTCCTCTTTGACCCAGACACATTCCCAGTCTCTTTTGACCCAGACACAATATTTTCTTTGCATCCTTTTTTGTTGTGACCAGGTTTGTGGCATATAGAACATGAAATCTCAACACCAACCTTAGATACCTTAGTTGAGCTACCACCTTCACCCTTTGATCTGATCCTTTTCTTTCTTGGCCTACCAGGCATTTTTTTGGGTTTGGGAGGCAATACAACAGAGTACATACTCTGGTCAGGCCAAAAATCAATACCATCAACTGGTTTCAAGAAATGGTTATAGGTGTCATAGTATTTGTCTGTTTTAAACCAATCAGGCACATAGCTCTCAGGTACCTTGTTTATGTATAGAATTACCTTTGTTGCATGTACACAAGGTATACCTGATAACTGCCATTTCTTACAGATTTCCCTCATTTTGTGCATCCTCTCAAGAACTATGACTCTCAATGCTTCTAGCATAGTTAGCAGTGGCTTGTCCCTAACACTTAGAATGACACTGTTAAAGCATTCACTGAATCCATTCTCCACTGCTTCACATCCTCTATTAACTTCAAAGAATGCTCTTGACCATGTTTTTGGGTTCTTGTTCATAAGCCACTGATGAGCCTTTGGGTTAGCCCTTTTAATCTTCTCCATGATCTTGTTAAACAACTGTGGATAGGAAGCCTTAGATGCTGACCAAAACAACTGTCTAAATTCCTCACCACTGAATACTTTCCTGAACCCTTCATATATATGTCTGGCACATTGCCTGTGTTCCGCATATGGCATGACAGTCTTCACAGCTTCAATAAGACCCTAAATAGAACCATACCTAGTTAGAATATATGTAAGACTAAGTCATTAACATCAAAGTATGGATAGAAGCATACCTTATGTTGATCAGACATAAGAGTTAGACCTTGTCCTTTTGTGCAATCCAAGTCTCCTTCTAGTAACTCCAAAAACCAGCTCCAATTATCCTTGTTTTCAACATTAACCACTGCCCAAGCAACTGGGTAAATGTGGTTATTTCCGTCTCTTCCAATAGCAGTAAGGATTTCACCATGGTTTGGTTTTTTCAAAAAACAACCATCTAAGGAAATTATTCTCCTACACCCAGCCTTCCAACCATCTACTAGTCCAGCAAAGCAGACATAAAACCTATCAAAGTATGTTTTGTTATCAGGATTTACAGTCACTCCTAATTTGACAGTGGACCCAGGATTTGAATCTAAAATTGCCCTTCCATATGATCTCAGCAAGGCATAATGCTCTCCAAGTGATTTCTCATACTCTGTCAAGGCAAATGTCTTTGCATTTCTACACTGATTTGGGGATACCATACACTTATACTTTTTCATTACTAGGTCAGTTATAGCTTTCAAGCTAATTTCAGGGTCAGCCCTAATCTTATTACCAAAGTGTGTCCCTAGCCACTTATAGTTTACTAATGAACCAAATTGGAAGTTCCTAACACATGTGTGTTCATTTACTAAAGACTGTATCTGAAAGGTTTTCTCTTTATTCATCCACCTAGCATAACATCTCCATGGACAGGTAGGCAATTCTTCAGAACTAGCACTAGGATATTTATTTATCTTCCTCTGTTTACCTTTGTTAGGATCACTCAACTTTGGTGGTCTCTGTCCACATTTTGCCACAACCTTCTGCCTGTTACTCCTCTCATACCACAAAGAAAACCCATTTGCCAAAGCATAGTAGGTTAAACACTCTTTAAACTTCACAATACTTGCATACTTTTCACCAACCTGCATTACAAATACAACAAAAATATTATGACCAAAATACATAAACAATATCTGTACTTCAAATATAAAAGTAAGATAATACCTTTGGATGCCTCAGTCTCCAGTGACTAGTTTCATCATAGATTGGATACCTGTCAACAGCATTCTCCACACAAATAAAAGGATCTTCATCTGAACTGCCTTCAGATGGCTGTAACCTTTTCATCAATGTGTTCATGAACATATCATGTTCGAGCATAGTCTCACTTCTAAGGTTATTAGGAGGTACAGTGTTTGATGGAGTTGGTTCACTGATTTTTGGCATTGACTCAATTAGACGCAATCTATTGGCTTTAATCCTTTTCCTAAGTTCTATAACCTCCTCTTCACCAGGACTTAGATAGTCAACTAATTTATCTGAACCATATCCACTGTCATTGTCACTATCAAACTCACCATCTTGTTCATCCTCTCTAACCTTCCCTTTGCCCTTATCCACACCTGATATAGGCGTACTATCTTCACCATCCAGACTAGTCTGTAAATCCTCACCATCTTCACTAGGCCTCCACAATCTAACTTGTACTACATCATCTTGTAATTCCACTTCATGTGCAACAGTTGAATCTACTGCATCAATGTTCTCAACTACACTAGCCTTCCCTTTGCCCTTATCCACACCTGATCTAGACCTAATATCATCACCATCTAGACTAGTTTGCAAATCCTCACCATCTACACTAGTCCTAGTATTCTGAGCATTTACACTAGTCCTAGAGTTATCACCCTCTGATTCATTAACCTTCCTAGTTTGATCTACCTCCATCTCAGCCCAATTAACCATCTCATCTACTGAGAAGTCATTGCAATACCTCTTTTTGGGAGACCCTTTTGCTTTAGCAACAGACTCATCCATAAAAGTGGTATCTGCTTGGCCTAAATACTCTGACAGATTCATATCATTGTGATCAAGATACAGTTCAAGCCTACCAAACAATTGACCAACATCAAACATGTGTTCTATTTCCTTATCATTCGTTACTCTAACTAACCCTTTGTCTAACTCATTATGAGGCACCTTATAATACAAACCTTGAAAGTAATTACCAACCTTTTCTTCCAGGAATTCAGCAAATTTAAGATAGGGCATCCTTGGAGCACACAAGTTAAGAATCACCCCATCCGCGTAGTGTAGGGGCAAATGCCTAAAATATCCGTCATTGTGTACATCAAATAGGTGCAAATTCGTACCTGGTATCATTCTAGCACAGAATTGAGAAAAAAATAATTAGGGTTTTCACCATGCTAAAAATTTGATCAAAACAGATACAAATCAAAGAAATCATAGAATTGTTTACCTCAAACAACGAAACAAGCATCAATTATGGCAATGCACAACGAACAATTTTTTTTGTGTGTGAAATTAGGGCTTCTAATGTTTACGGGTTATGAGGAAAACGGGTTTGGGTGGGGGGAGTTATAATTGTTTGTAAAAGTTTTAGAACACCCCCCTAAGGATACACCTTTTGTTCAAAACACGCCCAAAATGGTTAAAACGCTTTAATATTGATTAAGGGGGTTAATTATGGGTTTAGTGTGACTCAGTGTCACAAAAGGAAATTTAGTCAAGTTCAGTGCTACAATAGGAAAAAAAAGTTTGATGCCCAGAAAAGGAAAACGTGGCAAGTTTGATGCCTAAATTTATCATTATCCCTTTACAAAAATACATGTTTTGACCCGACAAAAAGGTTTAGCCTTTTTAGACTTTTTAGTGAAGTTATATTACACATTTGCTAATCTCGACGCGAGGATGCATTTAACGCATTACGCCATGTAAGCCCAACCCCTTAATATCACATAAGATTCCACAAGATTAATGGTTCATTATAAATCAAGTTTCACCATTATTAGTCCAGTTTGTTTTTCTTGATCAAGCGTGTCATAATATGTAAAGTGTTAAATATCGTTTATGACTATATGAAAGACCAAGTATGCATCACACACATAAACATCAACCACATAGACAAACAACAATATAAAGCAAGAATAAAAGTAAAGCGATAAGTAAAAGGATAGACAAACCAACACGAGGATTTATAGTGGTTCGGTCACGAATCTCCTCTTCGCCCTACTCCACTCCCCGAGTATCCAACTCGAGAGTTACTTCACTAGATCAACAACCTCCATTCTTGGCGGAGAAAACCTTACACAACGTCGCTTACACTTTTTCCGGTACTAAGCTAAACACCGAGTTCTTCCACGAGGTAGAACCAAACCTATCACAATGTCGCCTACACTTTATCCGGTACAAGGCTAGATACCGAGTCCTTCCACGAGGTAGAACCAAACCTATCATAACGTCGCTTACACTTTATCCGGTACAAGGCTAGATACCGAGTCCTTCTACGAGGTAGAACCAAACCTATCACAACGTCGCCTACACTTTATCCGGTACAAGGCTAGATACCGGGTTCCATTACAAAGGAAAAACCATTACCTGACCAACACGACACATCTATGACACTCGTTATGTTTTGTGGCCCAACATAACAAACCTTGTATTTTATGGCACAAACACATAAACCATCTAATCTAGTTATAGATACAAGAATATGATACTAGACAATATCCAAGACAATGTGTCTAATGGATATGAAATCCTAAACTAAACATCAAGAACACAAAGCATGATGTAGTTAGTCTTCTATGAATGAAGATGACAAGTTTCCCAAGCTTGTAGAAGATCTTCATGTGCTTGTATGCTTGTGATGGGTGATCACTTCAGTAGGTAAGGATGCAAGATCTCTAGGCTTGCTTTGGAGGATCACTTCGGGAGTATGCTTACAACAAATGAAAGTTAGAAGCATTATGATCATATGAGATGAGGGTGGTTTACATGTTTCCTAATGATCTAAATATGCTAGAAATGGTGGAGAGAAACTATGTGTGAAGGTGTGAAAATATGGTGAGAAGTGGCTTGCTATTTATAGGCAAAAAGACCAAACTATGTTTCTGTCCCAAGGATCCCTTCTGGAGGGATCCGGCCCTTGTAATTCCAAGGGATCCGTGGGCAATTAGAGGGATCCGTGGGACGCTCCTCTTTACCCATGGGTTATGGGTCATGGATCATGGAATTGAGTGCCCACCAAGGTACAATGTATCTAGACATTGGGTTATGGGTCTTGGGCCATGGGTTTTACCCAACACATTTACTTATGTTTATGTATTTTATAAAATGTAAGTAACCAAAATTACTGAAGTGTTTTATAAACTATTTAACTAAACATGTTTAATGGTTTGTTAGGGGTTTGATCATAATGCAACATAACAAATATGTACGAACATGTGTTGTAGCATACAAGGACTTGAGTCGTCGAGAGGTGTTGAAAGTATGTTGAGACAAATTATAATTACAAGTAACTTATATATTTTACGTTATGTATTACAAGTTATATGTTTGTCATCAACAAAACAAACGAGACTGTATAGATTAAATATCGTAATATTTGCACTAACAAAAATTTCGAAACTTTTTTTTACATATCAAATGGGTGTTAATTTTCTTGATTTTTTTGTACATATTCGACCATAATTTTTACCCTTATAATGCCGAATCGTAAAAAACTTAAAATATGAAAGTTGTAGACTTTGGTTCACTCTTTACCCAGAAATTTGAATCACTCACATCCGATATGCTATGAGTGAGATATCACACGTTAAAGATGACGTTTTAGTCATATTTGTTGCACATAAAGTGTTTGATGAAATGTCTAGCTTAGATTTTTAGCATTTAAATTGCGTCAAATGCTCTAATTTTTGTACCACAACGCATTATTAATCATTTTATTAATTTAAGAATCAAAAAGCGATGTTTTTAATCGTTTTTTTAATAAAGAAATATATGTTTTGTTCATCAGTTAGTCTTTGTTCATCAGTTATTATTGTTCATCAATCAGTCTTTGTTCATCAATAATCTTGTTCAAGACTGATGAGGTGATGAACAATATTAACTGATGAACAAAGACTAACTGATGAACAATATATAGATTGGTGTTGTCTTGTTCATCAGTTCATCAACAAGAGTGATGAACAAGACTAACTGATGAACATTTATGAACAACGTGTAGATTACTGTTGTTCATCAGTTAGATTTGTTCATCAGTTCATCAGTCTTGTTGATGAACTGATGAACAACATTAACTAATGAACAAGACAACACCAATCTATATATTGTTCATAAGTGTTCATCAATTAGTCATTCATCACCTCATCAGTCTTGAACAAGATTATTGATTAACAAAGACTGATTGATGAATAATACTAACTGATGAACAAAGACTAACTGATGAACAAAACATATATTTCTTTATTAAAAAACGATTAAAAACATCGCTGTTTGATTCTTAAATTAATAGAATGATTAATAATGCGTTGTGGTACAAAAATTAGAGCATTTGGCGTAATTTAAACGCTAAAAATCTAAGCTAGACGTTTCATCAAACACCTTTTGTGCAACAAATATAAGTAAAACGTCATCTTTAACGAGTGATATCTTACTCATATGACATTGGATTTGAGTGATTCAAAAACCCGTGTAAAGAGTGAACCAAAATCTATAACTTTCATGTTTTAGGTTTTTTACGAATCAATATTTATGAGGGTAAAAAATAGGGCCAAAAATGCTCAAAAAATAAGAAAACTAACACCTATTTGATATGTAAAAAAAAAGTTTCGAAATTTTTAACAAAATTTATACCAAATTAAAGAGGATAGAATTTTAGAAATTATGGTGAAATCGGTTTTTTCTAAAAGTTTGTGATTTAAGAGATATGTGCGTTTAAAGTTTGAGGTGAAAAAAGAGAAAATGGGTAAAATACTCTACCCCTTTGACCAAATTTAATTAAAAAAGAATAACGTAGTTGACTAAATCTCATTCGACGGTGTAGATTACTTTTTATACTTTAAAAATTCATGTGACTTTGCAATGGATCCGGTACATGTAATATACATTAAAAAGTCCATTTTCATAATATACCTTTGAAAATGCTCTTTTCTCTTATTTAATTTTCAAACCACATACAGCCATGGTTTATTGGTTTATTTCTTTCGGCTTTACAGCTTAATATATAAACATTACCTATGTTTGTTAGTCCTCATACCTCGTTTAGACGAAATTGGGTATTGTTGTGCTTAGACGAAATTGGGTATCGTTATTGTTGTATCTATATTTGTTGTGTAGCTATTTGTTAATAAGTTCCAGATTTTTTTTTCTTAATTGCTGCCTCAAACATGTTTTTGGTTATTGTATAGAAGACACATGAAAAATGGTATTAAAGACCTATTAAAGATATAAAGCAAGAAAAGATCCCCATTTATTTTTAACTACTATTAAAGGTCAAACCCTTTTTTACATGGCTGAAAAACAAATTCAGTTCAGAATTGCAACTCTAAATTATCACAGCACATGGATAAAGAAACCAAAAAGTATATACTAGTAAGGCCTTGTTTGTTTTTTCAAAGAAGCTCTTTTTTCCTCTTATGTCTGCAGGCGCGCAGACAATTTACTTGAAGACCGTTTGTTTTTTTTCAGACATAAGAGGGTAAAATCACTTATTTCCTCTTCTACTATGCAGACATAAATTTCCTCTTTTTTCCACTTCTTTCAATCACTTCTTTTTTCCACTTCTTTAAAAAAAATAAAAAAATGGAAGAAGTACTTCAATAGCACAAAAAACAAACGGTCTTCTTCTTGCAGATGAAGTGCATAAATGTACCTCTTCTTCTGCAGACATGGTTTGTAGATGAAGAGGTAAAAGCTCTGAAAAAACAAATGACACCTTAGTTGTCTAAGCTAATAAGTGGTCATTTCTATTAGTTCTAGGCTTTACAAACCTCCATAACCTTGTCCACATCCCATATATCTCCTCTTCCATCTTTCCCTCGGATGGAGCCTTAAACTTGGCTTTCTCACTCAATTCTTCAAAAGCGATAACCAAATTTCCAAGCCTCGCAACAAATTCAATCAGAAGAGACGTAAATGTCACCAGTGAAAGTACACTTGCACTCTTATACGTGTCCCCTTCATCTTGAATCACCATTCTCTCAGGTTTATACGAGAACTGGCGAGTCAATGACCTGTGTTGACCATTTGTACCCTCCCACGGTCGATTTGTACTTTCAATCTTTGATGTTCCAAGATCGAGCTCTGCTGCACTATACGAGTGGTACCCGTGATATATTTGTGGATCTTCGATTTGTAAGAAGTCTTGGGGATCATGAAACTCCATTGGTGGTTTTCCGATTTCCCAACTGTTTGAATCCACAAGTAGGTATGACTTTTGGTCAATCTTTTTTTGTAAGTCTTCGGCAGCTTTAATAACTTCATCAAGTATATTTATTGACCCTAGTTTTTCCATTTTCTTAACTTTGTTACCAAGTTCACGTAGCACTTTAGCACCAGCTGTGCCTACCCTCTGAAGTTCATCTTGGAAAACTCGTCTCCTCTCTGCAGGAGCCTGCATATGTACAGAAAAACATCGTCAATAATGTGTCTCTATGGCTGTCATGCATTTAGTTTGGTGGACGCTGAGAGAAATGCAGCAAGTAGAAAAGCGGGTCGGACTGAAATAGGTCAAGTTGGGTTGAGTTGACCCACAAACACATTTTATCCACTCTAAAAGAAATTAAAAGTAACTAATGCATTCATTATAATTACACAAACAAAAGTGTTGCAAGAAAGATCCAAATGTTTGAAATTTTGAATACAAACAATTTAAGAGCTTACATGCATTAAAAATAAACTTGAACAACCCTTTTGACCATTCATCTTTGAGCTATTTTCTTACTTGACTAGTTTGAATTAAAAACACAAACCAAATCGACCAATTCTTAAAAAAAAATGGGCCCGAAGTTGCCACCTATAGAATCAATCAGTTAAAAGAAGATTAAACTAGAGGATTCATGATAGATATAACAGCTCCACAAGATGACGAGTCCAAGAGGACACTAAGCGGCATAGGTGTCTAAAACTGGGTTAAAGATAGGACGGTGACTCACTAGCATTTTTTTTAAATATTTTTTATATTATATTAATACACGAAATGAGATTACAGACCCTTACAGTCTAACAATGATCAAAATTTTAAAATTATGAAATTTAGGATACTTGACCCAACATTGCGTGAATAACTGAATGGGTGGTGAAAATGGGAAGTACAGTTACCTGTATTTCGGATAGTATGCACCCATGCAATGCCATGACCATAAACGAGCAATGTCGTAGCGCACCACTAACTTTCACAAAGTTTCTCCAAGGATACTTGGACATCTTGTACGAACCATGGGGTGGCTCCCAGATGGCAAAGCCCAACTGAACATAACAAACACTGAATGAATATATAGCTTTTTGAAATCAAACAAACTACTTTTCCAAATTTCAAATCAAAGTGATTTTCTGGGTCTCGTTAAATATAACATATAATAGCATCAATCTTATGAAAACACAAAATTGGGATATCTGAGGTGATACTATAGTAATCGCTACTATATAAAATTTTTGGAGATAACAAGGCAAAGTTCAAGATACCAAAGTATCCTCTTGACTGGTGGATTCAACAGCTGCTCGGTAGCCACTATAAAGCTTATCTTCATAAGCTTGGTAAGTAAGGATTTTCGAAGGAATCCTTTTATATTCAACACAGTTCAGATACTGATTAATGCAACCTGCAAAGAGGCCATAACAGAAAACTTAACAAAATTTTAACAACAGAAGAAGGATATTTTTTGACCCCTGAAGTCATAAGAACTACTTTTGAACTTCAGCATCCATATGGATTCTTTGTATTTAGCTATACAGCATACTTTATTTAAAGGCTTGAAAACTAAATAACCGTGTTTAATCCAAACGAACTTCATTTTTGAAACTTCATATGTTTGACCTTACAAGAGATTGTCTTGAATCAAAATTTAAGAGATAGTAAATACTAATTACTAAATACCTTCAAGGGAGTTAGCAACACCAAAGAAATTTCTAACCACCAAATTATGCAAATCTTCACCAGCCCAGATGGGATAGATGCCAACATTCACAAGCAGACTCACAGCAGCACCTAGTGCAATTAGCAAAAAACGACTGACAGCTGTTTCTAGAAAGTCATCTGTGCGATACCCGGAAGCCATTATATAAACATACGTCAATGTGAACACTCTGAACCCATATTCATAGGCCTTCAGTGTGGGGTAAAGTTTTGCAAACGTCGCAATTGATCCTGCAAAACATGTGCATTTACATTTTAAGAAATATTGGTGAATATCATCTTAAGATGCCAAATCCAGTACCATAACGTAGAGGCGCTGATGTAGACCCGTTCATTTAGACACGGGTTGATTCAGGGTATATTGATCTTTAATAAGTCAAGCTTCAAAGGAAACAGGTTCAATGGATCAAGCAAGGAGAAAGTCGCCAAAGAGTATCTTTAATGCATAAAATCTCCTAAACCAGTTTATTCATTAGATACTTACTGAAATACTATCGGATTTGACACACTAACTATTTAGACATACATTAAGATTTTCCAGCAAAAACTGTTTCAGGCTAACCCAACCTGACCCGTGCTGACCCGATAATTACCCAGTCTTAGCATTTTGTCACCTTTATTATACAGCTATTGGGAAAAAAATATGGTAGTTACCTATTGTAAATATGCTGACGACAATAACAACTTCATCCAAGACAACACCAGCTCGTTCGCACATGTGAGCTAACTCTGCCATGGCTAAAGCAAGTCCACCAGCCGACAAAGTCCCTAACGCACGGTTAAATCCTTTGCTAAAGGTTGCTCCTAAATAACAAAATAACAAAATAACAAATCAAAAGATTATTGCTCCATGAAGAATCACAGTGAGAATCAGATAACCAAGTAACAATTTAACTTTTATCTCAGCAATAAAATTTCTTACAGCAACTATATCCACTTCTTTTATAAAATTATAATCATGTCCTCTCAAACATTATTGATTATTGTGACTTCAGATTGACGTAAGAAAAGCATTTTCCATATTACGAGATGGTAAAAAAAAACACAATAAAGAAAACGGGGAAACATAAAACTCATTATCATATGGTTAACAAGAAACATTCCGATATAAAAATTATTGTGGTCCTGTTAGTTAGCTTGAGACGCAATGATAGGGTATAACAAGCCATTAATCTTCTACCCCACCTCACCCTAACCCTCAAACCCCACTCTCATGATAATAAATACAAACTGAATCTCGATATGGATCTCAAGAGTGCAATTGTTGACTTCAAAATTGATATCGATCCCTATAATTGACAAAGATATGAAACTATATCAAACATTTGTACTCCATCCCTAGGCATTCAAATAGGTAATAACTGGTAAAAAAAATATCTATCTTTGAGTAACTTGCTTATGTTTATTATCACGGCCTCACGGGGTAGATTTATCAGGTTGAAACTAGTTGCAACAAAATTGATTATCAAAACTCAAAAGGGAAAGTATAAGTACTGAATGTTCCCTTGTTAGTTAAGTATTTTATAGTATATCCTTAACCATCAGAAATATACAAATACTCAACAACATCAACATTTAAGACATAAAATATCCAACGACTAACCCTTCAACATATTTTATTTGGTATTAAATGCACTTTCAAAACATATATCCAAGGATCGAAACACCTCTTTGCAACCATTATAATTCCAAACAAAATAAACTTAAAACACGCAAATCACAACCAAGAAACATGAAACTAAAAAAAGAGTATCCAATTCACATCAGCTGCGTCAAATTGCAACCCGAAACATATCAGAAAAACAGGATAAATTAACACCAACCAAGAAACACAATTCTAGAAAAAGGGTATCAATTTCTCATCAATATATCACTAGATTAGCATAAAGATTCAACTTTTAACCCAAATAAGATCAAGAAACATGAAATTTAGTAAAGGGTATAAAAAAATTACCAAGAATAAGTGAAACAACAGTTACCTATACTGAATTCAAAGACAACGACAACAGTAAGTATAGCCCAAACATAATGTTCACTAATATCAGGCAAAGGTTCTTTCCAAAAAATCAACAAAGAAATCAAAGCCAAAGCCAACCCCATTTTCGCCGAAAAGACAGCTTTTCGAGGATCATTTCGACCCATTTGCCAACCTTTAACCAAAACCCCAATCATTCCATTCCATAAACCCTTTAATTTCCTACAAAATCTACCCAAACAAACACACCCACAAATCTTATCATCATAATAATCATCCTCCTCATAACCATAAATTAGTCTCTCAGTTTCTTGATTGTTACCCATTTTTTGTATGGTTTTTTTATAAAGTTGAGAGAATATAGGAGATAAAATGACGTCAAGTGAAAAGGCTAAAGGAAAGAACAAGAACAAGAGTCGACATTCATCAACTTGACTTTATGTGGCGGGTGAGATGTGTTGAGTGGGACCCTTACCTAATTTAGTACGTAGGATTTCTTTTTTTTTGAGAATGTTTTTCCGTGTATATGAAAATGTTTTTGTGATAAAGACCTTCTACTTTTTAAACTATGTTTGATATTATTAGAAAATTGTGATTCAAAGTTTTCGACTTTTTGATGTCAACCAAATGTGTTGTCTATGTTGAATTTTAAGACTAGCCGTACCAAGATCGAATCATTCGGTAGGTCTCCTCTTTTTGAACGCGTCATTCCTTTACTTCGCACAAAACAAACGCGTCCCTCACTTTAATTTTGCAAAATTCGTTATATCAGACGACCGAAACAATTACACGTGTTTGTGTGTGAGAGTTTTTTATCTATTTATTTTTGTGAGATATGTTTTTTTGTTATGATTGTGGTTCTTTTTACATATGAGTATTTGATCTGTGTTCGATTAAAAAAAGAAAAAAAAAAGAAAAGTTGAAAATGATATTACAAAATTGTTGATCTTTTTTTGTGACCTTGTTACTACTTAGGTGGTGTTTGTTTTTTAAGAGACCCTGAATCTGAATCTGAACCGCACATCTGAATCTGAATCTAAGGCGTAAATGTTTGAATCTGACCGCATCTAAACGGGAAAAAAAAACTCATGTTTGAACCGCACATTTGCTTGCTCGTACTATTTTTTTTTTGTCAGCAAGAGGCAATAAGAGGTATTCAGACACCCCTCTCAAGTCTAGACCATTAAGATCTTATTGTCTCTGAACGCGTTTGAACGGAAAAAAAACAAACGGTCTGAACGATCAAAATGTCTGACCGCATCTGAACGGTTCAGATTAAAAGGCTGTTAAGAGCCTCTTTGGGAAAAACAAAGACTACCTTACTACGGTCTAAAGTCTAATAATGTGATCAACCTTTCTTGAAACGACTTTTTGAATTACTTTTTAACTATTAAATTACTAATATTCAAAGCACTACTTGGAATATTCAAGAAGATAATGACATCAAGTGTGATAGATGATAGGTTAGAGGAAAAAACATGAAGGCATTCCTCAAAGTGACTTATGTGGTGGGTGAGGTGGGTTAAGTGGGGACCCTTACGAGAGTGTGGTACTATTTTGACAATTGTTTTTGTGTATATGAAATATTTTTGTGATGAAGACTAGGGGTGAGCAAACGATCCGAATGGATCGGACCGATCGAAATCGGACCGGACTAGACCGGACCGATCACATTTGGTCCGGTCATCGGTCTATGCATTTAGGCTAATTCGGTCTTCGGTCATGTCCGGTCCGGACCACAAACCGACTATTTTGGCCTTAGTAGACTCCAAACGGTCCGGTCCGACCGACGAACCGACCGAGACCGGACCGAACCGGACCGACCACATTCGGTCTCGGTCCCGGTTTTTACCTTAATTCGGTCTTCGGTCTTGTCGGTTCGGTCCGATCCGGTCCGGTCCGGTCCGGTCCCGGACCGATGCTCACCCTTAATGAAGACCATCTACTTTTTAAATGGTGTCGACATATTAGACAATTGTGTTGTTGAAGTTGTAATAATGTTTGCTAAAAAAAAAGTTTTAATAATGTAAATCTATCTTTTCTTTTCATGAAACAACTTTTTCTTTCGGTACATTATACATCGGTGAGTTGTTTCTTTCGGTACATTATACATCGGTGGTCCTAGATGCAAATTTCACGTTTAATTCTCATAGCAATATTATGACACTTACATCTATAAACGTAGTTTGTAAAAAAAATAGCTTTGCAATTCAAAAAGAGCTAACGACATAGTTTGTTACTCATTTGGCTTGCACCTCTATATAAATTGAAAGAGCATATTAGTATTAATAAAAATTATCCAAAAACTTTCTTAACGTTTTGGTTTTCGCTCGCTGTTGGTCCAAAATTATTTAGCTCGTTAAATGAGAGGGTAAATTTGTCTTTTGACAAGTATATGTCCAAACATGCTTTACTTGTTGCAAGTCACATTTAAGCGTACCACATGAATTGAATAAAAAACCATTTTCATCAACTCTCTCTAATTTCACACACACATTTTGCACACACTAATTGCTAATCTTTTATCCAAGCTCACATAACAAACACACTTGATTGTGTTACATAAATAGTTATTTATAATTCTTTCTTTTACTTATCTTTTCTTCTTTGATGTGCATTTTTATCTTCTTTTGCTATTTACTTTTTTGTTCAACCTTTGTATGTACTACAAAGTTTTGCTTATTACTTTTTCTTAATTCATTACTTCCGGTGGTGCATTTTTTGTGACAATTTTCAATTTCTGTTGTGATTTTTTTGGTTGCTACTAGGAAATTTCTTTTGATTGTAATTATTTGTTGTTTTCTAAGAAAATTTGTTGGTGCTAATTTAATATTTTTGGTTTCTAGTGACATGTTTGTTCACATTTCTTTTTAGTGATTTGACAATTTATGGAATTAGGGATTTCCAAACTATAATTGTTGCCTTGTTGGCATGTGTTTTCTTGTTTGTAATGAATGATCTCGTCTCCGTAGATATGTGTACGAAATGTGGTTCTTGGAATGTGGATGAGTGGGTCTTGCGGGTGCCCGAGGCCTATGATTTTTTTTTTCCTTTTCGATTTAGTGTTAATTTTTGAAGAAAAATAAAAAATTTCTTAAATACATTTAAAATGCACCCGGTCCATCAAAATATGTTTTTATATTACGGTTTCAAAAATTTTGTGCATCCGATCATATTTGATTTTGGTTCCGTGTCCCTGAGTGAGATTGGATTGTGAATGTAAGTTTTGAAAATGGTAAAAAGTTCATTTATAAAAATCAAGGTTTTCAAAATCTGGATCCTACCCATGATCGTTTTCGTCTTTGCAAGATCGTGATCGTAAGATCCTACTCTAATGTTATTTCTTAATAGTTTTTGTAATATTATACAAATCCACAAATTATTATATTTATAAACACAAAGTACTATGAATGTTTCATAGAAATGTTGTCATAAATTATAATTATGAAATGTTTAAAAAGATTAACATGTTGTTTTTTGAATTCTACAAAAAACAACCCATAAATTTGTAGTTTTTTAATTTGTAATCCGAGAAAAGTAAGATCGGATCGGATTAGATCTTAGATCTTAAAATTGTATGGTAAAAATCGGGATCCTATAAGTTCTTAAGCTTGTAAATATCCTATGTAGGATCCGGATCATTTTTGCTTTGCAGTATCGTAAAATCGTACGATTTTAAGATCAAAATCAAAATCCTAACAACTATGATAAAAATCATACATGATAGGTTGAATTTCATTGAAACGACCATTGTGCGTATTTATGAAGGTTATGAACAAATTTGATTTGCCAAAACCAAAATGACTAGGGGTGTACATCGGCTAGTTTAGCCCATTTTGATCCAATTTTCAAACTGAATCTAAATAAACTGATCCAATTAGTCTAAAACCAAACCGACCATTTGTAGTTGTTGGGATTTTAGAACTACGTTAGCCAAGTAACGCATACGAGTACGCAACGGATAAGGATCTAGTAATTGCAATTAGGTTAAACACGTAATTAATAAACAATTAATTAATATAACAATTAAATAATAAAATGGATAAAAGAAAACCTAACCTTTCGTGGCTATTTGAACGCAAGTGTAACAGACAATAAAACCAATACGAAACTAAACATCTAAAATAGATGCCTCAATGAGTATCACACACAAACCCGATAACGTATACGTTCGATTATGAAGCTAGTCGAGAACGTAATTAAAACCCAATCAACTATTGATATCACTTGAATATAATATGAACAAGAAAACACCTCTCCAAGAACTAGTCTCTTTCTTGCCCAATGTTTTACTGTACGAGAACAGCAAACCAACCAAGAAGCTCATTGGCTTCTTTATCCGATATCGGACAATATGTGTCCAATATCCACCACCCTTTTCTGTCCGAGAAGCATCACGACCAGAAACATAAAACAAACTAACTTGTTTCTTCAGCAATTCAACTAGGAACATGAACAAGTTTAGACCAAAGTAATTGAACACTAAAATCACTTGGAATCAAAACAAATGCAAGATTTTAGGTTTTAGCAAAACCCCTAATCGTTTATATTAGGATCCGATTAGGTGTTTTAAGAAGCTGGAAACTTTGTGAATTGTTTTAGGGATAGATGGTATGTCGTGAAATTGCAGCATGTTCTGGTGAGGATGTGTATGCTTTTATACCAACACCAAACGACCCATGTTGGGTCTTGGCTTGGTCTGCAAGCAAACAAGCCCAAGCTCCCCTATGCCTTGCCCGATCAGATGGAAAACTCAAGGCCCAAGGCAGTTCCATGTTCGACCCATTTAACTAGTAAAACAGCCCATGGATCATCAAGTGAATCGGGTCAAATTCATGCATAATACGGGTAATATATTCAAGTATAATTAACGTTCGACACGTATACTCGTGTTTATCGTGCGTGCCCCCATCGGCTCACACACCCTTAGTCGTTTTGTCTTGTTTATAACTCCCACAAACCGACAGTAGTGGGCAAGCCGAACTAGCCAAACTGTTAGGAGTCGGTTCGGACAATCCAGTTTTACAGATTTTGGAATGTTTTTATTGCATAAACCAAGGACCAAGCAACATCACTCAAAAAAGCCAAATATCATATTCAGAAACCATAACAATCTATACTACATTATAAAGCATTTGGGACATTCCTAAAAATGAAGGTTAAAAAATTAAGATTCAACACTTGCTAATAATGGCAAATTTTAATAAGTACATCTATAATAGCATTTGTTGCAACACTTTAAAGCACTTTTTTTAGACATGTTTTTAAAAAATAATAAAAAAATACAAATTAATTTAATATAAGAAGAAAAAAAACGTCCATAACAATAAATACCTAATAAATGTTATTTTTAAAACACCCTTAATATGAAAAATACTTGTTATTATACGTATTATACAAACTAATAAAACACACAAATCCTAATGCAATTTATATGTAAACAAGTTCATTGTACATATGGTTTTAAAAAACGGATCGGGCCAACGGGTTCAACTGGGAACCAGAGTCACCACCAGTTCGACTAGCTCATAAAAGTCGTCCGAAAACGATATTGTTAAATCAATAGAGTTTAAAAAAGCATACTAAAATACAATGTTCAAAAAATATTATTAAATCGCAAGAGTGCCTCGAGAATCAACATATGCGCCTTTTGGAATTTTTTTAACAAAACTTACCGTAAAAACTAAAAACTTTGTTTTATAAAACTCGGACGATTTTTTCAAAGCAAAGGATGTAAAGGTGTAAAGTCCTAATTATATGATTATACACATTTACACATATCTATCTATACTACTTATAATGCACGAAGGCACCTCACTCTTAATTTTAAGACGTACAAGAAATTAAGCATGGTTTACAACACTTTAATGCACCCAATTTTTAAAATTACAACAAAGTATGCATATTGTACAACAAAATAAAACGTGGTGTCATTTTAAGACCAAAATTCTATCAAACAACATTAATGCTATTAAAAACACCCATTCACCAAAAATTACAACCATTTAAGCACAATGTACAATAGTTGCAACCAATTTTCAGATTTACAACAAAATAAATATAGTGTACAACAAAATAAGCATGATGTAATTTTCAGACTTACAACATTAATGCTATTAAAGTGGTCAATGCTATTAATGACTATAATGATTACTACTTACAAGAAAAGAAACATAGTGTACAACACTTTAATGCACATAATTTTCAGACATACAAGACAAGAAGCATAGTGTACAACAAAACACCACATTAGTGCTATTTAATGTAGTCAATTATTTAACTTGTCAATAAATACAATTAATACAGTTATTAAAACACCCCTTACATAAGAAATACAAATTATCAAGCATATTGTACAAAAAAAAAAAAAAAAAAAAAAAAAAAAAAAAAAAAAAAAAACAATTCCTGCATTAAATTTCACTACTACAAATAATAAAGCACATTATACAAATATTCAAGCATGAACGGGCAACGGGCCAAATGAGCTTGAGCCCGAGCAGACACGGGCCAACGGGTTCGAGCACGAACGGGCACGGCTATACGAAATTCTTGATATCCGTAAATTTATTGTTAAAAAGAACATAATAAACTAAAATACATTATTTATCGAATTTTTTTATTTCAGGGTACCCGCCGCTGCAACGCACGAGTACCCTGCTAATTACTTATAAAATAAACACTTATAAAAGCGTTAGTGGGTCTTTAAATATAAGAGTACTGATTAGGAGACTTAATTTTAAGCCTAATTTTATGTTTAAAATTACATGTCAATAATTTATTTGTTGTAACAACATGACCCGCTTCATAATCTAATGAGATAACTCCACATATATTAAACACACAATTAAACACAAGTTTTAAATCTCTCAATCATTTTTTTTTTAATATAAAATCAGTACTTATAGAAAATGAATAGCTTTTAACCTGTGAACATAACCTTATTGGTTCATACCAGTGCGTCTGAGTTGACTAAAACTCAAGATGTTATAACTAGTTTAAACATGCAAATTTAGTTGGACTATACTTTATAGACGTTCTAAATATCTTTTCATTTTTATTTCTTTCTAAATGACCAAGTTAAACCAGTATAGACATATGGATATAAACTAACTTCAAATATATTATATAAAGATTACGCTTCGGTTCGATTTTCATAGCAGACTAAACTCTTCAACTGTAAATTGAACAAATAACCTCAGTTTTACTCATTCTCAAAACGAACAGCCAAACAACGAATGTTAAACCTATCAAACCGGCCAAATTACTATGGTTCAATCAGTTTAGTCATTTTTGACAGTTTCCTGTTCACCCTTAAAATGACTAGCCATTTAGTGATTTAAAAGGTTTTGTGATTCTCAGTTTCTCTTTAAGAATAAAAACTTATTAGTTATTGAAAATGACTATTTTTGAAAAATTTGTTTTTGTTTGGTTATTTGTGAACCTCAAACCCAATGTTTCAACAACCGATATTTTAGAAAACCCGATTCAATTATTTTTTTTTTTCCTTTTCAAAACCGGCTTTCGATTACCCAACAAGTTTCCAAGTCAATGGCTCGAGTCAACTCGAGTTTTAAAACACTACTCAAACCACCAAGTTCCACTTTAGTGCCCCCCCCCCCCCCCTTTTGTGTTCATCACATACACTGCATGAAGTCGTAAGATTCATGAAATGAATTATGTACATTGTGTCAACAAGTGTCACAATATTAAACTAGCATCCCTATGCTATTACGTGATGAAAATTTTCAAACACACTACTCTTAAGTTTAAGATATATGATAACAAATAAACCATATAGACACCACAGAGAACACAGCGGAAGACTTAGGATCATAACAAATAAATAATTAACTGAAAGAATTACGTAACGTACCTCTTGCAATTCAGTAGATCTCTTTAATGGATGTAACAAAGTGGTTTAACGAGTTATCCCTTACCGTTTTATAACTCAAACCAATTGGTGTAAGAATAGTGTCTTACTACCACGTTCTTGTACACACGAATTAACAAACGAATAAAGCGATTGCTAGATCTACAAAACTTTGTTTTAGAAAAACAAAACCAAACACCCTATAAAAGGGTTGGCTGTTTTTTATGCAAGAGAAAACAAGAAAAAGTTTAGGTTAATGTGTGTGCACAAAAGCTATGAAAAACATTAACCCTAGCCTTTGTTTATATAGTGTTCTAAAATCTTTTGGAACAAGTTAGGGTTTTGGATGTGTAAACACACCCTATGGCCGGCCACCATATGCCCTAAAAGGGATACCCGAATCTTTTCCTTTTTAAGATTTTTCACTACTAGTCCTTCTCTTTACACTTAACGGTCGTTAGTTATTTTCCGTTAAATACTTAACGATCGTTAGACGAGTTTTGTATAATAATTAATCGTAATCATTTAACATTAATTATTAACTTTAATTCTCATTCGTAATGTGTGCAATCCCGTGGTCACGAGTTCGAATCCGGACATTCACGTATTTATAAATATATACATTTCCAACAACTACGTGTTAAATTCGTGATCAAACTATCTTAAACAACAATATCGCAACATCACATTTATTCACAGGCGTATAAGATGTGGAGCAAGCTAAGTATGAGTTTTTGTTTAGTAAACAAGCATTATTAACTATACAAGTTCCTTCCTCAAAAACCTCATTTTATCTTGGGTAAACCACAAAAATCATCACTTTGGCTTGTCCATTTTCACGGTAATCATTTATGCTAAAAACTTTAGACTATCACCATGGTCGGATTTGGGCATGTGCGGGATGAGCAACTGCACATGACCTCTAATTTTTTAAGGCCTCGATTTCTAAAACTTCATTATAAGTATGAACTCATTTTTGCAGGATTTAGTCACGTTAACAGATGATCTAAGATATAAGATTTGTATAAACATAAAGATCAAAAGCTTGCGCTTGCGTTTCAATGAAAGAAAATGAACGGCCCAATAGTAGAGATATATGTTGGTACTAGACGAGTACTCATGCGTAGTAACATGATTTTATTGCGGCAGATAGTTGTAGTGATAAACAAAAGGTTTATGGGTTATAAACGAAAAATAATAAAAGTTTAAGAATTTGATGATTAAACACGATTTAAACTGAATGAAAATAATGAGTTATGAGTTATAAACGAAATTAATAATAAAAGTTTATAGTTTCTATATGTGGTTTTCTTAATTTTTCACTTTCAATAATATGAGTTTTTTCTTTTATATATAGTATAGATGTGGCGTGCTTCATTTTAATCAGTTTTTTTTACTCTTTTATTTTTGTAAAATGTTCTAGTTTAGCCTTTATCTTTATAATATATAATTTTAACCCCGACTGTATATTATATTTGTATCTATAAAGTTTAAGTCAAAGTGTTAATACAAATAAATCGTAAAAAGGTTTATTCATATTTAGCGATCTCTTTGTGTTTTGTTGATAATAAATATAAAGTTATCATAAGTAAAATTATAAGGATACATGTTATTTTTGTAAAGCATTTACATATATAATTATTTAACATTAATTGTTGTAATAATTCTTTTTGTGTAATAGTTTATTATGATGAGTAAAAACCATAACCCATGACCCATACCCATGGAGCATATCTATAACCCATGGAGCTAACCCATGACCCATTGACTAGATGCATTGCATCTTCTAGATACATTGTATCTATTTGGATACCCATGATCCAAAGTCTACGACCCATGACCCATAACCCAAATAGGAGGAGCGTCCTACGGATCCCCCAGATTACACTGGACGGATCCCTCATGTAAGGGATCCATGGGATCTGGGGAACAATAGTGATTTTTTGCCTATAAATAGTGAGCCATTTCTTCATTGTAACTCACCCATCTTCTTATAAACTCTCTCATATACTATTTCTCTCTTCTGATCTCATATCTCTTGATCTATATAGTAGTTCTTCTTTCTTTTGTTGTGATTCTCATATAGGTCCTTCTCAAAGGCGAGATCACGAGATACTACAAGTCATCCAAGCAAGGGGTTCTTGATTGATTTGTTCCTCCACAAGATTTATGTAGCAAGATCTTGTATTTCATATTTCACATAGTTGTTTTGTTATAGTTGTGTTAGTTTGGTCCTCCGTGTTAAGGAATCAATATTTAGCTTTGTACCGGAAAAAGTGTAAGCGACGTTGTGAAGGCTTCTCCGCCGAGTTGAAGGATTTTGTTGACATAGTGCTTGAAATCTCTAGTAGGTGACTCGGGGAGTGGAGTAGGGCAAGGAAGGTGTCCTTGTAGCCGAACCACTATAAATCGGTTGTGTCATTTCTATCATTTACTTTACTTTCTTTCATTGCTTACATTACTTATTGCTTTATACTTTCTATCCATCCATACGAATTCACATAAGATCGAATATAAAGTTTTTGAAACTAACTTAAATTCGGCAAAACTATTCAACCCCCCCCCCCCTTCTAGTTTTCCACAATTGGCATCAAGAGCAAGGTTTACAAAAGTTTTAAAGTAAATCGTATTTTAAAAACTTTTCGATCACAATGGGTTCTGAAAATTATAAAGAATGGCAATCTATGCAACGACCTCCACTACTTGAAACTAATGGTTTTATTTATTGGAAAAATAGATTCGAAACTTATGTGAAGTCAAAATATATTGATTTTTGGTACATCATTGTTGAAGGCTACTTTGAAGCCACTACAAAAGATGATAAAATCAGAAATCTAATAAACACACCTCATGATCAACTCTCCGATGATCAAAAGAAAAAGTTTTCCAAAAATAGTGAAGCTAAAATGGTTTTATACAATGCTTTACCCAAAAAGGAATTCGAAAGAATTTCTATGCTTAAAACCTCTAAAGAAATCTGGAATTCTTTAGTTGTAACTCATCAAGGAAATCAACAAGTTAAAAACAATAAAATAGATTTGTTTGTTCAACAATATGAACAATTTTCATTATCGGATGAGGATATTATAGATAATTCTTTTGATAGCTTTAATACTATAATTACATTATTACAAGCACTTGATGAGTCTTTCTCTAGTCGTAAGCATGTCAGGAGATATCTAAGGGCACTTCCATCCAAGTGGAGATCAAAGGTGATGGCCATCGAAGAATCAAAAGACTTATCAATCCTCACCCTCGACGAGCTCATAGGCAATCTGGAGGTCTATGAGCTTGTCCTTGCTAAAGATGCCGAAGCCTCAAAAGAAAAGAAAGAGAAGCATAAATCTCTTTCCTTAAAAGCCAAGAAGGTCTCAAGCGATGAAGAAAAATCTTCTTCGGATAGTGATGACGAAGAATATGCTATGGCGGTAAGGGATTTCAAGAAGTTCTTTAGAAGAAAGGGAAGATATGTCAAGCAATCATATGACGACAAGAAGGGGTTCTGGAAAGGCAAAGACGACAAGAAAGCAAGGGATGAACACGCATGTTTTAAATGTGGGGACCCTAATCACTTCATTAGTGAGTGTCCCAAATGTGACGAACAAAAGGCGTTCGTGAGCGGTTCATGGGGAATGAGTGAGGAGGAGAATGAAGAAATTTGTCTCATGGCAAATGACTTAAACGAGGTATGTCCTGAATCTCTCTATTATAGTAGCTCATCATTAGATGATGATTCATTGCATCATGAATATGATAAACTTTTCAAAATTAGTCTAATAGTAATTAACAAAAATAAGATTTTGAAAAACAAAAATGAACGTTTAGAAAAAGAAGTCATTGAGTTAAAAGGCAAATTAAAACGTTTAGAAAAAGGGAAGATAACAAGTGGGGAATGTGAGCTTTGTGTTCAACTTCAAACACTAGTTGATAATCTTGATTCCAAGATTGCTAGAATGAATACTAATACTCTAGATATGATACTAGATAGTGTTAAAACATGAAACAATCAAAAGGGTTTAGGTTTTCAGGAACATAATGCATCAACTAGCAAGAATAAAGAAACACAATTCGTCAAAGCAATTGAAAAACAAGCTACTGTAGTCACGGATCCCACGGATCCCTTGAAAAGGGAACCGTCTATTGTAAAACCAGGGATCCGTGGGTCTGTAACAGCAAACAATAGAAATAATGTAGCTACTTCATCTAGAACCGACTTTGTTATCGTTAACAAGAAGAAACCAACCCACGTTACTGTTAGACAACCACATCCACTAAAACAAAATCAAAATTTTATAAGAAACAAAGGTCTATCATTTTCAAAACCAAACACATTTATAAGGAGACCTAATAATGTTTATCCGAGAAGTAACCACCATCAAATAGGATGGAATCCTAATGTACAAAACGGTTTTCCTTTTCAAAACTTTACACCATGTAATGCATTCTCACCTTTTATATATATGACTAACATGAATGAAATGTATAACACTAATGGACCCATGAACAAATGGGGACCAAACTTTTGAGTTAATTGTTTTTTTAGGTGTGCTTAAAGGTCGACCTAGATCCGGATGAATGGATTAAGGATAGCGGGTGCACGAGGCACATGACCGGTAACAAAGACTTGTTTTCCACATATGAATCCTTCAATGGAGGGAATGTGTTATTTGATAATAGCAAGAGCAAAATTATCGGTAAAGGTACATTTTCTCACAAATCTTTGACCATTAACGATGTGTGTCACGTAGAAAACCTAAACTTCAACCTTCTAAGTATAGGACAAATATGTGATAAAAAGTGTAACGTACTTTTTAGTAAAACCGGTAGTAAAATATTGAAAAACGGTATTACTATATGAAGAGGTATTAGAAAATATGAAGTCTATGTCATTAAAATCGGTAATGAACTTAAAGACAAACTTTGTCTTACTTCTATGGATGATACTTCGACCTTATGGCATCGAAGATTGGGTCACGCCAATATGCGACTTCTTCAATCGCTATCATCTAAAGAACTAGTAAGAGATCTACCAAAGTTAAAATACGAACATCATTTTTGTGATGCTTGTAATGTAGGAAAGAAAGTCCATGCTAGTCACAAAGCTAAATATACGGTCTCTACTACTAAGTGTATAGAACTACTTCACATGGATTTATTTGGCCCATCCGCTATTTAAAGTTATGGAGGTAACTACTATACTTTGGTCATAGTGGATGATTACTCTAGGTACACATAGACTAAATTTTTAAAGAATAAAACTGAAACGTTCGATTACTTTGAAATATTAAGTAAGAAAATCCAAAGACTATTAGGAAGTCCTATAGTGTCTATTAGAACGGATCATGGCAGGGAATTTGATAATGAAGTGCAATTTGGAGCTTTTTGTGACGCTAATGGTATTACCCACAATTTCTCGGCTCCTCGCACCCCACAATCGAATGGGGTAGTTGAAAGGAAAAATAGAACCCTACAAGAAATGAGTCGCACCATGATTAATGAGCAATCTATTCCTCAAAATTTTTGGTGCAATGCCATTAATACATCAACGTACATACTTAACCGAGTCTTAATTAGACCATTCTTAGGTAAAACTCCATACGAGTTACTTCGAGGCAAAAATCCTATGTTAGAACATTTTAGAGTCTTTGGTAGCAAATGTTTCCTACTTAACACTAAAGATTACCTAACTAAATTTGATCCTAAATCAACCAAAGGTATCTTCTTAGGTTACTCTCCTAATAGTAAAGCTTATGTTATATTAAATAAAGAAACAATAAAGGTTGAAGAGTCATTAAACGTAAAATTTGATGAAAGTCCACCTAAACCTACCCAAACTCTTGTCGATGACGAGATAATCGAAAGTGAAGCCATAGAAATCAAGAAAAGTATAAAAAAATAAGATGAACCATTAAACAATAAAATAATCAATATTAAAGAGTCTAAAGATCATCCCGTAGATAAGGTCATAGGAAAGTTAAATGAAAGAACCTTAAGATCTCAAGTCCAAAACCAAAGTAGTTTATTTTGTTTTGTCTCAACCATAGAACCTAAAAATACACAAGAAGTCATAAAAGATGAAAGTTGGGTGATGGCTATGCAAGAAGAGTTAAATCAATTTGTTTCTAACGATGTTTGGACACTTGCCCCTCCACCTAATAACCAAACCATAATTAGAACTAAATGGGTATATAAAAACAAGTTAGATGCAAATGGTGTAGTGTCTAGAAATAAAGCTAGACTCGTTGCCCAAGGGTATAATCAACAAGAAGGCATAGACTTTGATGAGACCAATGCTCCCGTGGCTAGATTAGAGTCTATAAGAATACTTCTTGCTTATGCTTGTGCTAATGATCTTAAGTTTTTTTCAAATGGATGTTAAAAGTGCTTTTCTAAATGGCTTTATTAATGAAGAAGTTTATGTAGCTCAACCTCCGGGTTTTATCGATTTCGAAAAACCTTAACATGTGTATAAATTAAATAAAGCTCTTTACGGTCTTAAACAAGCCCAAAAAGCTTGGTATGATAGACTCAAAACATTTTTAATAAAAAAAACAACTACACCATGGGGTTAGTTGATAATACACTTTTCACTAAGAAAAATGAATCACATATAATTATTGTTCAAATATACGTAGACGATATTATATTCGGATCGACTTGTCAAGACATGTGTGATGATTTCTCAAAAATCATGCATGATGAGTTTGAAATGAGTATGATGGGAGAACTAAGTTTCTTTCTTGGTCTATAAATCAAACAAGTAGAATATGGTATCTTCTTTAATCAATCCAAATACATAAAAGAAATGTTAAAGAAATTTGGTTTAGAAGAGTCAAAACCCATAAGAACACCAATGTCATCCGATACTAAACTAACAAAAGATGAAGATGGTGAATCCGTTGATAACACAAAAAACCGTGACATGATTGGTAGTCTTCTCTATCTTACGGCTAGTCGGCCGGATATCATGTTTAGTGTTTGTCTATGTGTTAGGTTTCAAGAAGACCCTAAAACATCACATCTAGAAGCGGTCAAAAGAATATTTAGATACATTAAGGGTACAAATCAATTGGGATTATGGTATCCTAAGGGAACGGGGGTAGAAACTATTGTATATGCGGATTCTAAATATGCAGGTGATTATGTTGACCGAAAGAGTACAAGTAATGTATTTACCTTTATGGGATGTTGTTTAACAGCTTGGTTCTCAAGGAAGCAAACAACATTGGCCATATCAACAACCGAAGCCGAATATGTCTCCGCCGGTAAAGCATGCCAACAAGCACTATGGATGAAACAAGCGTTAGTTGACTACGATATTCATCTAAGTGACATAGCCATTTTATGCGACAACAAAGGTTCTATTGACTTAAGCAAGAATCCGTTGTTGCACTCTCGCACCAAGCATATAAAGATCCGTCATCACTTCTTAAGAGACAATGTTCAAAAGGGAAACATTTCTATTGAGATGGTAGCATCCGAAGATAACATAGCCGATGTCCTCACCAAACCGTTGAAGTGGGAACAATTCAACTTGCTTCGTCTTGGTCTTGGTCTCATGGAACAATCGTCATAATTTGTTTCTCAAGTCTACAAGGTATGTAAACATTAGCCTTCCTTATTTTCTGAGTCTAGGATCTCTATTTCACACACAACTCACAAACAATATGGGGATTTTCAAAACTCAAAATATTTTGTCTTATACCCTTTCAAAACTAACGATAACTTTTTGTTTTCAAGAAACTTTTCGAAATGTTTTCTAAAAGAATACTTCTACCCGTATCACTATTCTCACGTCTAGAACAAACCTTTTTCATTATTAATACAAAGTAAAAATAAATTTTCATTGCATCTCATGCCTTTTGAATGCTAAAGGGAACACATAACTAATATGTGTTTTCGGGTACATTCATTTAAGCAACAATGAATTAAGGAGCACTCAGGTTATCTCACATAATAATATGTTTTTCCACTTCTAGTTTATTTTATTTTCTTTTTAGGAGTCGAGATAACCGAAACTCCAAATGGTTTGCATATAGGCACACACTAGGCACAAATGTTTTCAAAAGGAAAAATTTGAGCTGCCTGAGTCACCAGTACCACGGATCCCAGCATTAACACTGGACGGTTCCCTCAAGGAACAGATCCGTGAGAACCGTGGGACAGAAGCTGAATTTCTCTTTTATTTTTCTCACTTTTGCTATAAACCTTCATATTTTCATCATTTTACCTCTTTCACTAATGAGTATGTTACTTAATGCTTGTGTTCTCATGATCACATGCCTTAAATTCATATCTAATCATTAGATTTTAGTCCACATTTTGGGTCTAGCATTCATTACAATGCACTATTTTCTCTATAAATAAGGTTCCCAAAATGCTTGCATATCCATCACTCTCAACCTCACAAAAAATCATCATCATGACATCCAAAAGGTCTTCCAACATTGATGAATCACCTAGTGCAAACAATCCTCTTCAAGAAATCCAAAACTTTATCCTACCACCTTCCGTAGTACCGCCACCAAAATCTAGAAAAACCGCATGGATTAGCATCCGGCCTTTTTTTTTAGCCAAACCATTGTCAAAAAGTTCATCACCAACTACTCATTCACCACCAAATGATTCCATAGTGGCACCTCCATCATCTCCAACAATTACATCACCACCATCACCTATTAAGTCTCCACCTAATATCACCCTATCAGAACTTCTTAAGACTCCTAAAATAACCCCACTACCCGTGTCTAGTCCAAAAGAACAAGTCTTTTTAACACCACCCACATCTCCAAACACACTTTATAAAGATCTTGCAACTTCACCATATTTAGCTCCCATTATCTTACAACAACATCTAGGTTCATATTCCACCACTTACCAACATAATGGACTTTGATCCATATTTTCCAACTTTTCCACCATATATTCCGCCTTCCACAAATCAAACTTACCCGGAAACCATCCACACACAATACCACATCATTTACATTGTGAACATTGCCAATCCACTAGGGAACTTGCAATGGAAATAAGGGACGAGATGCGATTCATACTTAACCACATCCTTGATCGCATCAACATCATCACTCACCAAAACTTCCATAATTAACCTTATGCAAGCATGGAAGGAATGATATTACTATTTTCCCTATTATTACAAACCTTATCAAAGCATTTTGTACCTGAATTGTTTTTTATATTTTAGAAAAACGGCTCCCCCTCAACATGTGCATCATATGTTTGACATCATTTTGGCACATGGAGGCAAGAGGAAGAATTCACTTCTTTTGATAAATATTTTCTAAAAATATCGGCATCACTTTCCCGATTAAAATCAGTGATTCACATACAGTTAAAGACATTTTCGGGAAAGAATGAGGTTTTCAATAAAAATTGCTCCCCCTCAATATGTGCATCGAGTTTTGAAAGAGTTTTGCACATATTAGGGAAAGCCTGCACTTTGGAATAAATTAATCACGTTTCAATCCTTTTTTTTTGGTTTAAAATAGATGCTTCCCCTTAACATGTGCATGGAAAATTTAAAATCGTTTGGCACATGAATGGTGGAGAGTTTGCTAAATACTTATAAAACCAATTATCAAGTTATCAGTTTAAATCCAATTTAAATCACAAATTCTCCCCCGATCACAATTTTGAAATTCTTTGAGAGTTGTGATATCTATTGATTTAAATTAAATTTTGAGAGTTTTTGAGGAGAATAGTGACTTGCTTTTGAAAGACATTTTAACTAATAAGGATTAGATTTGGAGACTTTAAACTCGATTGACCACTCATGCATAAATATCTTTTGAAAACATAACAAATAGCCAAGGTCTTGAACCACTTGTATAAAACATTGTTCATTTTGATTATCCAAAAGTAGACCTTGCTCTTTTTCGTGCCAATTGTTTGAAAAATAACCTTTTTTGATTGAATTGAAATCATTCTCCCCCTCAATCAATGACATGAGTTGTTGATTGAGTGTTAGAGATTTTGACAAAGATAAGCCCGAATGATTTTCAAACATGGAGTCCGAGGTATTTTCAAAGCAATGTTGTTTTCATTAGATGACAAATATTTTTCAGAAGAATCATTAGACGGAAAAATATTTGGAAAGAAAACATTTGTCTTTTTGGTGACAAATATTTGTTTTAAGAATCAGAGCATGAGATTTGAAAAATAAGATTAAGCATGACTCTGTTCTTTCTTTTTAAAACGGGTTACTGCCTAAAATGACAATAAACCACCAATTTTCTCCGCCTCATTTTTTTTAAGCAATTTATGTACATTCGAAGAATATCTAAAAACCCGTGACATTATTTGAATGTCAACACAAAGTCCGTAGATGATATCGAATAAAAATAATAAAAAACATGACAAAATAACAATATTTTTTGAAAAATTTCAAGGTTTTCTTTTTTTTATGGATTTTTGAAAATTTTATATTTTTCTATTTTCTTTTTGTGGGTTTGAAAATTTTGTATTTTGCTTTTTGAATAAGTATATACAAGAGATAGATGAAGAAAGACCTTTACTCCTCGTCTTCCTCTTGAAGATGTTTGAGTATTTCCGGTTGTAGACTCTTTAGACCAAGTCGTGGAAGGATAAACTCAAAACGTTCTACAGGAAGAGCTTTGGTGAAGATGTCTGCTAACTGGTATTCAGACCTCACAAAATAGAGTTCTACCACACCTTTTCCACTTGTTCCCGAATGAAGTGATGTCGAATGTCGATGTGCTTTGCTCTTAAGTGTTGTACGTTGTTGCATGAGAGAGCAATGGCACTTTTGTTATCACAATATAGAGGGATTTTGTTGAATTCAAAGCCATAGTCAGATAATTGGGATCTCATCCATAGGATTTGAGCACAACAAGATGACATGGCTATGTATTCAGCCTCTGTAGAGGATATCGAAGTACTCATTTGTTTCTTAGAAGACCAGCTCACAAGCTTATCACCCAAAAACTGAGCACCTCCAGACGTACTTCGACGTGTATCTTGACATCCTGCATGATCAACATCTGCATAGGCTGTTAGTGACATACCGGTGTCCTTCTGGTACCAATGTCCCATATTTATGGTTCCTTGGAGATACCGAAAGACCCGTTTAACCGCTTCAAGGTGCTTTTTGGTAGGCTTAGCCTGGTATCTAGCACACATGCAAACAGCGAACATAATGTCCGGTCTACTGGCTGTGAGGTACATCAGGGATCCAATCATACTACGATATTTCGTTTGGTCTACCATGATCCCTGAGTGGTCCTCATCCAGTTTAGTACGCTCGATCATGGGAGTGTCAACAGGGTCACAAGAATCAAATCAAAATTTCTTTAAAATCTCATTTGCATATTTAGATTGATTAATAAAAATGCCTCCTGGACTTTGTGAAATTTGTAATCCCAAGAAAAATGACATTTGTCCCATCATTGACATTTGAAATTTGGAACCCATTTCATTTGAAAAACGGTCACATTCATTGGGGTCGGTCGAGGCAAAATAATATCATCAACATAGATTTGAACGTGAATTAAGTGTTTGCCTGACTTTCTGGTGAACAATGTCGGATCAACTGCTCCTTTGCTGAATCCAGTAGATAGAAGAAACTTTGATAGCGTATCATACCATGCCCTTGGAGCTTGATTCAAACCATAAAGAGCCTTCTTCAAGCAATAAACATGAGTAGGATGCTCTGGATTCACAAAACCTTCAGGTTGGATGACGTATACGACTTCTTTAAGATCTCTGTTAAGAAAAGCCGTCTTTACATCCATCTGATAGACTACCATGTTCTTACTTGCAGCATTAGCCAAGAAGATTCTGATTGCCTCGATACGAGCAACTGGAGCAAATGATTCTTCAAAGTCAATACCCTCCTCTTGACGGTATCCTTTTGCAACCAATCGAGCCTTGTTCTTTAATACATCACCATGCTCATCAAGTTTTACTTTGAAGATCCACTTTAGAGCAATGATCATAGCAAAGTCAGGAGCAGGTATTAATTCCCATACATCTAGTCGATCAAACTCATGAATTTCTTCTTGCATGGCATTGAACCAGCTGTCTTCATTCATAGTAGTTTTAACGTCTTTTGGTTCGATCTTAGAGAGTACAGAGTTGAAGAAGCACCATAAGGCATCGGTTGCAAGTTGTCGACGAGTGGATGCTGGACGAGAAGGGTTTCCAATGATGTTGTCCAATGGGTGATCATGTGTCCATTTTCTAAGGTGTTCATGTGGTTGTTGTTGAGGAACAGAAGTAGCAGAGTCGATTTCTCCTGATGACGATGGTTCAGATGATGATTAAGGAGCAAATATGTTTTCAAAGGGTTCATCTTCTGGAGGAGCAAAAGGATTTTCATCATCTGTAACTGCAGCAACATTTCCATTGTGTACACTTGATGATTGAGGCATTGATGATGAGACCGGGTGATCAGCAGAAGGCGCTTCTTGACTTAGTGACATAGAAACTGAAGGGTTAACTTCATTGACAGGGATAAGAGCAGCCTCTGTTGATGGATTTGACAGATCATTAGCAATTGGCTCATAGTGCTCATAAAACATTGGATCAAACAATTTCTTCAAATCATCTTCTAAAGGAGGTACATAAGGAGTTGCTGGCGAAGAATCATGTACAAGAGTAGAACTGATGGGACTACTTGATGATGCGGGTCCAGAACTGAGTTGTCCTGGAGCCATTGGACCGGTCAGCTCATCGAACGTAACGTGAATTGTTTCCATGATATTTCGGGTTCTTTTGTTGTAGATTCGGTATCCTTTTCTGCTTGGTGCATATCCTACAAATACTTCAATGTCTGCTTTAGCTTTAAGTTTGCCTAAGTCTTGGCCCTCATTAGTTGGATAACACAATGCACCAAACGCACGAAGGAATGAAAGATTAGGTTTTCGATTGTGGACAAGTTCATATGGAGTTTTTCCATGAGAGCTGTGAATAAGGGATCGATTTTGAGTATAGCATGCAGTGGCAATGGCTTCAGCCCAGAGAAACATTGGAACCTTTGAGTACATCAGCATTGTTCTAGCAGCTTCCACAAGAGTTCGATTTCGTCTTTCAACTACACCGTTCTGTTGAGGAGTTCGTGGAACACTTCTTTGATGACTGATTCCAACACTTTCATAAAACTCACTAAGTTGTTTATTAACAAACTCAGTTCCATTGTCTGTTCGGATGATTCTGACAGTTTTGTTAAGTCGAACCTGCAGCTGTTTGATAAGTTTGATGATGATATCTGGAGTTTCATCCTTTGTTCTTAAGAACTTAACCCAAGTGAACCAAGAGTAATCATCAACCACAACTAACACATATTTCTTCCCGTAAATGTTCTGCACTCTCATAGGTCCACATAAATCCATGTGAATGGTATGAAGAACTTCCATAACTGAGTTTGTAGGTTTGGGTTTGTGGGCATACTTCTTGTTTTTTCCCAATTGGCATGCTGAACAAAGATGATCCTTTTCATACTTTAGTCTAGGTAAGCCTATAACTAAGTCCTTTCTGGAGAGATCATTTATGGTGCCGAAATTCAAGTGATTAAGACGACAATGCCATAACCATGAATTTGTTTTCGAAGCCTTTGACAACAAGCAAATTGGAGAAGACTTCATCATATCTTCGATAGAGATGGTGTATAGGTTTGAACCACGTGTTCCTCTTAAAAGTTCTCTACCATCAAGTTCTCTAACGAAACAAGTGTGTTTTCTGAAGGCCACTTCTAGATCAGAATCACAGAATTGACCGACAGAAAATAAGTTATGACCAAGACCTTCAACGTAATATACCCTGGAGATAACACTATCACTGACAACATAGTCTCCATAACCCATAATTGCACCGAATTGATCATTCCCGAATCTAACAGTCCCGATGAATTTACTCACAAAGTTTATGAGCCGTGACCGGTCTCCAGTCATATGCTTGGAACAGCCTGAGTCCAGGTACCACAGAACGATTTGAACGATATGCAATTGAACACAGACAAGAATGGATAACTGGATAGTTGGGATCCCCATGCAAGAATGGGTTCCATTTGGTTAGTAACAGTGATTGGAACACCCACATCAGAAGTAGAAACAATGGAATCATCAGGGATAGATGCAGTGCTAGTGTCCATATTAGACCTATTCAAAGTATGTTCACTTCTTAAAGGAATAGTTCTACCAGTAGGCATCCATTTCCTAATGGGCATTGATCTAGATAGTTTAGGGCACATCTCATTAAGATTAAGTTTGCGGCCAATAGGTATCCACTGATAACCTATGTTACTAAATTTCCTTCATGTGGGTTTCCAATGTTTTCTAACCTTCTTCTGCCATTGCATTCTAGCCTTTTTAGCTTGATTTTTTTGCATTAACTATCTTATCAGGGCATTTAACAGCATTAATCAAATCATTCACACCACATTCATGATTAGTAACATAAACCAAACAATCATCATTACATGTTTTGCCAAAAGTAGCCGAATTCGAATTAATTACAGTACGCTTATAGCTAATACTAGAATCAACACGATTGGTTTTATTCAACTCAAAATTAATGTTCCTAGGGTGATCTTCTACTTTCTTCCATTGCACATTCTTAGCTTGCGAGGTCCTATCTTGCATTGTATTGCCTGCAGGCTTTGACCCGCTTGCTTTTGTGTCACTGATTACTCCTGTAGAGGGAATTATGGGAACATTAGTTGATTGGGCTACCTTTTGCATTCCTGAACTAGAAGTGCAGGGATCTGAACTTATTGAAGGCACTCTAGAGTTCACTTTCTTAACACTGGGCATAGAATGGGATGCATACTTGGCACTAGGCATAGAACAAGGCATCACAGCTTTATCTTTTGCACCTAAGGATTTAGGACAAGTTGCTCTTAAGCATTCTAGCAACTCCTGAGATCGTTTGGCCTGAATGCAAGCAAACCTAATTTCTCTATCAAGTGGCTTATTTATGAAATCCTCTTCTACAATCTCACGGAGACATTCTAGACTATCCTTAAGGTGAGCGAGATAGTTATGAAACACAAGTTCGTTATTTCTAAGATGAGGAGGAATGTATTTAACAGTCACAGTATATTTGCAGTCTGCAGATGACTTTGATGCAACATTCTCATTAAAAACAAGTGGCATTTTCCCTTTTACCTGACTCCTCAGATTCTCAATTTCTTTTTGTAAAGACATTATTATTTCTTTGTTTTGTCACGAGTGACTTTCACTGAATCATATAACTCTTTAAAGTGTTGTTTCACCTTTTCATTTTCTTCTAGAAAACTCTCATTTTTCCTTTTGTAGAACATTAACCAAGTTTTGAAGATGAAAACTCTGAGAACTCTGAGAATCTAAAGGAGGAGGCATTTGGGAGCCTGTCACATAATTCTTTTCCCCTTTTATCTGTGAAATTTGGGTTCTCATTTTTCTGATCGTGTTACAATGAGCTCGAATCTGTTCATCACGTTTGCTGATTTCAAAAATTGCATCAAATTCAGGAGCATCCAAGGATGTCTTGATATTTGAGGTTTTAACATTTTCTTTTAGATGTTGATATTTTAATTGCAAAGTTAGATGCTCAACTTCCAATTTAGAAAACTGTTTCACCAGGTTATCATGATCATCCTGTTCAACTTTGTCATGCAATTTAGAGTTAGTTTTCTCAAGCTCAATGACACGATCATGGGAAACTTTCAGAGCAACAGATAATTCATGAAATTGAGATGCATTAATTGAACAATTCGTGGCAGTGTAAAACACATCTTGAGTGATACATTCAGAAATCAGATTCTCATTTAAGGTATGCAAGTTCTTCCTCTCAATCTCATTATATTTTACTTCTCGCTCATAGTCATTGACCTCAACTATCATTGCATCAAATTCCTTTTCCATTTCTTTAATATCTGAATCCATCCCCTTTTTAAGACTCTCAAATTGACCCTTTAATTGTTTAAAGAAAGGCATGACCTCAGTTAAATAGCATTCTTTAGTTTGCTCAAAACCCCTTTCCCCTTCAGTTATCCCAGTGGGTGTGCTCCTTTTCTTACATGTCTTCTCAAAATCAACAAATAATTGATAAATGACATACTGACTGATTAAGGTCTTGCTATTAGTGGCAATGGTTCTAGGAACTAAGTGCATTGGTGTATTTGGAGGATACACAGTAGCTGTAGGCATTTTCCTAAAGGGAGTGTTTGTTTCAACAAGTACATTTTGTTTATCCATATCTTTCTTCCAAAAAATCTGTTCTGGGGTTAATTGAGTTTGAGGCTTAAGCATGTTCAGGGAGATCCAATTTTCTTTTGTGTAATCATGGGGTTTAAACGTAATGTTTTGCTTTTTACACTCAGGATATTTTAGCTTCTTATCCATTTTCTCCCTATTGACTTCTTCAAATTGCATATTTTCCTCAGTGCACTTAGCGCAACTAGGTTTCTGCCTAGGCTTGAGATTTCATTACCATCACATATTACCTTCTGAGCCTCTCTAGCTATTTTACCATACTTAGGATTGGGTTTCTCAACTAGAGGAATACTATGCTTATCGCTTAAGACTCTATGCTTAGTGATCATGTGAGCAGTCTGAATGGTATTCCCTTGTACGTACAACTTATTTTCAAGCTTGTTTTTCAAAGTTTTTAGATTGGAAAAATCATTCAAAAGTTTTAATTCCTTAGCACTGAACTCTTGTTTCAGCACTTTAACATTATCTTGAAGTTCTTGCTTTTGCTTAGCAGTTTTAGAAAGCTTTTCTTGTAAGGAATTTAACTCTTGTTTTAACACTTCTTCTCTAAAATTACTTTTTCTAATGATTGTACGCATTTGGTCATCCATTTCCTGCTCACGGGTAGTTAACTCAAACTTAGCACGTTGTTCATAAATAGAAACTTTTTCTTTATAGGCATTTAGTTCAGAGGTAACAGAATCATTAGGGGCACATGCAGTGTATTCATCAAAAACATAGTCATCATTGACTGCAGAAGATACATCACTTGGTTCAATCACACTCTCACTTTGGATCACATATTGATCATATGGAACAATATTATTATTACCCATATTAGCAATATCTGAGTCACAAGTTTCCTGTGATTGCACTTTATCATGTATCTTTTGCTGATCAATATCATCATATAGTTTTAATACCTCTGAGATGATTGATTCTTTGGATGGACCAGCTAGCTGTGATGATGAGACCTTTGGAGAGACCATTGGAGAAATGCTAGCCATGAAAATTGTCTGTGTAGTAGGTTCATCATCGACGTCAGAGTCGTATGCATCACAGTCTGCAACTTGAAAGGCATTCTGATGATTATGACCTATCTCCTGAATTGGCTGCTCATCCACATCTGCATCATATGTCTTGGCATTACCCTCAGCAAGAAACAGTAATTCCTCTTCATCCAAAACAGCTCCATTATCCTGAGCTTGCACAAGTAACATCTTGTCTCTGAAGTACTCTGCATTTTGAGGGCGTTTTGGAGATGTGCAGTTCCTTGCTATGTGTCCATCACCACCACAGTTGTAGCACTTAATTGGCTTTGCTTGTCCTTGATTACCATTCCTTCCCCGATATTGATTTGCCACATAACCTCCACCTACTCCACCTCTTCCCTGCTCATATTGCCTTCCTTGAACTGGTTGCACAAAAACCTTTCCATCTCTGACAGTAGCTTGATTGTGTGGATTGGATGTAGTTCTGAGGTTATTGTTGGTGTGTGGGGTGGAATTCATATTTTGACTAACCATGAGAGACAGTTGATTGATGAAGTTTTCCATGAATGTGTTCGAGTCTGGAGGCTTATATGCTGGATCAGGGATGAGTTTGTAATTACCATTTCCCGTGGGTATGACTTGTGAAGCATTGGTGGTAATTCCAACATTTGTGTAAAAATATGTTGAATCATTTGATGAACTTGTTTCTCCCTGTTTAGTTTTGAACTGTTCAAGAATCCTTCGTTCAAACATAGCATGTCTCTCATTCTGAAGAAGGAAGGCATACAATTGCTCATAGTTGGTGTTCTTCAATCCTTTGGTTAGCTTCACAGAGGTGACAAATTTGTGCCATTCGGGATTCATGTTGTTGATAAGGTTTTAAAATGTACCTTTTTAAGGGGTCGTTTAAGCCCTTATTTGATCACTTTTGTATCCGTTATTACTTAATATCGTTCCTTTTCACTTTTTAGGTCTCTTGAAGGCAAATTGCTGTAATGGCACTTATTTGGACGAAAAGGCATGGATATACGAAGAAAATGGCCAAAGTCAAGAATCGAGACACTCAAGCTGCTGAAATACAAGGTGACGGCGTCACTGCTTAACTGCAACGCCGTCAGAGTATTTTGTGACGACACAGAAGCCAAATTTCTTATTTTCAAGTGACGGTGTCAGGCTTTAAAAGAGTAGGCCGTCGCAACTCAGACGGCCTAGATTTGATCCAGACGGCGTCAAAAGCTGAAGAGGACGGTGTCACAAGCACAACGTGACGCCGTCGCAAGACTAACGTGGCCAAGACGAAACCCTAATGACGGCGACCCGACGGCGTCACAAATCATAAGGTGACGCCGTCGCGATTGTAATATTATATATAGAATCCGAATTTTTCAGTTTTAGTGTGTAGTCTTTTGGAGTAAAAACCTAAACCGAACCAAGGCTGTCTTGTACAGTATTTTAGGGTTCCAAACCCTATCTTACATCAAGATAAGTGTTTTACTTCATTAATTCAATTATGTCTTTGATTATTTGTGTGTATGCTTGCATGTTCTCCATGTCCGGCTAATTTACTTGTGTGTTTGCTTAGGGAATATGAAACTTAATTATTAAATATTGATTGGTTGTCTCTTATCTTAGTTGATTAATGATCTAGTAATGCGATAGGTCATTCGTTGTATAATTAATGTTTGATTAATCTTTGTGAACCTTAGGCTATAGCACTTAGAGCGGTTGTAGGCTAAATCATCCAAAGAGGGCCTTAGAGTTAGAGTTTATAATCCCTAGAGGGTTTTATAGGCGAGACCCTTTGGTAAGTTCAAAGAGTTAGGGATAAACGCATACCCTACGACTTTAGACACACAACGCGATTAAGAATAAGGACGTGACAATTCAACCATCAATAGGAGATAATTAAGGAGTAATAAAACCTAAGTGAACACATCTTTAAACTATCATACGAGCACACAATAATTAGACATAGACTACATACACCTTAGATTAGATAATTAGATAAGTAGAGTAATCGGTAGAAATACCAACCCCCAAATCCAAACCCCGAGATTCGTACCTTTCCATTTCCTAAAAAAACATAAAAAGATAAAAAATAATCTTCCTCAACCCCAACCTTAGCGTAGTAACTTCTCACTAACATTCTTATTCCCCTAGAGAACGATATCAATACCCGTGGCTTACCCTAATACTACACTACAACGATTAGGTTCACTGCCTAGGATGTTATAAAACTTGCTCGAAGAAAAGGAAGTTCCTTTGACCCCGAACGACGCGTGTAGCGTTATCAAGTTTTTGGCGCCGCTGCCGGGGAATAAAATAGCTAGTTAGTAGTCCACCTCTTTTAGGTTTCTTTGCTTGATTCATATCAAGTAAAATTTTTTTCTCATTTTTAGCTTTCTCATAGTCTATCCCCCTTCTTCGTGACCTTTGTTCGTAACCCCATCAATTTTCATCATGGAAGGTGATAACCAACCACCATTCATCAACCTACCACCAAATGACCCGCCAAGAGCCCGTACTCTTGGTGAATACTCAAGACCAAGCCACCTAGGCTATAGGAACACCATTGAGCTTCCTGTCCAAGCCCAAACTACGGCCCTGCGATCCAACACCATCCGGTTGGTGCAAAACGGATGTGTATTCCATGGACTTCGTTCCGAAGATCCTAATCAGCATCTGAGGGATTTCCTCAAAATTGTCGATTCCATTGACCTTGATGCTACTACTCGGGAGACCACTGATGTGCTACGTTGGTACAAGTTTTAAAAATTTATAAACACGATTTAACCGTCTAACCTATTAACACATACGAGTAAGTATACTCGTCCGTAATAGCAAAGTTTGGTAAGTCGAGATCGTCCCAAGGGATTTTGTGTTTTGAAATTGATTTGTTTGAAAAGATTCCAACAAGAAAGCTTGTCAAGGCTTCCTCAAATAATTATGTTCTAGTGAAATTCAATAAGAAATATATATATATATACTTGTGTGTAGTCTATAATCAATCATAAATAGTATTCATGAAGGTTTGGTGTATACTCTTAATATGATGCACAAATCATAAGCAAATGATTCCCCAACCATGGTATGTGTTTGTAAAAATCATTCTAAGAACAAAAACATTTAGGTAATCCTTTCGGTCCTTATCCCAATGATTATCCTATGGAAATTCAATTTGTTTGCAACATGTTCTTATTAAATTTGTTCTTACGAATCTTTCGACCCTTTCGTGATGAAAATGTTCCTAATCTTGTTTTAATAAGCAAACATGGTGGTTGTCAATCACCATATCCCCATACTAGTTTGTCACTTTTTGGAATAAAACACAAGAGAAATCCTTTCGGTCCTTTTTCTTAAAACATGTTTTATCAACAAATCAAACCAAGACTAGTATTTTTCCAACAAACTCATTTAAACAAGATCATATGTACATGCATCACATTTTGAGAACACTAATATGATTAACTACATCCCAACACACAAGTATATCCCAAAACTACTCCATGATAATAATAATAACTAAACACAAATCATAACAAAGTAATTCTAACAATTCAAGAGAATAGAATTCCATAACAAAGTTCATAGAATACCTAAACTTTTGTGATTACAAGAATTAGAATTCGTGGATTGTAGCAACCACGCGCCTCCAATCACCTAGATTCACCGTACAACTCCAAACTACCAAAACTATGGATGAGAATTGTTCCCTCCTTGCTCCTGGACGTTTTTCAGTAAGTACTAAGCTTTTGGGCTGAATATTAAGGTTGGTATTAGTTTAGGTGTAAACTAATACAATTTTGGTTGTGTCACACCTAGTATACTAAGACTAGGTTCTTTATATAGCCAAATGTGCTTGCTCAACTCACCAAAAACGTTCCCAATAAGTAAATATCAAGAAATGATCGGACTCCAATGATTATGGGGAGTTAAGGCAACAATAAATGCAACATTGTGTAACTGCAGTGCGAGAAACCGGATCGGTTTCGTCTCCAACCGGATCGGTTGCATTTTGACCAATCGCCCAGCCGGATCCGGTTACGGGTTGTGACCGATCGGCTGGGTTTGTGCTGTTTTGACTTTTTGTTGACTTTTCTCCTATACGCTTCATTCTTTGCTCTCGCTGATGATTTCCAAGACAAAACTTGATCTTTCCTTGCCGTAGATACTTAGAAATCATTGCGTTTCCCAATCATTGAATCCAAAAGCTTCCTAGCTCGACTTCCTTCCTCGACAATCTTCCAAATGTGCATAAAAACTTCATTTCTTCACTATTCGTGATACCTGGCTACATATACATACACAATACGCATCTTTGCACTTTTGCAACAGTTATGAGTAAATATAGCCGATTATCATGCACAAAACTAACAATAACGCTACTAAAAACATGTTCATTTTAGGCGTTATCAAATTCCCCCACACTTAAGCTCTACTCGCCCTCGAGTAGGTCTAACACTTGCAAAGATTGATTTCAATGGTCTTTGACACCATGGTTCCAAAAAAATGTAACAATTATCCCAAAAGAGATAATCATCGGTTGCTCATAATATGTGAAAACTTTTTAAAAATGAACCAAACACTTTAGATAACATAACTAGAACACCTCACGAATGATTTTAAGAATTCACTCAACACTCATATATTGGTGGGTATATGTAAATCACTCAATGCCTAGTCATGACCAATGCTTTTTACCATAAGCTTGTACAAGTATCAAAACAAATAAAATAAATTCATCAAAGAGGGCTTTTATTCGGGTTATAACGTTAAGGCTAAGGGTTCATAAAAGGTATGGATAAGGCATGGGATAGTTTATGAAATTGGTGTTAAAAGAAAAATAAAATCAAGTCTAAACCTCCATGTTGCAAGCCATCATACAAACCACAATCCCGAAAATGATTATTTCACCTCTTCAAATATCGATCTCCGCAAATATGTATAACTCAATTTAGCTCATTGGCTAATCAATATCCTTCATATAGCTCATTGGCTATAACCATTTTTTTTTTTTGGATCCCATAACAAAGTTCCCCCACACTTAGTGTACGCATACACCAAAAAAAAATCGAGAAAGACGTCTCTTTCATCCAAGATGGAGAATGGTACACACTATAAACAAAGTGTAGCTTCTCATAATCATCAAAAATGATCCAACATTCCAAACAACTAGCAACCAACCATTTAGACTTTGACAAAGGGGTAGGCTAAGGTTTGAAGTGTAAAATATTTTTTGTATTTTTCTGAATTTATCAAAAATGAAAAGATTGGCTCGGTAGGGTGTACTAAGGGTATCTAGTGCTAAAAATGAGCACTAACAAATGGGTCCATATAAAGGTGGCTAACTAACCGATGTGGTTAGCTAATATATCATTAGATGTAAACGGAAGGCCATTTGGTTTTATTCCTAAGGTGCCTCTTATCACTTGAACATATTTAGATCACTCGAAAGTGATTTTAACCGTAATGCATAACTAATACAAGTTCTAGAATCGACATAATCACCGGCACACTCATAGCAAATATAAAACAAAAGATGCGTTTTATACAAAAAGAAACCTCACAAAAGTGTGGAAAAAGACTATTATGTATGCTAGAAAATGCTATCGAATCCAAAATGAATTACTTCCGTAATTTGGTTCAAATCTAAAACTTTTCAAAAACTTCATTTTACCATTGAAATTCCAAGTTATATATTTTTATTTATATCAATAATGCGTGAAAACAACTAGACCATCAAGGGCGAATTTCTTCTAATCACTTGCATCCAAAAGTTATCTAAAAATTAAAAATGCGCATTATTTTTCCTATTTTCTTCCCTCCCCCATACTTAAGTTTTGCATTGTCCTCAATGTAATGAAAATGAACTTCAAAGTAAGGAAAATGGGAAAAAGAAATAGTTAAAAGATACCACGGAATAGAATATGCAATATGCATATTGGGTCATAAGAAAGCATGTGAGTTATCCAACTCCAAACATTTGACCATCAATAAGCTTCCGACACACCCATCCTGCAAACAAAAACTGCAACACGCAATACACAAAACAAACAAATGCAACTGAAAACTAGATAAAACCAAGCAAAACATGTTAATCATCCTAAAAAGATAGAAATAATATTGTTTAACACATCATAACCATTGTCTTTGAAAATCATAATTCATGAATGATCCACGATCACTCCTCGTCCTCGCTCATGTCATCCCTTTCTTCATCATCATACTCATCATCATCACTTTCGGTTACGTAGTTTTCGTCCACAATCTCCGAACGAACTCTCCTCTTTTTCTTCTTTCCTCCAACTCCTGATGACGATCCTCCAACATCGTAGCTTGCTCCACCAACCTCAGGTAATCAACCATATGGGGGCACTGGATCAGGAAATGGTGCGTACCCAGGATATGGATACGGATAGGGTCCAGGATAAGAGGTGTAAGGGAAAGGATATGGTGGAACATTGGGTGGATTGTAGGGTGGCAACTCGTAATTGGCTTCACGAGCCATGTGTTGAAAGATAGGCATGGAATAATCATTGATGTAGTTGTTTCTCAACATCATCGAGTCTCTCCATACATCCCTACATTGAATCTCATCTAAATGTTGGTTCCACTCTCCCCAACCTGAATCAAAACTACTGGACGTACCCATTTGCACGTTCTCCATTGGTATACTCCCCTGCTGTTGTGGTGGTTGTTGTTGTTGTTTCGGTTCAATCCATAACCCCAAGGTTTTCAGTCTCCTATTCAAAGCATTACCAAAACCTTGTGCAGTCCACGTATCACTATACTTTGGCTCTCCACACTTAGCCAATTCCTCATCAACATAATACCCAAGATTCTTCGCCAATTTTGTCACAAAATGTCCTCCACAAATGTGGCTGTTGCTCTTGATTCTCGGGGCTCTCCTAGACAAATACTCGGCTATCTGCCAAACTGCATTACCGTCCTTAGTTTCCTCCAGCAACATCATAACCCATAAGTCCGGTTTCTGACATTTGTCCCTGCTTCCAAATCTATTAAATGGCCCGGTCACTATCAACTTGTGAAGTATCCTCATCAATGGATTCCTGATGGTTGATGCATTCCTCCTAGCGCAGGAAGGATCTCCCACTTGATTCCAATAAGCGGGAATACTAGGATAATCTTTTTCAAACCTCCAAAGTCTAGAAAAGTGAGCTTCAAATAATCGATGATTAACCTCATGTGGCTCATACAAACCAAGAGCCACGCCAAAAGCTGGCAAAGTGTAAGCATGATCCCTTCCACAAAGCCTAAACCAAACACAAATTTTCTTCATCAAGTTCCGAACATCCACCTTTCTTTCAAAATATATGGTTGAAAAGAACTCCATACACCATTCTCGATAGACCTCTTCATTGACGCTAAATGCTCTTTCCCATGACAAATCATTTAACGAATCTCCATCCCCTGGATATACATAAGATGTTCGCATCATTCCTCTTAACTCATCTTCACAATCACATTCCTCAAATAAATCCCAATCAATCACCCTCGGAACCAAACATGTCCTATGTTGCAGTTTCGACAACCTTTCCCGAAAAGCATGTTACTCCCCGTCGGTGAGATTTTTGAACTTTAAGTTAGCATTTGCTTCCGTCTCCAAACTATACTTAACCTTCTTCTTCTCGTTCCTTTGACAAAACTTCGTAACAAGCGGGTTCATAGGAATTGCCTCCTCGCTCGAGCTACCTACAATAATTCTCTGTAGAAATCACAAATATAAGACCATATGAGAGTGTTAGAACAAACAAGAAGGTTCATGGAACCTCTAAGATCCATTTCAAAATTTCAAAAATAATTTCTAACACAGAAACCGTAACCGGATTCGGTTCGTGAGAAACCGAATCGGTTATTCAAATGACCAAAATCAAACCGTTCGGTTGCAATGCGCAACCGAATCGGTTATGCAGCTTGCATAAGGCTTTTTCCTTTTAAACCCTTCTACACTCGAGTTTTCTAAGTCCAATCCACTCCTAGGTCGCATCCTATCATCCTCAATGATTTTCACATCCTTGAATTACTCTAAATTCGCTTTCCAAATCATCAAACATCATACATTCATTATCTTAGAACTCAACTTGATAAACCTATATCCTTCAATCATTAGTTCTAATCAATAATATTGCATCTATCACTCCTAAAATCACATCATCTATCATAAGGAATCACCAATTGCAACTTATCTTGATTCAATTGCACAACCCAATTAAATCCGAAAATTCAATCATCTAGTATTCATCCTATGTTGAATCAATCAATACAATTCTTCTTGCAACGCACTCCTATATCAATTACCCACTCAATCCTAAAATATTACAACTTAATTCGAATTATAACAAAAACCCCCAAATTGGTGACCTAATATTCAATTCGAATCAAATGCTCTAATTAAACCTTAATTGAGTTAATTGACTGTAGATGCTTACTTGTTTGGGTGCCATGATGTTTTCCTACAACTTAAACAACCTTCAATAAGCTTCTCTTGGACGAATTTTTGCAAAACCCACTGGAGAATTAGTGTGTGTGTGTTTTTCTGGAAAAGTGAAATTTTTGGTTTTTATACTCAATTGCAACCGGTTCAGTCAAGGACACAACCGTTTCGGTTTGCATTTTGCCAAATTTTGCATTTTTACATGTTACTTAGGCATTTACCTTCCAAGCAACAATTTTTTTTACTCAAAAATCCTGCTAAAGATTCACACAACATTCATCCACCATATGAAATTTTGAACAATCATTCAATCTAAAAAAAAACTCAACTCATCATACTAATGAACTAAACCAAACTTCAACTCAAAATTCATAGTCATAATGCATTAACCAAATCCCCTCAATCATAAAAATAAAAATGAAAAATTAAATAAGAAACAAAAATCCTAAATGCATCAAATCAAAAAGAAATAGTTCACGAAATTCAAGCAAATAATTGCTTGTTTATTACGGTCTCTTGTCTTCTCCTCAGAATTCCTCAAAATACTCTTGTCTTAGGATATCCTCACTTTGAAATTTTCCGGTCAACTCACGGAACGTTTCAAAAGTTTTGAACTTTCTCATGAATCTTCGTCCGTCCGGACATAGTATATCGAACTTAACATGCCATGCTCCATCTCCGGTTTGTCTCTTGTAAGTCCCCGACCCTTCGGGTCTCCACTCCAAATTCTTAAGTTGCACCGGTAAAGAACCTAAAAAGTCGGTCAACTTTTTGTAAACTAGTATGTTTTTGAATGTGTTATAGAAAGCTTCTACCGCTAACGCACGTTCCATTTCGTCCTCTATATCAAAATAGGGTGGAGCTAACGGTCCGTACATTGGGTTACCTTGGACATCACGTCCCACTTCAAAACATGTTAAATCATCATCTGCTTCAATTAACTCCAAATCCTCCATAAATTCCAAAGTTGGTCCTCTTGGTTTTGGGTAGTATGTTTGCCTCGAAATCCCATCATCAATAGTCAATGTGCCTCTTCCCATGTCTATATTCGCACCCCAAGTTTGTAAGAATGGTCTCCCCAATAGTAGTGGTAAACTCTTGTCCACCGGAATATCTAGGACAAGGAAATCTGCCAAATATGGTTGATAGCCAATTTGCACTCTCACATTCTTCACTTCTCCCATTGCCTTTGCTTGAGAATTATCCGCCATAGTAAGCTTCGAATGATTAGGTTGCGGATTACTTAGTCCTAAAGTTTTAAACAATGGATACGGCATCACATTAACACTCGACCCCGTATCGGCTAAAGCATAAACTGGTGTAGTCCCATTCACTTTGATCGGCAACACAAAATTACCCGGATCCTTCTCCTTCCTTGGCATGCCTCTAAACAAAATTTGATGTCGCTCCTCCTCCGTGAGATTATTATCTTCCAACCTAGCCCTTTCTAGCATCAATGCATCCAACTTCTTACGGTAAAGCACATAATCTTGGAGTACTTCTATCACCGGTTTCTTTTCATTAAGCTCAAGAAACTTTTGTTCTAGGTTCTCTAAAATAGCTTCTTTTTGTTTGTCGGTTAAGGGTTTGAAAGTAGTGGTCGGTGATGAGGGTGTGGAATCATTTTGGTGGTGGAGGTTGTTGTTGGGGTTAGTTTGTTTGATGTTGGTTTCTTCCGATTTGCCTTTCCCATCTTAACTACTTCCACCTCTTTCTCTTCCATGTTTGCACAAACTTCCACTAGCATCTCGTTTACTCCTTTTCCTTCTTCCAAATCAGTTATATTAATCCTCATTTCTCCCATTGCAAAATCTACTTGACACTTGGTCATGACAAGAAAATCTCGACCAAAACACACATTAGGTTCATCCGCATTCCCTTCTTCTAACATAACAAAATCCGTTTCAAAAATGTTCCCATGAATATTGACCTTTAGATTTTTGACCATCCTTCTTCCATATGCTTCATAGTCCAAACGTACATGACCAATTTCGTCAAGAACCTTCTCCAAAATGTAGTTTTCTCCATAAGCCATATTAAGTTGCGCGTCCCAAGCACTTATTCCTTCCACACTGCAAGGCGTTCCAAACCTCATTAGCGGGGAATCATACACTGTTAAAGGTGCTTGTGTGAACACTACGACTCTTCCCTTCTTGGGTAGTTGAACCTTATTTTCACCAGTTTCCTCCATATTACCCCGTATCAATTCCCAAATCTTTCTTACTTTCTTCCAAGATACCTCCAATCTTTTCCAGTGAACTTCCGGTATCCTTGAACATTTCATCCAAAGTACGAAGGTATTCCGAGATTCCGCTCAAACTATCCATATTACTAGACAACTTGACAAAGCAAAACAAAACAAAATCCGAATATTTAGCGTTAGAGTTAGTAAAAACAAGAACAAACTATAGAAACATAGACTAAACAATGTAAGACACTTAACAAAACTAAAAACACAAGTTAAAACTCAAGACCTAAAAATGATAAAAATCAACACAGAAACACCAACCGGATTCGGTTGGATCACCAACCGAATCGGTTGGTTGAAATAACTAAATCAGAAAGTCGAACCGGATCCGGTTGCGGGTTGCAACCGATCGGTTTGATCGATTTTTTTTTTTTTTTTTTTTTTTTTTTTTTAAAAAAACATAATTAAAATGCAATTAAGGAGTCATTAAGATGTACTAAACTCTAGTTAATAAAGAAAACTCTTCATAAACCAACAATTTAATAACATAATAAAACCCATTAAACTAAAACTAAATTAACTACCAATTAAAATCTATCATTAAAATAATTAAACTTATAACTGAAAAATATTACTATCTAATCATTAACCATTAAAACTAAAATTAACTAAAACTTGATTAACTAATAAATAACAAATGTAAAGAAAATGAAAATAAATCTAAGAAATAATTAAACTACAAGACATAATCTGCAAATAGAATCTAAAATTACCAGAATTACTCTAAGAACCATAACACAATTAACTAAGAAGACTAGAACAATAAAATCGCAACTAAAAATTACACAATTAACCGAATCGGTTGGTTTGTAACCAAAAACTCTTTTTTTAAACAAATTTAATTCCAATACTACCAATTTTACAGAAAATCAAAGAAAATTAAAGAAAATCCCCGGCAACGGCGCCAAAAACTTGATGTGCTACGTTGGTGCAAGTTTTAAAAATTTATAAACACGATTTAACCGTCTAACCTATTAACACATACGAGCAAGTATACTCGTCCGTAATAGCAAAGTTTGGTAAGTCGAGATCGTCCCAAGGGATTTTGTGTTTTGAAATTGATTTGTTTGAAAAGATTCCAACAAGAAAGCTTGTCAAGGCTTCCTCAAATAATTATGTTCTAGTGAAATTCAATAAGAAATATATATATATATATACTTGTGTGTAGTCTATAATCAATCATAAATAGTATTCATGAAGGTTTGGTGTATACTCTTAATATGATGCACAAATCATAAGCAAATGATTCCCCAACCATGGTATGTGTTTGTAAAAATCATTCTAAGAACAAAAACATTTAGGTAATCCTTTCGGTCCTTATCCCAATGATTATCCTATAGAAATTCCATTTGTTTGCAACATGTTTTTATTAAATTTGTTCTTACGAATCTTTTGACCCTTTCGTGATGAAAATGTTCCTAGTCTTGTTTTAATAAGCAAACATGGTGGTTGTCAATCACCATATCCCCATACTAGTTTGTCACTTCACTTTTTGGAATAAAACACAAGAGAAATCCTTTCGGTCCTTTTTCTTAAAACATGTTTTATCAACAAATCAAACCAAGACTAGTATTTTTCCAACAAACTCATTTAAACAAGATCATATGTACATGCATCACATTTTGAGAACACTAATATGATTAACTACATCCCAACACACAAGTATATCCCAAAACTACTCCATGATAATAATAATAATAACTAAACACAAATCATAACAAAGTAATTCCAACAATTCAAGAGAATAGAATTCCATAACAAAGTTCATAGAATACCTAAACTTTTGTGATTACAAGAATTAGAATTCGTGGATTGTAGCAACCACGCACCTCCAATCACCTAGATTCACCGTACAACTCCAAACTACCAAAACTATGGATGAGAATTGTTCCCTCCTTGCTCCTGGACGTTTTTCAGTAAGTACTAAGCTTTTGGGCTGAATATTATGGTTGGTATTAGTTTAGGTGTAAACTAATACAATTTTGGTTGTGTCACACCTAGTATACTAAGACTAGGTTCTTTATATAGCCAAATGTTCTTGCTCAACTCACCAAAAACGTTCCCAATAAGTAAATATCAAGAAATGATCGGACTCCAATGATTATGGGGAGTTAAGGCAACAATAAATGCAAAATTGTGTAACTGCAGTGCGAGAAACCGGATCGGTTTCGTCTCCAACCGGATCGGTTGCATTTTGACCAATCGCCCAGCCGGATCCGGTTACGGGTTGTGACCGATCGGCTGGGTTTGTGCTGTTTTGACTTTTTGTTGACTTTTCTCCTATACGCTTCATTCTTTGCTCTCGCTGATGATTTCCAAGACAAAATTTGATTTTTCCTTGCCGTAGATACTTAGAAATCATTGCGTTTCCCAATCATTGAATCCAAAAGCTTCCTAGCTCGACTTCCTTCCTCGACAATCTTCCAAATGTGCATAAAAACTTCATTTCTTCACTATTCGTGATACCTGGCTACATATACATACACAATACGCATCTTTGCACTTTTGCAACAGTTATGAGTAAATATAGCCGATTATCATGCACAAAACTAACAATAACGCTACTAAAAACATGTTCATTTTAGGCGTTATCAACCACGCGCCTGCGTCTCTTCCAATTCTCTCTACGGGACCAAGCTAGTAATTGGCTTGAGTGACTTCCCGCCGGCTCCATCTCAAGTTGGGATGATCTCACCTCTCACTTCCTTGCTCAATTTTTCCTACCAGGGAGAACCACTGAACTTAGGCGAGATATCTTAACGTTTCAACAACGTCAAGGCGAGTCTCTCTACAAAGCATGGACTCGATTCAAGGACCTGTTCCGTAAACTCCCCCATCATGGCTTTGATCTTTGGCTTCAAATCCAAATCTTCTATGACCATATTGACTTCATCACTCGACGATCTATTGATCAAGCCGCCGGTGGAAGGCTCAGCGACTTTAATGCAGAGAAATCTTGGGATATTATAGAAGAGCTTGCTGATCAAAGCTACAAAGATTGGAATGAATCTCCTGAAACCACTGTTAACATGGTTAATGCCATATCAACTCGTCTTAAATCTCCCGACATCACCGAGGAGCAAATGAGTGCTATTGAGAGAGGGATTGATTATCTTATGGAAAGGCATAAAGGAGCTCCCGTACAAATCCCTCGAGAAGCAGTCAATTCTGCCAATTCCACCAACCACCCAACACCTTTTTCGGAATCCCCAAGTCGTGAGCAAAACCCCAATTCCGAAAGGCGCTTCCGCTCTACTTCCCCAATACCACTCTCACCAAGCTTTAAGGAACAAATGAGGGAGTACATGGCAGCTCATACGGAGAGATTAGACAAATTTGAATAGGAAGTTTATAGGCAGAGTGAGGAAATGCAAGCAAAAATGACTGAAATGATGAACCTGGTAAAAGAATACACCAAAACAAAAGTTCCCGAAAAGATGCTAGTAAGAAGCAACGATTGTCCTCCCACTTCGTTTGTAAATGCCATTTCCATTATGCCTGAGGGTGGAAAGGTTGAAGTGAGGAAAACTGAGGAAAGCAAGAGGGAGGAGGTTGAACCTAATGATGAACCTTAAACCATTGAGTACTACCTTAAGCACGAAATTAACAGAAAAACCATTGCAAACCAAGTAAACAACTTTAGGTACAATGAGGTTCTTAGGGAAGCCCTTGAAGGAAAAATAACAGAAGAAGAGTATGACGCCCTGCCTATGGGACCTCTGTATGAGTTGGTTCTAAAAAAACCATTAACAAAAAAATGAGACACCACAGGGAACTTCGTGATACCTTGTAGTATAGGTGATATTGATAATATAAATGCCTTAGCTGATCAGAGGACTGATGTGAACATAATGCCATTATCAATCTATAATAAGTTGACTAAAGAGAAGCCAGCCAAGACTGATCTTAGACTTTCCTTAGCTAATCACACCTATGTCTACCCCATAGGAATCGCGGTGGATATTCTAATAGAGGTGGCTAATATCGTTTATCCGGTGGATTTCGTGATCATAGATGTTGAGGAAGATACAAACATGCCACTCATTCTTGGGACACCATTTCTGGCCACTGCCAAGGCAACCATCAAATGCGGGGAGGGCATCATGATACTTAAAAGCGGGAAAGGGTACGCTAGGATACCCATCGTTCCAAGGTATCCTCTTAAGATCATGGAGATGATTACGGGTGGAAATCCACAAGCCCCTGGCAATATTGTTAAGAAGAAAATGAATGATTGGGAAAAAGGGCTTAGGGATTTCATGGTTCAAGGATTGTATGCAACATTGTGAAAACCTGATAAAAAGTTGGGAAATAATCCCACTTCGATACCAAAGGCATAAAGGAACCCTAAGGAATTTCTAAAAGGAGAAAAAGTACTTTTGTACAAATCACGGATAAGGGCATTACAAGGTAGAAACAAACCAAGATGGTTTGGGCCTTTTACAGTGAAGGAAACCAATCTAAAGGATAAAACCGTCACCATAATAGACGACGATGGCAAGGAATCCACGGTAAGCATACAACGTCTACGCCCTTTCGACGAAGGGAAAGAGAAGGAAGGACATGGCGGTAATGAAGTCACGTAGGAGCACGACTACGAGTCTAGCTACAAGACTCTTAAATAAAGAAAAGCGCTTCGTGGGAGGCAACCCATGCTTAATTGTTTGCTTGTTAGTGTCATATATCTTTTATTGATCGTTTATTCTCATGTTTAAATTTGTAAAAATGTTTTATTTTGGTTTTAACCTCGTCTTAATTGCATATAAAGGTATTTTACATAAAGGATAAGTGTAGGGAGGATTACACACGTTTTCAAAGAAACGTAAACATGAGAATAGCAATTAATTAAAAGATATATATATGTGTTTGTTCGAGTCAAATGCTTGTATCGAGTCATAATGGATGTTTTGCCGAAATTTTTCCAGATTCTAAAGATGTAAATTTTCCAGAAAATCGCAGACCAGTTTTTGTCAGGATAACCTGACGGCGTCAGGATCGCAACCTGACGGCGTCAGGAAGGAGTAAAAATAACATATAACTTTTTTCTCGTTTTCAGAGCCACTTATAAATTTTTGGAATTTTTCAGGTCTTAATTTTCCAGAAATTCTGTAAACATCCATTCCACAAGCATTATATCCTAGTTTAGTAGAGTCTTATATATATTATTACCGCCGATTTTATGCGAAGGTTTCGTTTGTTTTCTTCAAATGTGCAAGTTTTATTTATCAAGAAGAAGAAACAAAATATTGGAAGGAGCTTTTCACGCATACATTTTTCTTGGAAAGGATTTAACCACTACTTCACACACGGATCCTACCGAGCTAATCAGGGGAGTACTAGTTTCTTTCGTTTTTAATTACCTTTCATTATCATAACTTTGATACTTTCGGGGAACATTGGGGACAATGTTCAGTTTAAGTGTAGGGAGGGAAAATAAAACGAGAACTTAGAAACTATGCTTATCCTTGATTATTTGCTTTGTCCAATTGTATTTGTGTAATAAACCATGAGAAAATGTCGGTTAGAGTAATTTTGGCACCAAATTTAAAATTTTTCATGACATATAGGAGTGGGCCATTAGTCTTAACAAAAGCGTCTCACGGATATGAAGTTGCATGACTAGCACAAAAACCCTTTACCACCCAAATTCCACCCAAAATGTGAGGATCACCCTTAGATTAGTAGGAATTAAAGCATTCATCTTTAATGCTTAGAGTGTGAACCGGTAGTATAATAGATTCTAGAACTTGTTTTGTGATGCATTCCGAGATCGCTAGTAAGACTACACTTGTGTAGTTAGGAATAACTAAATGATAAGAGGCATTAGGATAACCCTTGTTTGATACCCGTAATATAATTACTTCTTCCACATCGGTTGAGTAATTCCCCCACACCTTTGCGTTGTACTCATCTTTAGTACACGATACCCCTAGTTAACCCCTCAGAGCCTATTCTTTTCGCGGTTCTCGTGATGTTTCGGTTTTTCCGGAATATCAATGAAGAGCATTGTTTACACCCCACCCCCAAATATACACCCAAATCGCCTTAGCCTACCCTGTATGCACTCAGTTTTAGTGCATTATTGTTATTACCCTAAACCCTTAGTATAATTATCTAGTTGCTTGCATGACTTGCTAAGTCGAGTCATATCCTTTGTACACAGTTTTGGGACGATTGGGACTCATGGAAAAAAATTAAAGTTTATGAAATGATTGGAAGGGAACGTTAAATTCCCTTATTTGCGTAATAACATACCCCAAGTGTTTTGATCTTTTCAATTCGGGTCAAATTAGTGTTAGAGTAATAAAAACTCAAGTGTAGGGATGTGCCTTAAATCCCTATCATTTTGATGTTACCGTAGAGGATGGTAGAGTAAAAGTGTATGATTAAAAAAAAAATCGAAAAAAAATAGAAAAAGAGAAAAAAAAATAGAGTGTTAAAAAAAATAAAAAAAAATACGGGCTACCATCCTACATCTATCATTTAAATTTATGTTTGTTTGTTTTAGTTATCTAGAGTTTAGAGTGTCGAGTCTTGGCTTAGCAACGCCATTCTTCGTATGCTTGTAACATAGAGATTTTTGACTTGCCACCACTAAATAGCCTATCCCACCAAACCCTTTGTTTCCCTACCGTAAGCCTAACGTTACAACCCTTTAAAGACCTCTTTGATAGTCTTTCCTAAATGCTTACGCCAAAGCGATGGAGCTTTGATCTATTCTCAAGCCTATGGTAATCTATGTACTAGGACCGGTTAATGAGTGTTTATCTTCCATTTCCAACTTGTTATATTTCATATACACCCGAGAGAGATGTGAGTATCCAAACACCCCATGTGAGGTGCTAGTATGTAATTTCCGTGCTTGTTATGACTTTTGTGGGGCTTATATGTGTTGTGGACTGTTTTAAACCAATGCTTCATGACCCCTAACTTATAAATTAATTGGCTAAAAGCACATTTGCTTGAGGACAAGCAAATACCAAGTGTAGGGATATTTGATAAGGTTTTAAAATGTACCTTTTTGAGGGGTCGTTTAAGCCCTTATTTGATCACTTTTGTATCCGTTATTACTTAATATCGTTCCTTTTCACTTTTTAGGTCTCTTGAAGGCAAATTGCTGTAATGGCACTTATTTGGATGAAAAGGCGCGGATATACGAAGAAAATGGCCAAAGTCAAGAATTGAGACACTCAAGCTGCTGAAATACAAGGTGACGGCGTCACTGCTTAACTGCGACGCCGTCGGAGTATTTTGTGACGACACAGAAGCCAAATTTCTTATTTTCAAGTGACGGTGTCAGGCTTTAAAAGAGTAGGCCGTCGCAACTCAGACGGCCTAGATTTGATCCAGATGGCGTCAGAAGCTGAAGAAGACGACGTCACAAGCACAAGGTGACACCGTCGCAAGACTAACATGGCCAAGACGAAACCCTAATGACGGCGACCCGACGGCGTCACAAATCATAAGGTGACGCCGTCGCGATTGTAATATTATATATAGAATCCGAATTTTTCAATTTTAGTGTGTAGTCTTTTGGAGTAAAAACCTAAACCGAACCAAGGCTGTCTTGTACAGTATTTTAGGGTTGCAAACCCTATATTACATCAAGATAAGTGTTTTACTTCATTAATTCAATTATGTCTTTGATTATTTGTGTGTATGCTTGCATGTTCTCCATGTCCGGCTAATTTACTTGTGTGTTTGCTTAGGGAATATGAAACTTAATTATTAAATATTGATTGGTTGTCTCTTATCTTAGTTGATTAATGATCTAGTAATGCGATAGGTCATTCGTTATGTAATTAATGCTTGATTAATCTTTGTGAACCTTAGGCTATAGCACTTAGAGCTGTTGTAGGCTAAATCATCCAAAGAGGGCCTTAGAGTTAGAGTTTATAATCCCTAGAGGGTTTTGTAGACGAGACCCTTTGGTAAGTTCAAAGAGTTAGGGATAAACGCATACCCTACGACTTTAGACACACAACGCGATTAAGAATAAGGACGTGACAATTCAACCATCAATAGGAGATAATTAAGGAGTAATAAAACCTAAGTGAACACATCTTTAAACTATCATACGAGCACACAATAATTAGACATAGACTACATACACCTTAGATTAGATAATTAGATAAGTAGAGTAATCGGTAGAAATACCAACCCCCAAATCCAAACCCCGAGATTCGTACCTTTCCATTTCCTAAAAAAACATAAAAAGATAAAAAATAATCTTCCTCAACCCCAACCTTAGCGTAGTAACTTCTCACTAGCATTCCTATTCCCCTAGAGAACGATATCAATACCCGTGGCTTACCCTAATACTACACTACAACGATTAGGTTCACTGCCTAGGGTGTTATAAAACTTGTTCGAAGAAAAGGAAGTTCCTTTGACCCCGAACGACGCGTGTAGCGTTATCAATTGTTCACAAACTTTGAGTTTAGCTGAATATTTGGCATGGTCATTTTAATGTTCCTCATGTCATTTACAAGCTTGTGGAATCTCACGTAATATTCATAGACACTTTCTTCTGGTTTAATTTTAAAGTGCTCAAATTCATCATACAGTTGCGATTCTCTGTCTTCCTTAGTTAATTTAGAACCCGAGAGAAGCATCTTGACATTATCCCAAACCGCCTTGGCTTCAGTGTTGTGATTGATAAGCTTGTAAATATCTTTTGGAAGACCCTGAAGTATAAAGTTTGAAGCCCTGATATCAGCATCGAATCTCTTTTTTTCCTTATCACTGAGCTTATCATATGTCTTTGGTCTGTCCAATCCAAAGATCATTGTTCCATCTGCAGCAGTGTTAATTATGTCTCTTGTAGTCTCAATCTGATAAGGTCCTTCATCAACTGACTTGAGAATGTTGACTCCATTTTCCTTTCCCAGACAGTACAACCGAATTCGTTGAGCCCATGAGTCATAGTCAGTTCTATCAAGCATGGGTGGACGAGTGTCTGAACCAGCTGCTTGAACGTCCTCAGCTACAGTAGAGATGATTGTAGGCACGTTGGTAGACATGATTACAGATTTCACGGGATTTTATAACTCTATGATTAAACTGGGAAATAGATTCTTTCACGGGATTTTACTAAATCAAGAGAAATCCATATTAGAAACAAATATTAACCAAGTCGCTATAACCCTTGAACCAAGTCGCTAAGTAGCAACTCGCTAAGCCTCAAGTCGTTGTGAATCAAGTCGCTAAGTACAAGTCGCTAAGACCCAAGTCGTTGAACACAAGTCGCTAAAGCACCAAATTGCTAAGCAGGAAAGTCGCTAAAGAACAACTCGCTAAGTATCCAAGTCGCAAAGAATCAAATCGCTAAGTTACCAAGTCGCTAAGTAGCAACTCGCTGAGAACAATAAGGACAAGTCGCTAGAAATTATAGAAACAAGTCGCTAATCCAACCAAGTCGCTAGCCGTAGTGGAGCCTCCACTAACTTGTACTGTTTGTCGGCTTGTCTCAATAGACAAGTCGCTAAGATCAAGTCGTTGCGACTTAAACTACAACTCACTGGAAATTACTAAAGCAAGTCGCTACGAAGAAAAACACTACGAGACACAAGTCGCTAAGTTGAAAAACTTCAGAACTACACTTTTCAATCCAAAACTAGCCCAACCACAATGATTAAAGCTTTCCAAATCAAAACCCAAGCACTTAAAATGATTCTAAACACAAAAGTACACTCAAAATTCAAGCTTTAACACAAAAAATGATCCAAATGAAGCAAAAACCACTAAACTTTTTCAAACCCAAAAACCATATAAAACCACTAGAAATCCAAGGATATGTAAGAGAGATGATCAAACCTTGGCTCTTGATACCAATTGTAACATATTGGATTTCACAAACACATCATACCAAATACATAAGAGGCGTATATATGGTTTTAGAGAGAGAAAGTTTTAGAGAGAGAAAGGGAAGAGAGTTGGGAACTATGTGAAACAAAGAAAAATGGCATTGAAGCTCCAACCCTCTACCTTGGAAGGTAGAGGGTATTTATAGTGTCTTACAATAAACGCCTCCTACGGGCTGTGGATCAGGCATACAGTGGGTAAAGACCCGTCCGTCCTCCACGGTTTTACTTAACCAACTACTTACTAACATTGAATAACTACGACTACGAGCTTTCTAATGATTACATATACTTGATGTGACCGACACTTTAATGACTGAATTTTCTAATTCCTAACACCGGTTCAACCGGTTAACTCGGGTCGGGTCGAATAGGGTTTCAAAACATTGGCTAGAACTTAAAATATATGTCTTCGAAGAAACGTTTTGGCTCTCATGTATTTCTGAAAAACCGAAATACTCAAGGTGTCTTACTTCTTTATATATATAGAAAAAAGGTATCAATACTTTGAACTTTACGATAGTCTAATATGTTTAGAAAATTCAGTCATCTCACCTAGAAAGAAAGGATGTTGTAAATCAGAATGCAGTTAGTGAGTTGCAATCTAAGATATATTAGAAAGCGATACATAATGAAATCACTGTTTTCAAATTTCACGAATACACAACGGCAGAGCTTTCTTAATTTTCTTGGAAGGGTCGAAGCGTAGATCATAAAACTTAGGAGGGTCAATTCATCATATATCTATAAAATCTAAAGTTTATAAGGCTAATGCTAATGAGTGTTGCACCCCAACCACAACCAAAGAAAGAGAAGCGTCTCCTACACTACACTAGCTCGAAGAAAAGCAACGCATAGCCAAGAAATCTTTTGATTATTTCGGTTGATTGGCCGACCGAAACAATTGCAACATCTCCACTCCTATTTTTGACCGTTTGTAATTAATATTTGAACGTTGAAAGCATTTTTTCCTATTTCAACAATTTTTTTTAAATACATACTTAAATTTTTAGAATACGAAATAAGTTACGGAATAAAATATTAAACATACGATACTAAATACAATACGATACGAAATACATAAACATCGCTTAATCTGACTACTCCTCGCATGCAAAATCATACTCAGGATAGTCCCCAATCTCGAACCTGAACAACTCACTATGAGCATAATCTTTCCTCCATAACTCCTCCAACTCTTGTTGACGCCTTTCGTTTTCTGCATTAACCCCTTCTTGCTCTTCCTCTATGTGGAAAACTAGAAGAGGGAGGGGGGGTTGAATAGTTTTGCCGATTTTAAGTTAGTTTCAAAAACTTTAGATTCGATATTATGTGAAATCGTATGGATGAAGAGAAAGTATAGATCTAATGGTAATGCAAGTAAATAAAGTAAAGTAAAGGATAGAAATGACACAACCGGTTTATAGTGGTTCGGCTACAAGGACACCTTCCTTGCCCTACTCCACTCCTCGAGTCACCTACTAGAGAGTTCAAGCACTATATCAAAAAACTCCTTCAACTTGGCGGAGAAGCCTTCACAACGTTGCGTACACCTTTTTCCGGTACAAAGCTAAATACCGAGTCCGTAACACGGTGGACCAAACCAACACGACTATTACACAACAACTATGTGAAATATCAAATACAAGATCTTTGCTACAGAAATCTTGTGGATGAACAAATCAATCAAGGACCCCTTGCTTGGATGACTTGTAGAATGCTCGTGATCTCGCCTTAGAGAAGGACCTATATGAGAATCACTAAAGAAAGAAAGAAGAACAACTCTCTAGATCAAGTGATCTTTTGTTAGAAGAGAATGAGAGTATATGAGAGAATTAGTAAGAAGAAGGGTGAGTTAGAATGAAGAAATGACTCTCTATTTATAGGCAAAACTTGCCACTGTTCCCCGGATCCCATGAATCCCTCCCTTAAGGGATCCGTCTAGTGTAAACCTAGGGATCCGTGGGACGCTCCTCTTTGCCCATGGGTTTTTTGGTTATGGGTCATGGGTTATGGGTTGGTCCATGGGTATTTCATTAGATACAATGTATCTAATAGATGCAATGCATTTAGTCAAATGGGTATGGGTCAATACCATGGGTTATGGATATGATCCATGGGTTGTGATTTTTACCCATCCTAATAAACTATTACAACAAATAATTTATTACAACAATTTGTATTAAGTGACTATATGTAAATGCTTTACAAAAATAACATGTATCCTTATAATTGTACTTAAGATAACATTATATTTGTTATCAACAAAACACAAAGAGATCGCAAAAATATTAATAAACGTTTTTACGATTTATTTGTATTAACAATCTCCCCCTTTTTGTTGATGACAAAACATAATGTTATGATGAGTAAAACTTAAGATTAGATGTATGTTTTGAAAGCCCTAAGTTTTACTTCTTCTCCCCCTTTTTGTTGAAACAAAAAGTTAACCCCATCGAAGAAATAAAATGTGGAAAAATAGTCCACGTATCGCTTACTCCCCCTTGAAGATAGCTCCCCCTAGTTTGGGGCGTCAAGTGAAGAAAAATAAAATAATAAAAAAGAAATCCTACAAAGAAAAGGTTAGTAGTAACATGCATAAATAATCTTGTGATTGACGAGAATCAAGATTGTGAGCCAAGGTATGTAAACAAGGCCTTGTAAGAAAACAACAAAATGTAGTGGTAGTTATGGTTGGGGTGGAGTTGTGGAGAGAGAAAGCTGAGGTGGCGGGGTCGCTTGGGTGAAATTGTGGTCACCGCCAGCATTAGCTTAATGTAATTGTGCACTAGTATAAGAATATTTTATGTAAAGCTGAAAATCCTAGAGGGTCCTTATGACGCTCCGCCTATGCGAATACATACAGTTTCAGAGTTAAAGGGCATATTACATAGTTATTGTACATGCATCTAAATACCACAGGATGGCCCTGACTATCACCATCTTTGTTGAGTAGTATTTTAATACTTCACACCGATCCGGCAGAACAACTCAAAAGATAAAGAAGTATCGTTAATTTCTTCATGCTCGTTCCAAGTTCGAAGTACCAATTGTACAAATAATAATCCACTTCGCTACATGATTTCTTTTGCATATAGATAGATATAGGATATATGGGGCAATTACTTTGTTAGGAATTAGAAAATTCCATATTAAAGTGTCGGTCACCCCAATTATGGTCTAGCATATGTTAGCTCGTAGATGTGTCGTTATTTACGTTATTTAGTAGTTAATTAGTTAGTTTGTAGCGTAGTTTAGTTTAGTGTAACACCGTGGAGGAAGGACGGATCTTTACCCACTGTATGCCTGATGCACAGCCCGTCAGGAGGGCGTATCATTTGTAACTATAAATACCCCTTCCATCCTTGGAAGGGGTGTGGCTTCTTTGAATCTAACCTTTCATTTTTTGTAAAGAAACTCTCTTTCAAGAAACCTTCTCTCTACTCTCTTCATCTCTCTAATGGCTTTCTTATATAATCATTGTCCTAGACCACCCGAATCATCAAACAACATAATATTCACGATCCTACAATTGGTACCAGAGCCAAGGTTGTGTTGTTTTGATGATTTGCATGGTTTTTGATGTGGTTCGTGTATGCGGTTTGATATGTATGGTGTTTGGAAACATGTGTTGAAGTTGGTTATGCATCTTTGTTATTTGATATGGCCCTTTGAACCTAGTTTTTAAAGTCATTTGAATCTGATCGATTGTTTGGTGTTAAATCGCAGTTTTAGGACGATTATTTTTTTTTGAGTCTTCTGTTTAGAGCAGGTGTTAAAAAACTGTTGGGTTTTTGATTTTCAACAAGTTTTTATGCTAGTTGAGATCTGATTATTACTGGTTTAAAATGTTATTTTTCCCTGTTTTGAACATGTCTCTAAACTGTATTAGGGTTTCAAATAGTCATAACAATTGTGGTCACATATGTTGATAGTTCTTTACTGCAGTTCTGGTCTGAAAAGTTGGTGTTCATCTAAGCAGTTTGTGGTCACATTCTACTGAGCGAGTTGCTGTTATATGTCCAGATTCAAAGTATCATAAGCAAGTTGTCCTAAAAGTTAAAAAATGATGCGAGTTGTTTTAAAGTATCAGCTGTCATGTTTCAAAATGATGCGAGTTGTTAACTTGTACTAAGCGACTTGTCATATACGAGTTGGTTGTTTGACTTTTGAGTCAACAAGATGCGTGTTGTCATATATATGGGTCATATGCGAGTTGCTGGGTAATAAGCGAGTTGCTAACTAATGCCTGAAATGCGAGTTGCTTACTTGCATTATTGAATGCGAGTTGCTAAAATGAAGGCATATTAAGCGAGTTGTGATGATAATGGAAGTTATGCGGGTTGTAGACCAAAAAAGATGCGGGTTAATAAAGGATGCGAGTTGTTAAAAATATTGTTGACCTCAAACAAGACCATTTACCACATACTCCAATCATAAACAAGACTCATGTACTAACCAAATATAAATCTAATCGAATCTCACAAATTATGCAATCATCTCAAGATCTCAGTTAATCCTTTCATTAATTTTCAAGACTCATCAAGACCTCAAAATTACATCATACGAAAGAATTTCATCACTGATCCATCAAGACCTCAAACAACTCAATATGAAACTCTAATCAAGCAACTTGGAGATCTCAGTTATAATGTTCGAAACCGTGAAATGATTTTAACAAGGCATGTTAAATCGTTTTTCAGAAGGTCGGGTATACAAAACAAAAGCTATCTCAGATTCATTCAACGACTCTTAACATATCTTTTAAAGATATTTTTCTTTTCCGTTGAACTCTATTCATCATCGATCAAAGATAAAAGGTTTTGACTATATCCGAAAATAAAGAAACAAGCTTATAACATTCACGTTATACCTCGTTTCTTTGTCTCGTTATTTAACAAAAACAAGAATAAAAAATTCAACCTACCTGTGAACCCATTTAGTTCGGATCAATAAAACGTTTCAACACCTCCAGCCATCCCTGTGGCGAGGTCGTCATGTATTTCATGAAGGATGAAACTGCTTATTCGGTTGGGCTAAAGCTTCTGAGATGGGAGTGAACCGTTACGGGTGATTTGTACTGATTGTGATTTAGATGTCGATATATTAGGAGGAAATGGATTAATGGTCGGATCATGTTTTGGGGAGATTAGTTGGGATTTGCTTTGTGAAAATATTAGGGTTGGAATGTAAAAGCGGCTGAGTAAGATTTGGGTTAAGAGGAGAGATGAATTAGGGATTATTTGTGAGTGTGTTGTGCGTTTTATATACCCTAAAAATTAGGGTTGTATTATTTCTGGATCAGGTGGACTTTGACATTCTTGGACCTGAAGTTTATTTCCGACTCGTGGGCTTTCAGTAGAATTGGGCTTTCAGTAGTGCATTCATTGAACCGAGACATGGTATGGATTAGATATTTTTTATTGGGCCGTAGGATTAAATTGGACCGAGACATATCTTGAATAAGTTGGACCGGGTGAGATATATACGTGCGCTGATTTTTTGATATATGATTTATAGAAGAGTTGGACCTCGTGTATTGGACTTTATGATGAGTGTTTGATAGAGGGCTTGGTTCCGGTGTGCGGTTTGCGCGTTGGACCGGGTAATATCCTTTTATAAATGATTTTTGACATGGACCGAGATTTTGTATTCATGAGGTTTTGGTATGCGTTTCATAATAATATGAGATTTGATATCATGAGATTTTATGAGACTTGGATAATATGAGATGTGCTGAAGAGATTTGACGATGAGATTTGATGATGCAATTTATTATGCTATGAGGTTGGGTACTTTGGTGTATACATTTTCACGGAGAATAAAATGCCACGGCCTGAATTGATATTTGAACAAGGTTGACTACGGGATTGTTTGTACGATATTTCTCATTGGGATTTGAAGTGAGGTTTTCCGAGGGCATTTACTTATTTCGTCTTCTTTCTTTCTACCCTTCCGCGAAGATGACTTGTTTGGGCTTTTATAGAGTGTGATAAAGACTTGGCTATTTAGTTACGTTTGTGATTCTTTCTCGCTTAACCCACAACGTAACTATCACTTCGGTGTCTCACGCAGTTGAGGATTTGTCAAGAGGTTTTGTACATTGGGTACACCGTTTCTTCTTCACAAGGATTAGTACAAGTTTAAGTAACAAATCGGGGGAATTTCACTTCATGATCAAGTTTGGCATATCGGGTTTACTTCACCGTGTTGTCACTGCAATAGCCAACAGAATGCGTAAATGTTGTGTTTATTAAAGTGTTTATTGGATGGTTGATGATGTTGTTAATGTTGGATAATGAACCGCTGCATGTTCCAATAAAACAGATATTCACCGAAACCAAAGTTGTCATAACACATTCAAGCTGACATTGTTTACGGTTTTGTCTTGATTTTGTAAAATCCCGCGAAAGAATCTATTTCTCGGTTTAAATCATAGACTTGTAAAACCCCGTGACAATGGAAACATCCTGGTAATAGTAAAGTGCATTTCCGGATCTATCTTACGGTTTATTCTTGGTCTTGTAAAATCCCGCGAAAGAAACTATTTCTCGGTTTAAACCATAGAATTGTAAAATCCCGTAATGATGGAACCATCCTGGAGAAAGGAAAGCGTATTTCGAGATCTTATCTGATGCTGGTGCTACGGTTTCTACTTCAAAGAAGGAATAAAAGGGTGTACTTCATAAATTGGGTGATTGCTTGGATATTCTTCATGGCAGTTTGGTTATTAAATGGTTTTACGGGGTTATATGCTTTAAACCATGGTCGGGATGAAAACCATTATCATAGTTCACTTAAAACGTCAAAGGAGGCTAGATTTGAGCTTTTAATCAGAAGATGTGACAACGACGTTAATTCTCTATTATTTATTTGAGGTTGAAGTGAAATATCACGGGCGAGTGTACTTAGTATCTGAAGGTATCGGGGATGGATGGATGAAGATTCTTCAAGATCCTTGTTCGAGCTTATTATCAAAAACTAAGACTTGGAAATCTAGTTATTATTGGGTGACTTTTTCCTTTTCTTTTTTTCCACTTGGGGGAATTGGTATCTTACCACCACAAAATAACTATCACTTTAAGGAGTTACGTTGTAGTGCTCAGTGTCACATTTAATTGTGGATTTTCAAGAGGTGATGTACGTCTTATACTTGATGGTTGGTTGGATGAAGAGTATAGAGTACTTAGAGATTCAATGGAGGATGAAGTCTCGGCATCGCTCTTTGTTACATATGTGCAAGTTTAAGTCACGAGTTCGGGTTAGTTTACTTCAGGGTCAAATTCAACATATTGGGTTTTCTCCATCAGTTTTCATGACAAAGAGCCTACTGAATGATAATGGGGATGATTACAAGTTTGCCAAGAGTAGATGAAAAAAGAGATATTTATGACGTATGAACACAACAGTTCATGCCTCGTACTCTAAAGAAAAGAAAAGTGTACGTGTCAGTGCGCTTTATCTTCTGAAGAAGAGAAATCTTCTTATGACGTTTGAACATATCAGTTCAAGCCTCGTACTCTAAAGAAAAGAAATGTGTAAGCTTCAATGCGCATTATCTTCGGAAGAAGAGAAATCTTCTTATTATGACCATTCTCATTCAACATGCTTCATGCTTTTTCCATGCGCTTCAGTCATCAAGTGAACCGAACTACTGATAATTACTCTTATTCCACTTGCTCAATATAATGAAGATGACGACATCATGTGCTAATTTTGCGGGGGAGAAGTGTGAATAGAATACATTTGGATGATAATCACTTGTTTAATCAAGAATGGCATCTCCGTATGCAATTCTTGAGGGGGAGAAGAAGTGTGAATTTTTTGCATGGTTGATTGATATTTGAGAATAAATGGTCAAACGGCTCCAAACTCATGTAAGAACCGATCTTCTTATTATCGGGTCATCTTCACATGATGTTTCTTCTAAGAGCCGTTGGTTGACATCTTCTCATGGACTGATGAGTTTATTGACAAAGTGCTTCCGGTTAATGCTTCACGTGCACATCAACATGATGATCCCGAACAACCTTCTGTTCTTGTTTGATGTGATTGCTTGCTTGGTGTTACCATTTTATGTGTTCGTTGCGGGCTGATTGCTAATTTCCTTGATGAACATCTTTCTGCTCTTGTTTGATTGGGAGGGATTTTAGTTAAGGGGATTTGCAAGATGTAAGTTAATTGGGATGCTTTTTAGTGTGATGAAGATGTTAACTATCTATTCCCCATTCGGACAATCTTGAAGAAGGTCGAGTTTACAGTTTGTTCTTCATTTTCTGCTGCATGTTAGAAGACTAAAGACGAATTGCATTTGACGATCTAAAGACTTCTTCTTAATCCGAGCTGAGAAGAACACTTGAAAATCTTCGTCAGTTTAGGGGAGAGCACTAATTGGAGGAGATTGAAATGCCAAATTTAATCCCCAATTAGACTTGCTCATATTCTTCAGCAAGTTGATTCTCACAGATACATCTGAGCTTATGATGTTCTTCTTAACAAATTTCATGTATACGGGCTTATTATTTGTTGCTGATTCTGAAGTATCAAAACCAGAAAGGGGCAAGGAGACAAGCATCTAAACGCGAGTAAACTTGATGAACTTAATTCTTCTAAGTGATTGAAGATATCCCGGGAAGACGAATGTCATGACCGCAGAGAAACTCAAGGTTTTACTCATCAAGGCTTTTAGTGTTATTATTCCAACAACGTGGGGGAAGTGATGTAAAAGAAAGTTTCTGAAGATAAAAGAGGTACACAAGTGCGTGATGATCTCGATGTTATCACAATCATCAGGGGAGAGAGAATTGTGTACATTGGGGGCGCTCAGCTGTTTCACTTGAGGGCTTAATCAGTGATTCAGAGATATAATCACTTATTCCGGAGTTGACATCCGCAGAGATAATCAGTGACTTGGCCTGCTTCTTCAATGTTATCAGTTATTCCTTCCTTGGGTATTGGTATACTTCGGATACTTGAGCTTCATACACGATCATCAGGGAAGAAAAATGTGAACATGGGGAGGTGTTTTCATTCCCCTCATGATGTGTATTCGGGAGAGCTCTTGGGTATTGGTGTACTTCGGGTTCTTGAGCTTCATACATGATCATCCGGGAAGAAAAATGTGAACATGGGAAGGTGTTTTCATTCCCCTCATGAGGTGTATTAGGGAGAGTTCTTGAGCATTATTCAAAGAGACTGACTACATCAATTCATCTACTTGGGGGAAGTGGTCTCTTGACACCTTTTTGGAATGGATTGCTTCAGACCTCAGTGGAAACGGAATTTGAGAAGATTATTTAAATGTGGGATGATACATTGTTGTTGTTCTATTGGATGATATAACCCCGAACGAAGAATCACGGTGATCATTCTTAAAAGGAGCAGCAAGATCGATGATAATGGTGTGCTTCTTTGTGCACCTGGCTAAGGGAAGCTTGAAAGAAAGCTTTGAATCTGCTCAGCTAAAGGGTTTTTGGTTTGGGGGGAAGCTGCCAAAGTCTCACTTTCAGACGGTTCAATTTCTTTCTTCAATTCAAGAGCCTCAGAAGCTTTGGTGGTGAAAGTTTTAGGGATGATGACTTCTATCTTCTACAACGGGGCTGCTCGATATCCTTATCTCGGTACTCGTATCATCATCTTCTTAAACTATATCATCTACTCTATATGTGTATATATTTTTCAAAAAGCAAAATACAAAAATATAAAACCATCAAACAAAATAGAAAAATAGAAAATCTTCAAAAATCCATAAAAATCAGAAAATTTGAAAAAAAAATACCAAAAATATTGTTTTATCTAGACATGTCTTCTGGTATCGATAACATCTACGGTCTTAGAAATGTCATTCAATAATGGCACGGGACCATAGATGAAGTTCGAGCAGGAGGTGTAAATATTCTTTTCTAAACATGTCTCAAAATATGGCTTACAGTTATTTCAGACTGTAACCCGCGCTTCAAAAAAAATGGCTTGCAGTTATTTTCAGACTGTAACCCGTGCTTAAACCATGGCTTGCTATTATTTCTGATAGCAACCCGGTCTTCAAGGAAGGAAAGTGCTGCGCTAAACCAATTTTCAAAATATTTCGTGCACTTATCCTAAAACAAAATGAGGAAAGTATGTCGAAGGACTGCTGTTCCTACTCAAATATTTTTCCTTCAAAAATTCTTCAGAAAAATATTTGTTTTAACAAAATGGTGGTAAATGAGTTGCTTTAGAACACAATCAGATTCAGTGTTTTATAAAAAATTGAAAACTCAATCAATGACTTCAGCGCTTTTAAACTTTTCATAGAAAGAGTCATTGATTGAGGGGGAGAATGTTTTTCAAATTTACATCATCTAACGGACTTTCTTAATCATCCTACGTGCTTATCTGAAAAAATATAATTGCCTATGTTGAAGGACTAGGTTTCTAGGATGTGATTATTAGGATTAGATGATTAGAGTTTGATGAACACATTATTCCCAGGCCTTACATGATCTGATTGATATGTTGAATTGACTTTTATTAGTCGATTGCTGTTTGGGTGATGTCGACCACCATATATCTGTATGTGTGTTCACTAACGTATGCAGGTATATTGGTATATAAGAATGTTCCCGATCCGGATCCCACAATTGAAGATGATTGGATGCCAAAAGGAAAGGGTAACTATATCTTGGGTTGACAAATGAAGAAACGGAGCTTAATTGGACTTCTATAGAGAGTTGGCATGGAAAAATGCAACATAAGAGGTCTCACTGCATCAGCAGATGGTTTTCTTCATCAGCAAATGAAGAAACGGAGCTTAATTTGACCTCAGTTGGCATTAAAATGCAACGTAAGAAGTCTCACTGCATCTGCAGACGGTTTTCTTCCAGCCTTACAGCAACAACAGAAGCTTCTCAACCACCTAACGTATCTTTGTTTAGGATACCATTTTTAAACAATTTAAAAAAAATTGAATAAATTGTTTTGAAAATGGAAAATATTGGTTTTGAAAATATATTGGACTTAATTTTGAAAATCACCGGACTTCATTTTATCAAAACTTAAGTCACTCAATCATCGACTACGGTCATCGATTGAGGGGGAGCGTGATTTAAAATAAAATATTTTCAATCGATATTTCTTCATAAAAGGTCCGGTTGTACAATAACAAAGTGGTGATCTAAAGATTTAATGTTATGTCATTATATGATTTTCTTTAAAAATCAAGGTCTTTCAAAATGAAATTTTTTCTGTTCTTGTTTGATTGTGAAATTGTTTTATTTTACTAAAAGATCTCTTAAAACAATCATACCTGACACTAACAATCTTTAATGTCTTAAAATGGTCCTTATCTGTCATTTTTCAAAATCAAATCTTGCCACGTCTTTCCCCAAAATTTTCTAAATGATTTAAATCTTTTGGGATCACAAATCTCAAATGGTTTGAAATTTCTGATCAGGGTAGAGATCGTGATTTAAATCTCAAATCTGTTTTTAATGGAATTGGTTTTAGTCCTTCAAATGCACTCCTGCCTTCATGTGCCAAACGATTTCAATATACATAATGCACGTTGAGAGGGAGCATTTATCCAAAAACAAGATGAGTTTTTAAATCAGGCACATCTTCTCCCATGTTTTCTAAACCTAATTAAATCACTTGAGATCCAAAATCTCAAAGGGTTTGATATTTTTGATCGGGGGAGAATTTGTGATTTAATAAGTAAATTTGATAAAAGGTGATCGTTTTGATTCAAGTGTGCAGGTTGCTCTCTCATATGTGCTAAACGCTTTCGAATCTCGATGCACATATTGAGGGGGAGCATTTCAAAAGAAAATAAACTATCGAGGTGCAAATGCTTTTATATTTTAACATAAAGCACCTTGATTGAGGTTTAAAAGGTTTTTTAATGACTTGTGATCGTGGATGTGCCTCAAAAGAACTCTTTCATCTATGTGATAAAATCATTTCAAATATCCTACGCACATATTGAGGGGGAGAATTTTACCAAGAAAATCAAATGGCTTTTTCTATGAAAATAGTGATCAAAGAAAATATTTCAAAGTCCTCTTACCTCCATGTGCTAAACAATTTCAAAATCATATGCACATGTTGAGGGGGAGGTTTTCTAAATGATCAAAACTATTAAGGTACAAAATGCTTTGATCTCGTATCACAAGTACCTTGATTGATTTTCCAAATGATTTTTCAATTGGTTTTAAGGAAGAATGAACTATACCAAAAGACCGACCATTTTACTTTATGCATGGAGTTATAAGGATGGTGAGGTTAGGTATTAGTTCCCACGATCCGCCAGAACCGGAGGGATCTACCCAGGGACAATCCACTAGATAGTGTAGAGTCCTTAGGTATATTGAAAAAAGGAGAAAAATGAAAACTTGGGAAGAGTGTCGACTGAGATAGAGCTAGAACTGGAATAAACCCAACAAGGTTCTAGTAATGAAGTCTCGGTAAGCACTAAAGGGGTTGAAGAATGTAAAAGAAATGAAATGAGAAAAGGGTGAAAAGAAATAGCCCTCCATTAATTCAACCTTAGGGCAGAAACCGGGTTCAATACATATGCTACTGGTGGTTACCAAGGTAACGCCGGTATTGAAGACAAGACGTCATGGACCCAGTGACGCATTGCACTACAACTTCCCAAGCTACTCAAGTTCCTCTTAAAAGGGCTTGTTTCATTCTCACGGGGAACCTACATAATCTATTGACTTTCTCTTAGAGATTGTTGATATTGAAGAAGGAGACCCTTTCCCTAGTCTCCGGCATAGGAAACCAAAGTGCACAATTGAGTCTAGAGCCAAGAGATCATCCACAATATCTCATTAGGACACTAAATTAATGAAGACTTGATGTTTCACACAATGTGGAAAGTAAGAATATATTAAGAGTCCTACGCATTATCCTTGTGGTATTGCCAGAACATCCGAGTGATATGTAAAAGTATTCACGATGAAGATGGAAATCCTTCTAGAGCCAACATCAAACAAGCTCTTGGTGGGTGACATGTGAGATCTTTTCAAAAGATCAAGCTTGTGACAACTGGATAGAAACAATGGGGCGATTCATTCTTGAATCAACCTTGGTCCAGGATTGGAATTGGCGAATACTTTTGGAAAAACCATTCGATGTGGAAACCTTCTTTTCTCTAGCACGTCGAATGTGTATTCATTTTCAAACACAAAAAGTATCTCTGATTGAAAAATACTTTTGGAAAAACCGTTCGATGTGTAAATCTCTTCTTTTCTCTAGCACATCGAATGTGTACTCATTTCAAATACAAAAAGTATTTTTGATTGAAAATTGATCTTTCTCATAAAACCTTCGTCGTATTGCAAAACTCTTTCTTCAAGCAATACGCGATTGTTTTCAAATCAAATTTTCATCAATCAGTGAATCTCAATTTGTTGGTTCACTCACTCCGTGTTGTCTTCTTTGAGACGTTCCGGTTTGAGAACGACTAGAACAGCTGCGAAACCCTGTCAAGGAGATTCTTCGGAATCATACCTGATCACAGGCAGTACTTGTACTGATCAACGGGGAACCGTGGGTCGTGTACCTCAATTCAACGAAAGTGATCAAAGACACTTTCGTGTGTTTTATTGCTAACTGTTGTTTGCAGGTACATTTGGATAGTTGCAGCTGATCAGAATTGAGGTGTCAATCCAAAGCCGCATGCTCACAGCATCCACACTTAATTGAAGAAATCATGACTTGTGCTTATCTACATAACCTGGATCTGATATTTCTATACTATGCTTCTGCTACGCTGCTGCAAATATCATGAACCAGTAAAAGCTTCCGCTACTCTGATGTAAGATGTCATGATCCAAAAGTGTGAGCATGTCGGTCCAAAAGTCACAACATCACATAAAGGCAACACAACTATGGATGATCCAGAGAGATTTTTTGTGGCTGATGATCTCAAAGAAAGCTCGAAGATCATCAAAGATGTGGATCAGTTAAAGACCTCCACTGAAAGTACAAACAATGCGGACTTTAAAGAATCGCTACTAAAGCACAAAGATTGCGGAACTTGAAGAATTGAAGTCTATGAGCTCAGAATAGAAGACAAAATAGAATGCTAGGATTCGAAATGTAAAACATGGGGTGACCTCCCTTAGGGGGAGATTGTTAGGAATTAGAAAATTCCATGTTAAAGTGTCGGTCACCCCAATTATGGTCTAGCATATGTTAGCTCGTAGACGTGTCGTTATTTACGTTATCTAGTAGTTAATTAGTTAGTTTGTAGCGTAGTTTAGTTTAGTGCAACACCGTGGAGGAAGGACGGGTCTTTACCCACTGTATGCCTGATCCACAGCCCGTCAGGAGGGCGTATCATTTGTAACTATAAATACCCCTTCCATCCTTTGAAGGGGTGTGGCTTCTTTGAATCCAACCTTTCATTTTTTGTAAAGCAACTCTCTTTCAAGAAACCTCCTCTCTACTCTCTTCATCTCTCTAATGGCTTTCTTATATAATCATTGTCCTAGACCACCAGAATCATCAAACAACATAATATTCACGATCCTACATACTTAAAAGTGGAAATTATCCGACAAGGAATTTCGCTACCTTAGGACCGTTATAGTTACGGCCGCCGTTCACCGGGGCTCCGGTCGCCGGCTCCTGTGTCATCAGGTCACCAACTTCCTTGACCTTCCGGCACTGGGCATGCGTCAGCTACAAAAGTAAAATGATTATATATGTCATGAAAACGATATAAGGATGGTCGTAATGGTGATCATTGGTTGGGTCGGTCTAGCTTTCGCTCCGTGCCCCCCCCCCCCCCCCCGGGCGGCTTTGCAGCCACGTCCCCCATCCTTTTTTGCTTGATTGATCGACCAGGCGACCGTATGAAAATACAAAGTTTGTGTGTGCGAGTTTCTTTTAATTAATTTTTGTGGTGTATGCTTTTAGTTGTGATCTCGGTCATCTTACTACGAGCATTTATTCATGCATTTGGTCTTAGAAAATGAAACTGAGACGTCGCTGAAATGAGAAGGTCATAAGATCACCCGTAGAGTCATCATTACTGCTCGTCTAATACGTTAGTCAAATGTTGTCTTAATTTTCACCTTTTATTTATTTTATTTTTTATTTTTTTTTCTCTTCCAAAAGTTTACACCAACCATTTAACATCACAAATGAGCCTACACTACCTATGTCATTAAAGCCAAACTAAATGTGTCTCCTTCACCATTATTGTCATATTTAAGCATGATGAAAACATATTTCAGCGAAAGTAATAAATAAAAAATTTAAAAAATAAAAACTTTTGGTAACAAAGACATTTTTTATTTTCAAGCATAGTTTTAAACTTATCTCAATACTCTAAAAAGTAAGTCCTCAAGTCAAATAATTAAAAGTTTACTTGTCACCTAAAAAAGAAAATTAAAAAAATATTTAAGGTATTTTTTTTTCATTTTGTTAAAATTAATATTTTCTTATACTAACTAAAATTAATATAATCTAAATTATTAAAATAATTAATTTATTTATAGTTATATATAATTTATCAACTAAAAAAACATATGTAGAATATTAACGCAACAAAATTTTATTAGAACTATGTATAGTAAGGAAAAAGATGGAAGGAATGACATATATATTCATCAAAAGGTGAATAATTACATATTTATATATATTTGGTATAAGTTTTTTGGGTTTTTTATTAATTTTATTTTTATAATTTTGTTTTATATTTGAAAAACTATAAAACTGAAAGTAATAAACAAAAAATTTAAAATTTTGTAAGTTAAAAATATAAAAGAAAATATGGAATGTACTATACTAATTAAAGGTGTGATGATGAATAACAGGATTTAATCAATCCCACCAGAGAAAGACCCGGGGCTCGTTTGGTTTGCAGACGGGTTTAGGATTTGGATTTAGGGTGAGTTTGGTTTATGGGTTTTGGATTTGGATTTAGAATTAGGAGTGAAATATGTTGTTTGGTATCTATATGTGGGTCCCATAATTGGTATTGAGTCCTTTAAAAGAGGGTTTTCACTAAAGCAAATAAATTGGTAGGTCTTTGTGAAAAACATTTGTGCATGCTCGAGAAGTGTGTACATATTTTTTTTTATAATACATTTTTGTACTTTATCTTAATAAAAGTGGGTCTTATTATTATTATATTACTTTTAGTATCAAATTTATATATTAATTTTATAAAATAATAATTTATCAATTTTATAATATATTTTCTCTTTCCTATCTCAATTCCAAATCCAAATCCTAATCCAAATTTAAATCCAAATCCAAATCCAAATCCTAAAACCATCGTCAAACCAAACGGACCCTTAGATTTAGATTTGAATATTGGATTAGGATTATGATTTGGATTTAATGTAGGAGTGAGAAAATATATCATTTATTTGTTTTATTGTTAAGGATAAAAATTATGATTGAATTTATTTATTTTAATAGTAATTTAAATAACAAAATGGAACATCACACACTAGTGGAAAGAATAAGGGTGCGTTTGGTATATGGGGTTCACTTTTGGTTTAGGAAAACAAAGAATAAAACTTTGTTTGTTTAAACGTGCTGGGTTAGGCTGCCCCCAATAGTATCGATCGTGACTCGATCGAGGGACTAGGGGCGATCGATTCCAATCGATCGGCTAGTTGTGGAGTGAGTCGATCGCCAAAAAAAAACTCAAATGGGTCATCTGCTCGATCGAAACCACAAACCACAAACATCCAAGGTTTCAAAAAAAAAAAAAAAATCCTACCGTTTGAAATTTTATAAAAAAAAAAAAAAAAAAAAAAAAAAAAAAAAAAAAAAAAAAAAAAACTACTAAACTACCTGTTACGCCCTGATTCTGGATTTGACCGAAAATTACTCAAATTTTAAAAACTTTGACACGGAACGTTTGACTATCACTTTAACTCTTCAAAGAAAAGCAAAACTATAACTATTTACCCTTGACAACCCTTTTATAACATATACTTGTTTACCCTTTTAAAATAATGACCCAAGATTTCAACAAAGCCTCATTTATTTGCTGTAATAAGGACTGACGCCGTCACCTTAAATCTGCGACGCCATCACTCTTAAAGCACATTTTCAGATTTAACACGCGACGGCTCAGAGGACTTATAACCCGACGGCATCAGGTTCTAAACGCGACGTCGTCGCTCTTTGAATGCGACGCCGTCTGAGATTCAACATAGCGTGACGGCTCATAAGGTTTTTAACCCGACGGCGTCAGGTTTTAAACGCGACGCCATCAGAAGCCCAGACCTGCACATTTGACAGCAAAACTGCACAACCAAACTTGACTCCTTTCAACCAAATTAACACTTGAACATTTTCAAAATAACAAAAGACCTTACAAACTATGACTAAACCGACCATGAGGTATTTTAATACTTATTTGACCCATCCAACCCAAAATGGGTAGAAATACAATTAAATCCAAACACTCCAAATACTATGACACATACTTATTGATTGAAGATACTTTTACAAAACTATAAAAGACTCTCGGGGGTACAAACTCATCACACGAGCTCGGTATCTACCTAGCTCCTATTATCACATATTACCAACTTCATTAATCAATTCGCGATCCAACACTCATTCCAAGCCATAGCACCTCCGGCAATCATGAACCTACAAGAACATGGCAACTATAACATGTAAGCGATAACGCTTAGTAAGTAATTGGCTAAAACATGATTAATATATATATATACATTCTTATAACATCACAACCACATAATCCTAACACATAATTTATCTATTAGCACATAAAACATATAACCCATACCTTAGCCATTCAATAATTCCAAGATATATCTATAACCACTTAACACAACATTAATCGCATACTATAACATTTTCATATTAACCATATAGTAACCAAGTTACTTACCTTAGCTAGCCAAGCTAAGCTATTATGAGATTATCATCATCTTCCATCATCTCCATCATCAACACTATCCAAAGCTAACATCCTTAACACATAATCAAAATATACCTAAACATAAACAATAAAATATATTCATAGTTTACACAACTATTTGGCTTTCATAACATCCTCTAATCATCACATAATCATATATGGATTATATGATGATTTACCCACAAATTATCCAACTTTACCCATAATAAGATTCCTCTAAGATTACTATAATTTCTCCTTTTGACCTAACCTTATGATCATAACATGATCATATCAAATTTACCCAATTACTTCAATTAAATAAAAAGGGTTTCACCGAAATACACTATAATATCTTAATTAGTGTTTAAAACCACAATTACCCAAAACCCCCAACTTGGATACATGAACCCTAACTCTTCAATTTACAATTAATTACAATTAGAGATACTTACTTGCACAAGAGTGATAGAAGCTAGTTTATTAGTTGATTGGAAACACTAATCCCATCCTAATTGATCATCATTTTTGACATCATTTTTCCCTCTCTTTTTCTAAACTGATGAGTGTCCAAATACTCATCATTTTTGTGTAATCTAAACTGCAAAATCATCTGAAAACACTCAAAAACACATCAAAATGATCAAAGTATCACAAATCAGTGTTTTATGTGTTTTATATGCAAAAATATCAAAATCAGATGAAATATGTATAAAGTTTGCAAAATTGGCAGTTTTAGTCCCCCAAGTTTTAAAAGTTGTCAAATCTAGTCCCTGGAAATTCAAAAATGTGGAAATTTATCATTCAAGGTCCCTGAAGTATTCTAAGTTGTTTAAAATGATCCTTGAATGATTCTTTGGTCAATTGGCAAGAAAGGTCCTCAAACTTTGAAAATTTACAAAAATAGTCCTTGGACCTTAAAAAATGGATTTTATGCAAAAAGGGTTCTTGTATTATCAAAGTTGGCAAATTTAGTCCTTGTGAGAAGTTTGGAAACATGGCACTTTCAGTCCTTGAAGTTTGGTTAAATTACACTTTTGGTCCTTATCTTAAATAAACCAAACGGATCCTATTTAAATGCTAGGCCCAAAATCCAATCCAAACACAAGCCCAATCCACTGCCTTTGACCCTTGAACCTTGACCCCCAGGTCACA
>BPTQ01000002.1:53606625-53898715 GCA_019973895.1 Chrysanthemum seticuspe
CTACCACACATTTTTTTTTTACTTTAACTACTAACCCCAAAGACAAAAAGCTCCAAACAAACACGCCCCCAAATCTTGGTCGGAACTGATTCCAGCAAATCAACATCTAAAAACCTTCAATTCCATGAAATCAAATCAAGTCAAATAAACATGTTACAGTGCATATTCCTACTCTCCGATTCCGGGTATATAAATTAACATTTTTTATTTATACTACAGTAATTGATTTGATTCTCTTTTGTATATAAAGTTTACACTTTTTGTTTGTTTGCAGAGAAGTGATGTTAGAGAAACAGTTAACCGGACACCGCGTTGATCGATCCATCTGTGCTTGGTTTTGGGAACAATCCATTTCGCAACCTGACTCACACAAAGTATTACTTTCTTTCATTTTTTAATTATCTATTCTGATTGTGGGTATTGATTTTGGATAATATTAATAAAATGTAGATATTGCCGGTTATTGCGTCCCCAACGCATTATATATTCCAAATTGTGCGCCAAGGGATTACTTTTTTGGCGTGTACTCAAGTTGAAATGCCTCCTCTCATGGGAATTGAGGTTTGTTTGATATAACGTATTTCACCTGTTTGTTATATGTATATATATCATTGCCAATATAGTTTAGTTTTTTCCTCCCTTAACTGTTTGTTATATTACGAGTTAATAATGATAATAAATCAAAATTTGGATTGCTCAATATGTGCAACTTAGATGATTAGTTGTACCAAAATGAAGCTCTAGATGTTCGTGTTTCTGATAAGATGAACTACATTTGGTGTCAAATAGTGATATCGTTTAACAAAATCCATGTAAGTCAAAGATTTTACCAGTCTAGATTAATCTAGCACAGTCTTCGTAAGTCTCTGTTTCATTCAATACTCTCACAAAACCAAACTAAGTACGGTTTCATCAATTACAAAATAAGTACATGGCTGTATTCAAGGTTGTCGAGCATGAAATGCGCTTGGTAATCATAAGTTTTAACTTGCTGTGTAAAACCATCATTTAGCCATACTTAGATGCGGATTCTTGTATTTGTGTTTGTAAATTTATGATTGAAGATGGTGATATTTGCTAAAAGAAATTGATGTTGGTCATTTGCCATATGGGATAGGCATCTTATGTTCAAACCGTACAGCCGTTTGTTTACTTATGTATCTAAATGTGTGATAGAAAAAACCAAGCAACTTGGAATGTAGAATATCTTTTATCGCCTTCAAAGTAACATTCTTCCGTTTCATATGTTATAGATCAGAAAACATTTAACCGCCTATAACAATTTTGTATAGAACCTAATCATCCCATAAGCTATGAGGTATCATGATGACATCTTACTAACTTTCTTCCACACTGAACTATATGCTAGGTAATGATAAGATTAAGGGGGTGTTTGTCTAAGCTTTTGTTTTGGGCTTAATCTTATATATTATAAGCGGCTTATGTCTTATAAGTAATAAGCTCATAAGCCCATATTTAGTGTTTGGCTTAGATTATATAACTAATAAGGTAAAATGACAAAAAGGTACCTGGACATTAAGAGTTGTAGTTATTAAATGAGTGTTTAATAGTCTTTTTATATAACATCCCTTATATAAGCCCAATCCCCTCAAATATGCCACAAAATTGGAGCTTACCAAGCCCCCTCATATAATCTCACAGGCCCAAACATATAAGCTTAGCCAAACACTTGATTAGGCATATTTTTGTTATATAAACTAATAAAAATCCTCTAAATAAGCTTAAAAGCTAATGAAAGCCCTCTGAATAAGCTTAAACAAACACCCCTTAAGAAGGAAAGACACATATTCTGTAATCACATTATGTTGTGTGTTATTTTCACTTCATGTCTTTCCCAAGTTTTCCAACCCTTACAGGTCTGAACATTGTTAATCTGATGTCAAAGTCGATAGTTATTCAAGATTTACAATTCTGTGCATTTACTCCCACTAGGCTTCTCCATGTTTTTTCGCGTACTTTGTATGTTTGTTCATATTTCAAGCTGTGTTATCGATCATCATACATTGATCATGGAAGAATAAATGTGTTTGACTGGTCAAGTTCTAGTTTCTTTGCAGGGTAGCTGATGTCCTCTCAGATTATCTTGGAGGGTTAAATGAAGACGTAATAAAGGATAATTTTGTTATTGTATATGAGGTACGTGGGCTATAAGTATCTTATTTGCATTGTAAATCTATCCCAAACATTTTCTGTAGGGTTATAATAAAGGTAGCTTACTTGTTTGTAGCGAACTTCTTTATCCTCCTTTTGTGTTCTTTAGTGTCTAAAGTATCAAATATGTAATATTGTTCACTAAAAATATGATCAGTGATCTTGTAATTTTTTATTTAAACTGAATTATGAGGATGATAATTTATGCAATTTTTTCAAAAATTTCATCCAGAGGTGGAACTATCGACCCATTTTCTTCTGAATAAGTCATACGGGTTGTGTCTTTATCTAATGTGTCAAAATGGGAAAGGTCAAAAATCTTTTCAGCTTCAATGGCTGAGTGATCAATGCATAAAGTGATAAAACCTTCAAAATCATTTCATTCAACAGTTAGATAACTATTGAAATAATGTAAACTTTGTTCTGATATTTGACACTCTTAAGTAATTACCAGAAGTACAGAACGTTAGAGATTTGGACAAAGGTGTTTGACTAACCAAACCTGGCCTGACCCATTTTTACACGTGCCAAAATTGCCCCTTTTTCCAACCATTTCTCCACCTTTAATTTCATCATTTAATTCCTCTGTTTCATCATTTTGAAGTAAATGTCCATGGTATAAAATTCCCATAACTGAAGGTGAGTGGTACTTTTCTTTTCCTGCTAATGTCACTTGCAGCTATTGGACGAAATGATAGACAATGGATTTCCTCTAACAACAGAACCTAACATATTGAGGGATATGATAGCTCCTCCGAACATTGTAAGCAAAATGCTGAGTGTTGTCACCGGTAACAGCTCTAACATGAACGATACCCTTCCAGGTGCAACATCATCATGTGTACCTTGGAGGACTACGCAATTGAAGCATACAAACAATGATGTTTACGTGAATCTTGTTGAGGAGATGGATACAATTATAAACAGGCATGCACCATAACTTTCTTCACCTTTAGCTATCTTTCTCATTTATTTTGCTGTTAAGGTGGTGGACAAATGATTTTAGATGTGACAATTTTGACCCATATGTCTTGGGTCAATTTGGGTTAATGATTTATCTCTGAATGGTCAGGTGAGTTAAGCTAAAAGATTTGACCAAAGGAAACGGGTCAAAGGGTCAAAATCATCCAACTTGTTTGAAACCGCATAAAATTCCTTAATTAGCTTAGTTTTAAAAAGTTACATTACTATTGTAGTAATATAGTTTTTGTAATCATATATACACAATATTTTTTGTAAAGTTAAGAAAACTTGGATAAAAAGGTGTTTATGGACCAGCCAAATATATCCAAATCCGTTTTTACCCGCTCCAGATTTATTCCGCAATCTGGATGATGTATTTTGTTTCATCTTCTGATTTTGAACAGAGCGTATATATAACGAATATATAGGGATTAATTAATTGATTTAGATAATATTGTTCCAGCATTTGTGTATCCACTTATACTTGTGATTATGGATGCAATATGTTGCTCCAGCTAACCTAAGCTTTGACTTTCTATGTTCAGTGATGGCGTTTTAGTGAAGTGTGAGATCTTTGGTGTTGTAGAAGTGAACTCTCACCTTTCGGGGATTCCTGATTTGACTCTTACTTTTGCAAACCCTTCAATTTTGAATGACGTGCAGTTTCATCCTTGTGTCCGATTTCGACCCTGGGAATCACAACAAATACTCTCCTTTGTACCTCCAGATGGACTGTTCAAGCTCATGAATTACAGGTATAGGGTGATAATGCATTTTTTGTGGAAGTGAACATCACAATCTTTTATCTTAATAGTTGAAATAGTAATGTATCATTTATATGATGAATGCATTGGAATGAAAACTGTTTGTATTGTCCATCAAAATGTATTTTTATAAAAAGAATAAAAAAGTGGAAGTCTCAGAACAGTAGAAGTTACCAGTTATTCAACTCTGATTATGTATTGGTCCCCTGCAGGGTGAAGAAGATAAGGAATATACCTATATATGTAAAGCCACAGTTGAGTTCAGAGTCTGGTACTTGCCGTGTAAGTGTGATGGTTGGAATCCGGAATGATCCTGGGAAAGCCATTGAGTCAGTAGTGGTGCAGTTCCAACTCCCTCCGTGTGTATCATCTGCCAATCTCACTGCAAACCATGGAACAGTAAATATACTTGCTGATAAGGTACCAAATTTATATCTCTTTTCATTCTGTATCCATCCACTTACACTCATATGTCCATATGAATCTATTGGTAGTCCAACATATACATGATTTCATATTACGTACACGCCATTATATATATGAGACGACCAATATGCTTGACTACTGAGCTTTCATAGTAGATGGTGGGTAGATGGGGCAGTTTTGACCCATTTCTTTATAGATGAGTGGTTTTGGGTGATCTGTGTGTGCCCAGCAGTTATTATATTATATATATATACTAAAACCCATTTGGATCACTGTAGCAACAGTACACACACAAATTTCATGTTAGCCTCATTTTAGCCCCTGAGGTTGTTGGTCATTGCAAAGTTAGTCCTTAATGGTTGTTATCTAACAGCCGTGACGTAAATTTGTAACGTAACAGTAACTTGAGGGGCTGTTTCTGTGCAAATATTAAACACAAACAGCCCCTAATGTTAACTTTTATTTTCACCGTTAGTCCCTAAGGACTAACGTTGCAACAAACCGTCAATTTCAGGGACTAAAAAAGAAAATACTCTTGCTACAGTATGGAACAGTGTTAAACAGTATCTGCTACAGTACACACATAGTGGGGAATAGTGCGTGCACTGTTCATAAGCAATTTACGCTTTTAGTCCCTCAAGTTAGCTGTAAATCGTACCGTTAGTTCCCCGTTATCGACCTTTTGCAAATTTAGTCCTTAATAACAAAAAAAAAATTACAATATTTTTATTTCGACTTAGATTAAACATAACATCCCCGCAGCAACGCGCGGGTGCCCCCGCTCGTTATTGGCTAAAAGGTAAATGGGTCAAACGGTCAAAAGTAGCCCCTTGTGTCTTTTTTGTGCTTGCAACCTCCTAATTCGTAAAGCATACATTTTTGTTGTATGATATAGCTTTGGTGATCATGTGTAATGCATTTACTACGAATCATTTTTATTAAATGGTCAAAATGTGTTTGAAAGGTCAACCAAACCTGTTTTCTCCCCTAATAAAACAGATGGAGTTGCAAGATCTTTAACGGATCCAATGTCTCATCAATTGCCGCCACAGAGGTTGACAAGTTTCGTATTCTTAGGTTTAGATATGATCAGTTGCAGTTTGATCTTTTTACCCTTTACGTTATCCAATGTCTCATCAATTGCCGCCACAGAGGTTGACAAATTTTGCCGTATCGCCGTGTCCGTGTCCGTGTCGGACACCGTGGCCGTGTCCGTGTCCGTGCAACCTAGTCTACAAGTATTATGGCCTACATAACTATAAACTGCTGGTATCCAGATGTGATGAACACAACTCATGTCCCATAACTAGAACTCGGTTTCATTTTTGAATTTCAAACCTACTACATCAACGTTTTAAATTTGATAGAAATGTCAGTCTTTGAAGTCCCAAGTTTTTTCTTTTATCCAAGACCAATAAATATGACAGTCACCACCCTGTCATATTAGGTCAATTTGTATTCCTTGTCATTGTTCTGTGGCTGTGTTCACATGTAGTTTCTGTTTTAACACTTTGTAAAATTGATATGGCAGACATGTAGCTGGTCTATCGGACGGATTCCGAAAGACAAAGCCCCACAAATGTCTGGAACGTTGGTGCTTGAAGAAGGCTTAGAACAACTACATGTAAAGCCTACCTTTCAAGTAGGTTTCAAAATCATGGGTGTAGCTCTATCTGGCTTAAAATTAAATAAATTGGATTTGAAGAATCTACCTACACCGGCTCACAAGGGTTTTCGAGCTCAGACTGAAGCAGGTCAATATGAAGTGAGGTCATAGTGTTAACTTGTGGTGGTCAAACCATGAAATTTATGTCCCTACAATGTTTGACATTAGAGGTAAATTGCGTTAAAAAGTAAAATGCTGTTTGGGTATTGTTGTACTTGTGAGAATTTACTTTATAGGCAAATCATGTTTGCATATGACCTTGCAGAAAGGTAAAGCGTAAGTCGTGTTGGTTAGGCAATAGGGTTTGGTTTGGCAGTCATCATTTTTGTTTTGGGTTGAATTATTCTCCGGCTGCTGATGGATTCGCTTCTGGTTTCGGTTTTTTATTTAACAAACATTATTGTTTCTTGGATGTCACTTTTGGATATTAGGTTTTGCGAATTTCAGTTGTAGTTTGTATTTTGTCGACCATCTGTGAATATCGCTACAGCCTTAGTTTTAGCATCTGCAATAAAATTTTACGGCCATTTGTATAAAAATACCAATCTTATGCGATTTGAAATACCATCTGCTTTGCACACTCATGTTTGGCTTTGCCTCGAAGATATAAATGCCACAAATTAGCTGTTAGTCGTGGTTCCTTTTACATTATTTCTTGTTAAAGGTAAAAAAGTATTTACTAAAGTTTTGATTTGATATCAAATAACTTTATAAAAAGCTATTTCTTGCACGCATTAAAAGTAACATAGTACCCACTTTAATTACTTTTACGACATTTTAGTCGACACAGGATCCTTGGCAAAATCTTGATGCCACTCAGTGCATTTAAATCAAAAAACAAGCTAGTTACTCTTATCCTTCTTGTTTGGGCATTGCTGATATACATCTTAGATTTCTTCAAACCATCGTTTTAGTGTACTTAAATGGCAGTTTCCAAGCCTTGTTCATCGTCTTCCACTATATGAACAAGAGGATGGACATATGATGTGTTTCTAAGCTTCCGAGGAGATGACACTCGTTACAATTTTGTAGATCATTTATATACAGCTCTAGTTCAGAGAGGAATACATGCATATAAAGACAACGAGACCCTCCCAAGAGGGAAACCGATCTCTCCAGAGCTGCTGAAAGCCATTGAAGAGTCTAGGTGTGCTGTGGTTGTGTTTTCAGAAAATTATGTGAATTCTTCATGGTGTTTGGAGGAGCTTGCAAAAATCATGGAGTGTCATGATAAAATAGGACAGAAGGTATTGCCGGTGTTTTACTACATCGATCCGTCTGATGTCCGTGGACAAAAAAGAGACTTTACTATGGCCTTTCAGCAGCACGGGGAGAAGTTTAGAGGGGAAACTAATAAATTAAATGAGTGGAAGAGAGCTTTAACTGCAGCTACCAATTTATCTGGATTACCTATATCGAAAACGCTCAAAGAGTGAGTTAGCTTTCATCTCGTTCTTGACTTGCTGATGGATGACACTAGAACTTCCTATACCCACAATCTGACTACGTATGAATTATTAATTATGTCGTTGTTAAGATTAGTCTTTATCATTAGGGGAGTGTTAGTTTAATCATATATAGCTTAGCCAAGTAGGAATAGGAGTATAAGAAGGTTCGGTTTATGCATTGCTTGGCAAGGAAGTCCCCAGCCGACCTCCTCATGTTTTTTTATGTCAGTCGGTTTTATGGTCCTTATAGGATTAGGAGTACTTCACCCCTTCATCTCCTATAAATAGAGGTGAGGGGGTGAGGCATATTCTCATTCATTTCTTTCAAGCTCAATCGATTAATAAAATCTTTAGTTGAGGGTTATCATCTTGTGCTTGTTCTTTTAGTCGACATTCATAAACTGTTGTGTGTGTGTGTGTTATCCAAGATCGGCATAATCCCGTTCTAGTTTCAGGTTGTTGGTTGCTTAAATATCAACAGTTCTTAAGTATTTAATGATTAAGCAACGGAGCTTATTGTAATATCAGTGATTGGGGGCAAAACCATACGTCCTCCCACTGTGTTTGAGCTAGTATCAATTACCTAGCAGAAAAAAGTTGGAAGTCACTCCAACATGCCTGGTTAGGATAAAAGAATATTATAACTAACTATGACTAACAAACACAACTGTATTCTTTATCAAATTTGCAACATGGAAAGCAAACTTTTGCAAGCACTTTGCAGAATCTCCACTGTTGTACGTAACATAGGACAATTTAGAACGCCCACAGCCTAATATCCTGGCTAGCAAATATTAAATCAATAATGAGGCGGTCTAAATCCACGGAATCCAATTATCCACATGCAAAACACTTTCCAAAATTAATGTTAGTGATTTAGTGTTAAAGTTTTGCTTAATTGTCCAATAATCACAACTACAGATGCAAAATAGTATCGCACAGTCATGTTGTACGGTAGTAACTTATCTTTTTCTGATACGAGTTACAGTCCAAATTAAGGTATGGAAAATTGATGAAGAACCCCAACACTATATTTCATCTAGAGTTCATCCTTATGCAATTGGCATGTCAAGTTACTAAGAACGCTCTAATCTACAGGGGTGAATCTGCAGTTATCATGAAGATTGTTCAAGAGATCTTAGGCGCTATACAACCTCATGGTATGGAGAACAATCTTATTGTTATTGGTATCAAGGCTCATGTAGATGATTTAACTTCATTATTGGGTATGGAAGCAAATGACGAAGTGCGAATGGTAGGGATATGCGGAATGGGAGGAATTGGTAAAACCACTATTGCCAAGGCTTTGTTCAGAAGAATTTGTTATAAGTTTGAAGGTAGTAGCTTTATTAAAAATGTCAGAGAAAATAGTAAAAGACATATATGTGACTTGCAAGATAAGATTTTGAAGGATATTCTACTGACATATCAAGAGTCCAAGATTAAGGATCCAGATGATGGTGCCGAAATGATACAGACAAGACTTTGCAATAAGAAAGTTCTTCTTATTCTTGATGATGTGGATGATATTAAGCAATTACAGTTCCTAGCTGAAACACATGAGTGGTTTGGTCCGGGAAGTAGAATCATCATAACTACTGGAGATGAGCGTTTGTTATCAAATGCAAATGCCACGTACAAACCTGCTCTTTTACTTATGGACCAAGCTGTCGAGCTCTTCAGTAGGCATGCTTTCAATAAAAGTAACCCTCCAGATGGGTATAAGGAGCTTTCAGATCGTGCAATACGTTGTACTGGCCGTCTTCCTCTTGCCTTAAAAGTTTTAGGCTCTTTCTTCCGTGGAAGGCAAGCAGGTGTATGGGAAAGTGCTTTAAACAGACTAGCCAAAACACCAAATAGGGAGCTTTTTGAGACACTAGAGCTGAGTTTTGATGGGTTACATGATTCAAAGAAGAGAATATTTCTAGATATTGCTTGTTTCTTCAAGGGTGAATGTCTGGAAGATGTGACACAAGTACTCGATAGCTTTGATTTTGACCCAGTCATAGGGATTAGTGCTCTTATCGAAAAAAATCTTATAACTATTTCAAACAAAAAGATAGATATGCATGATCTCATACAAGAAATGGGTTGGCAAATAACTCGTAGGAGTTTTCCAAACAGCAGGTTATGGAAAATCAAACAAATCTATGATTCCATTAAGAAAAGCAGGGTAATAAATCTTTTTATGCAAGCCGCTCTCTACAAAAAAGAAAAAAGAAAAAAGGGAAGTTAATGAGTACATTACTGATCTAAGTTTTGTTCTCTGTTGCAGGAAGTAGCAGTTACTGAAGCCATAGTGGTGCCAAAAAAGAATGACAACATTGATTTGCGTTTTAGTGCTGATGTATTTGAAAGGATGAAGAGTCTTCGGCTACTCCATGTTTACCGTATGTTTACTTCTGCTGAACCTACCTCTTTCCCTGACGAGTTGCGATCGCTTCGTTGGGATCACTATCCATTTTCTTCCCTGCCTATAGCACACATGGATAAGCTTGTTTTGCTTGAAATGTTCAATGGTAGCATTAAACATTTATGGAAAGGGCGAAAGGTATTTATTTAGCATAAGGAACCAGTTATTAACTCATGATGTACATACATAAACTACCTAAATTTCTTACTTATATTCAACGATTGAGTAACCTCGATTATATATTTATATGTTTATTGTATTATGTTTGCAGAGCATGCTGAGCTTGAAAGTCATTCAACTGGAAAGCTTGTGTTCCCTAACAAGTTTTCCAGACGTCTCCGAGGCCCCAAATGTAGAGAGGTTGGTTTTGTCAAACTGTGGGAATTTGGTGGAGGTTCACGAGTCTTTCGGATTTCTAAAAAGGCTTATATACTTGAAAATTAATGGATGCTCGAGTCTCAAGTTTATGTCATCCAAATTTGAGATGGACTCCTTGGAGACATTTATCATCTCTGAATGCCGTTTACTTGAAAGACTCCCAGAATTCTCGCCATGTATGATTAAACTATCACATATAAACATAAATTATTGTGCTAGTCTTAAAAAGATTCCAAACTCTGTCTTTGAGTTAAAGCATCTCAGTACTCTTTGTCTTGGTAGCTGTCATATGCTGTCAGAGTCTTATCAATTTCCATGCTCTGGAAAATTTGTTTTGCTTGAGAAAATTAGATCTCAGCTGGAGACAAATTAGAGGTGAAGACTTCCCAAAAAATCTTTCTGCACTTTCCTCCTTGGAAGAATTATACCTAAGTGGCAACAATAAATTGATCCAATTACCTGAAAGCATCTTGCATCTTTCTAGCCTTAAATACCTTGAGGTGAATGAGTGCTGCAAACTTCAGAATTTGCATGCATTCCCATCAGAAATACAAGTACTGGTGGCAACAGGTTACAAGTCACTGAAAAAGATCGAAGACATTTCAAAACAGTACAAGTGGCTGTATAAAATATTCCTCCTTGATTGCCCGAAACTTCTAGAGGATGAAGAAAATGAAAGATATCTTGATAACATACTCAAGAAATCTTTCCTAAAGGTAACTAGCCTCTGTCTATCTCTGCCTCTGTATATACACGAACCATATATTGGTGGAGGTTTAAACTAGAAGCAACACACATGTGCATATCTGAAAGTCACATATGATTAGATACTTGTAACATCCATGTACATGTGAGCACAATAAAAATAAAAATAAATAAATAATAACAAAAGAAATCTCACAATGTGATGTGGACTCTTCATTTCTTGTTACTAAGTGCCTAAATTGATTAACCACTTAAGGGTGGCCTAGTGGCAAAAGGGCTTGTGACTATCACTCTAAAATGTGTGAGGTCTCAAGTTCAATTCATGCTAGGTGCAACCTTAAGTGGCCACGCCAACCTCCTGAAAAGGGAGGGCTTTACCTGGTTTGAGTCTGTGTGGTGGTGGGTTCAAACCCCGTGGATTAGTCTGCCAAAAAGGTCGGAAATCATGGTTACCAAAAAAAAAAAGTGCCTAAATTGATTGTCCATGTTGTTTTTTGGTTCTCATTTGAACCTTCCCCTATTTATCTTATCTTCTTATACAGACTTGAGTTTAACTATACGGAAAGGCTCCTAAGTCTTTTTAGTCTGTAACAAATAGTCTTAAACGTAGCCTGCATGACTGAGACAAATCTCAGCATCTTTATATATACTACATCCGTTTTTTATATTTTCTCGTTCATGCATAAGTAAGCACTTAATTTTTTTGCTTTATGTTGAATACAGAAATGACTGCTGTAGATAACTGTTCAAGTATTGCTATTCCTGGAAGCAAGATTCCAAGCTGGTTCAAAGAACAAGGACACATAATAGCACTGAAGTTACCTCCCAAATGGCAGACCCGTATCACTGGGTTTGCAATATGTGGTTTATATAATCAGTCACTGCGACATGTTTTACCTTACATAAGTTTCAGATTTGAAAATGACCGAATATTTGTCCCTTTGGAAGTTGATTGGATGAATGTATCTGCAGCAGCTAATATTGGGAATGTGTGGGTCACCTATATACCATTCACTCTCTTTAAGAAGATGCGTGATTCTGATGATTTCCAGGGTAAAGATTGGTCTCATATTGCTGAAGGTAATCTTGTTGTGACTCTAAGGTTAAGTGATCTTCTTGCTGTAAGATGTGAGGCACGTGTTGTGTACAAAGAAGACGTGGAATCAATTCAACAAAATAAACTGTATAACCCTTCTTATTGGAACTGGGAGCTTACCTATACTAAAAATGATATCTTGTGTCACGATCCCAGTTCCAGGTAATACAATGGGGTATATTGAAAAGTTCCGTGTTTTCATGTGCACATATCACATGTAAAATAGCTGAGATAGGATTTATTTGTTAGACTAGTAGGGCACCCGTGTATAGTGGCGGCGAGGAATAGCTTCCGACAAAAGGTTTTTCCATGTGACATGATTTTCTTGTTATGGTTGGGGTTTCGGTTGCCATTGAAGATGGTGGCCAGCGTTCGCAATTGATGATTGAACTCTCGCCTTTTAGGATCGGAGTTCCTGATTTGACTCTTTCATTTGCAAACCCTTTGATTAAAAATGATGGGCAGTTTCATCCTCGTGTCCGATTTTGACCTTGGAAATCAGAGTAAATAGACTGTTTAAGCTCATGATTACAGGTATATATACATATATTGTGAAACTGAAAATCATTCTGTGATCTTTTATAACACGAATATTAATGTTATTGCGATCTTGTTCAAAACTGAATATGTAGTGCTCCAGTACAGGGTGGGAAGTTAACTAGTTAAGGAATACTCTTTATATATGTAAAGCCTCAGTTGAGTTCGGAGTCCGGCACATGACGTGTTAGAGTGATGGTTGGAATCCGGAATAATCCTGGAAAAGCAATTGACTCAGTAGTGGTGCAATTTTAACTCCCTTCGGTTGTATCATCTGCCAATCTCACTGCAAACCATGGAAAAGTAAATATACTTGCTGATAAGGTGTCACTCTGATCCACTCTTTAATCTTCCAGTGACTAATTAATTACTGCCACAGTGGATTTTCGGTTTAGTTATGATTAGTTACAATATGATCCTCTTACCCCTTGTAAACATAATTCATGTCCGGTAACTAAAACTCATGTAGTTTTCAAATCTAAAACCTTCTACGTATTTATTTGATACTAAAAAAGCCGGTCTTATAAATCCAATTACAGTATTATTTTTTTTGACCTGTGATCCATAGATATGTCAAAGTCTGTCGTCATATTAGGTCAATTTGTATTCCTTGTCTTTGATTCGTGTTTGTGTGCATGTGTTCGATTTCAAGTATAGTTTGTGTTTAACATTTTTTTAAATTATTTGATATGGCATGTATCGCGCTGGTCTATCGGACGGGTTCCCAAAGACAAAGCCCCACAAATGTCTGGAACACGTTGGTGCTTGAAGAGGCTTAGAACAACTACACGGAAAGCCTACCTTTCAAGTAGGCTTCAAAATTATGGGCGTAGCTCTATCTGGCATAAAGTCAAATAAACTGGATTTGAAAGAGTCTACCTACACCTGCTCACAAGGGTTTCAAGCTCAGACCGAAGCAGGTCAATATTAAGTGAGATCACAGTTTTGACTTGTGATGGTCAGCAACATGCATGTTTGACAATTTCAAGTCCTTTATTCAATGTCAAAGCATGATATCTTTGTTAAATGATGTTTGACATTTCAGAATTAGAGCTTGAGGTGTGGTGATACATCAAAAATTCTCATTTGGGGCCTACGGGATACCACATCACTTTAACAAACCTCCCTTTACAACCCCTTTTATCACAACCAGTGGCGGACCCAGGATTTTAGAGGGCGGGGGGCAATTTTTTTTTTTTTTTTTTTTTAAATTATGATGAACTTTAATAAAAAGGTCATAATTTTTTTTTACACTAAAAACTGGTATTTTTTTTAGATTAAAATAGATATATAAGGTTTTTACATTGTTTGATCTTAAGGTGGGGGGCAATTTGATTTTGTAATGGGGTGCACTTTAATAAAATGGTCATAAAAATTTTTTTTACACTAAATATTGATACTTTTTGGCGAACCATGGAGGGCACCGCCCCCCTAACCTCCATGTAGTTCCGCCCCTGATCACAACTACATAACCTGAATTTACTCATTTGAGTCCCACATACAACTTATTCACACACACAAACCACAATAAATAAATAATAATAAAAAAGTACAAACACCACCCTCGCCGTGCAGACAAGGAGGTGTGAAATGAGGAGGAATGGGGGTGGGGGGGGGGGGGGGGGGTTTGTGGTGGCTAACAATAGCAAGGTGGCCATGCTGGAATGACTACAACAAGCCCACACCCGAAGCTCTTATGTTCACAAGTAAAACATGGTCTCGTTTTGTTAAAGGCGAACTATTTTTTGGTAGTTTGGTAGAGGTTATCGGTAAGTGTGTATAAACTGTAACACAAGTATCAAAGAACCAACCAACCTCCTATTGATTTTTTATTTATTACTTGAAAATATTTATTACAAGAAATCAAAACGATTACGCATCACAATACAGTGATCAGTCAAACTAGTACACAAGAAAAACGACATGTTAATCTTTAGGGTTTGTAACTTGAGAGAGAGAGAGAGAGAGAGAGAGAGAGAGCTACTTTCGCCTCGGTAATTCCCTAACGCCTTCCTCATTGGGGCTCCGTGCACTGGGAAAAGGCTCTAGCGACGAGAACTTGAGAGAGAGAGAGGGAGAGAGAGAGAGAGAGAGAGAGAGAGAGAGAGAGAGAGAATAATGAGCAGATCCACAATATCTTGATTCATATATCCATCATAACCCTGCACAAACAATCATAACAAAACAAGTCCCTCACGAGCGAGTTAGTTATAACAAGTTTTAATATCCAGAAAAGGTCTCTCGACTTAATCTAGTTAAGTTTGTATACATATTTCAACACTCTCCTTCAAAATTAAGCGTTGAACATGTCTTTAAGAATCAAGTTATTACATCATAAGCTATGTTGCATAATATCCCTCCCTTTTGTAAATATATCAGCAATCTGCTGAGAGGTATGAACTTTTATAGTTTTAGTAAAACCAGTAGACACCTTTTCCCTTATAAGATGAAGATCTATTTCAAAATGCTTGAATTTTTCATGAAAAACTGGATTTGCAGCAAGCTGAAAGCTGAAATATTGTTACAAAACATGTCAACTGGTAAAACACCAGTAATACAAACTCACTAAGAATGTTACAGATCCAAATAATCTCACAAGCAGCTGAAGCCATGCATCTATATTCATCTTCAGTAGAAGACGCTTGCTTCTTACTTTTCCATGAGATTACTGAATCTCCCAGAAAAACACAAAAACCAGATACCTATTTTCTAGTAGGGCATTTAGCCTAGTCAGAATCTGTATAAACTTTAAGATTGAAATCCCCAGTTTTATTAACCTGAACACCACAACTAGGAGCACTTTAAGATACTTTAATATTCTTAAAGCCACTTTCAAATGAGAAGCAAGATGAGCATGCATCAATTGACTTAAACAATGTACAGAGTCAGAAAACAATGTACTTAGAGATTATAACAGCGTCTTTTTGGAGACTTGAAGTTATTTAAAGATTATAACGACTCTTTCTTAAAAAGTTGAAGAAAACAAGATCAAAACCTAGTTTTTCTTTAAGAACTCTTAAACTTTCTTATAAAATATAAGAGAAGAGCCTTTGATTTAGGTTTTGAAGATATAAGAAAGTTAAGTGCAAGTTTTTGAATGAGTTTAGGTTAGTATTTATATGCTAGAGAGGAGGTTAGTTACCATGCTATTTAGTGGTTACAAATGTTACACATGAAGTAAAAATGGACTAATGGTTCATAATGTTTCACATATATGCCTAATTGTTCTATGGTTCATCACCAAGCCACCAATGCTTGGTGATGTGCATAAATTTCATCCATATGGTTATATGGATGACTTGGTTAGTCATTTTGATATTATCTTGATTTACAAAGTGAGTTTTGGTTCCGGTAATCGCTAACGGTAAGTATTTAAATTACGAAACTTAAAACCGGGTATCGTAAAAATATGAAACTTTTTAGGAATGATTAAACTTATCAATACACTTTATTTAAGTATATTAAATGAGGGATACATTTAACGGATCGCGTAAACGCTGTTAAAACCTGAAAACGTAGGTTTAAAACGCGTAAAGGGTAAAATGTACGATGTTTACGTAAAAATAGATAAAGTGAAATGTGACTTTTCTAATATGATAATTATAAACCTAAAAGGCTTATAATGTCTAGACTGGGCCTAATCTAGTGTCGGTTGCTGTTAAATGTTCCCTAAACCTAAAACCGGAAGTGTTAAAAATCAAGGGATGATTTTATGGTCAAAGGAGGAGGGAAATAAGTTTGACTTTTTCCAAAAATGTAAAAGTGTCTAAACGTCTTAGAAAACGTGGTGCAAGTATATGTTAAGTTTGCGTATAAGTAAAATGCTTAAAACGCAAGTTTAGGCTCGTAAAACATAGGGTCTATTTGGTAACATTTGAAATTAAATTTTTAAAATTTCATATATTGATTATAAGTGAATTAGGAATTTATCTAATGTGATAAAAATGTTCAGAGTCGGTTAAATTACGAGAATGAAAAAAAAATGTAGTTGTCAGGATCTCGATCCTGATTTTAGGATCTTACGATACTGCAAAGCAAAAACGATCTGGATCCTGCATAAGATCTTTGCAAGCTTAAGATCTTATAGGATCCTGATCTTGACCATACGATCTTAAGATCTAATCCGATCCCCGATCTTACTTTTCTCGGATTACAAACTAAAAAACCACAAATTTATGGGTTGTTTTCTTGTAGAATTGAAAAAACAACATGTTAATATTTTTAAACATTTCATAATCATAACTTAAAAAAACTATGATTATGAAATAACATCAGAGTAGGATCTTAAGATCCCGATCCGATCTTGCGATCACGATCTTGCAAAAATAAAAATGATCCTGGATATGATCCCGATCTTAAAAATCTTGGTATATACAGGAATGAATAGTAAAAGTGAATAGTAAAAATACGATGATGAATAATAATCTAAAAATACGAATTGTTACAAATAATATAAAAAAATTTGGTTTATAGGATTAAGATTATAGATAGGTTTGTAATTTAATTTGTTATATTACTGCTAAAAAAATGTTTTATGGGCTTAAGGTCTGATTTAGAATTGTAGTAAATTTAAGGAGGTGATTTGAAAGGAGTTAAAATACAGTGGTAAATCGAGTTAGGGCGTGATTTGCTATTTTAAATAAAGTTAAAGGGCTTATTTTGACAATCGTCAAAACTTGGTGGTTACTGTTCTAACCAAGTTGGTAACCTTTGTTACATTAGTATATAAAGTATATTTATGAAGATGTCTTTAGGCACTTTTTTTTTTGTTACATCCATACGCAACAAGCATTAGCTACAGTACTCTACGCATAAAGTATGGACTAACATGTAATTTTTTTTACATAGGTCCTGTAGGGACTAACATGTAATTTTTTTTACATAATTGGTCCTTCATGTTAGATGTTCGTTACACAAATAGTCCTACTAATAGTCGTTACTTAACGGTTGTTAAATAACGACACTTTATCATTTTTAATTAAAAAACTCTACATAAAACGCAACGCAACGAACACTTGATAACATACTTTTTTTGTAAATTCGCAACCGCTCGATTATATTGTTCACGCTTAAAATAATAAACATATCTAATAGAAACATGCTTAGCTCAAATGTTAAATAATACTTTAGTATGCAAATACCCCGCTGCGAAGCGCTGGCTAAAAACCTCGTAAATACTACGTAAAACAACTTGCATTTAGTAGTGCAAGTATATAGTATATATATTTTTTTCTTTATAGTATTATTTAGTGAAAAGATTCTTATCACATTTTATTTATTTATATTTTTTTATACGTCAATTAACTAACTCACAAAATATAACTTTTAACTATCTTACATGTTTTAAGCGGTACTTAGGGCCTGTTTGGCAGGGGCTTTTTAGAGGAGCTATTAACTTTTTGTTACAAAATAATCTCCTATAAACTAAGTAGCTTCGTTTGGATGCATTAGCTATATTCTTTTATTTCAAACAAATAGCTCCAAAATGAAAAACTGATTCATGAAGCTTTTTAAATGTCTATGAGCTGTTAAAATTTTAAATTACTAATATACCCTCCAAACATTTATTTACCATTATAGATCTGTCCTTTTATGTCATTTTACATCTTATAGTTACATTTAACAGCTAATTTACCAAACACTGTTATTAAAAAAAAGATACAGCTTGTAGCTCATGTTAACAGCTTTGCAGTTTACAGCTTACAGCTTATAGTTTACAGCTTACAGCATACAGCTTACAGCTAGTTTTGCCAAACATACTCTTAAACCCTCAACTATTTGGTTGACAAGCTTCTCACAAAACAAGTCAATAAAGAGAAGAGTATCATTAGGACACAGAAGAGTATCATTAGGACACAAGTCCTAGTTTCTTATCACATGTATTGTTTTCAAATGGTACAATACCACTCATAGAGTCATAGATTATAGGAAATAGTTTGTACATCATCAGAACATGCGGTACGTACTCGTAAAACAACAAACAGCTAATTTGGCACATTCGTTATTGATCAAAATGTTTAGCTTATTTGGCACATTGTATAATCCCAAGTAATGGTATGTATCTTTCTACCTTATTTTTGCAACTCTTATCATCATACTCTTACTGATATGTGTATTCTACCATGCATTTTTCCTCATCCACTCTTTTTATTTAGCAAGTGTCTTGATCAAATGAGTCAAAGATACACGTAGAAATCTATATTTGTCATAAGGTCTTGGTGATTTATGTTGACTTAAAAATTTCCGAGAGCTAGTCAAGGAAAAAGTTATAGGTCTTCAACGTTTGTTAGATATGAAGAAAAAGAATACCCTTGGAAGTATTAGTCACATGGTCTGCGGAGTTATTGTCTGTCTAACGGGCAAAACACGTTTATGACTTTCTCTAGTGTATGATAAAATTAGAATTGATTTCGTTTATGAAGTTTGTCTTTTTGTCATGGCGCGCGTGTATTTGTTGACTTTGTTTTGGTTTCGTTTATTGAGATGAGGTTTGTTATTGACCATATATAACCTTTAAGGTTAGTTACTTGTTAGAGCAAGAGTAATGATAAAATGAGAAATAAAAATAAAATGAGAAGGATAAGAAGAAATAAGAAATTAAAATCGCACATTTTAGATGCACTTACAAAAGTAGATGTATCTCCTCTTAAATTTCGTTTTTTTTTTATCTCAAATGTGTGGCCAAAAATATTTCTTATTCTTCTCATTTTATTTTCTCTTCTCACTAGATCTCTTCCCGTTAGATCAAAGGATATCATGACATTGAGATAAACTTTAATTTAGTGTTACGTCATTGTTAGATCAACTTTAATCTTTTAATTTTAACTCACAAAAAACATCCCTATCATAACTCAACTATAATTCAACAACAATTTACAAAAAACCCTTTCATTTAGGGGGTAGAAATGATTTTTTTAATTTAATGTTGCCTTTAACGCACGTTAAAGCCTTAACTCAAGGGTTAACGCTTGACCTTAACTCACTAAAGCGGTATCATGACTTCCCATTTAATTAAAAAATGTTAAGCCTTGACTCACCTCAAATGTCATGATACCGTATGCTCTTAGCATTTTTTTCTCAATATTAATCAATTAGGTAAATTTTGACGTGGACCGGACATGATTAGATTTGAAGCATTTTTCCCCTTTTTTTTTTTTTTTTTTTTTTTTTTTTTTTTTTTTTTTGAAACATAGGAAGTAGAATAAATCAACCCGGAATTCTACAAGCATCATATCAAAGCACTTGCTACATTACAAAAAAGTATGTCAATGATAGAAGGTACGTACACCTTTTTACTCCGCTTACAAAATGTACACTTTTATGAGACAAGACTAGAAGAAATATACATGTCATGTTGCAACCTAACAATTCGAAAAGGGTAGTGATCAGCACACATCAAAAATTTATTAAAACACTCAGTGTACAAACAGTTAAACCAGATTAATTAGAGTACAATTGTCTACTGCATATAACACTTCGACATTGTTTTTGCATCAATCTCATCCAAAACGGTTCCTCCAACAAAGTTCCATGCATTCTCATCTAGTACGTAATTCATAGGGATGTGACATACATACCCTCCCTACGTTGTCACATCACAGGGTTTTGGTCAAACCGTATAACCCGCGATGCACACCGTACAAGTCTGCGATGCACCCAATCATTGGATACCCTCTCTATGGGAGGGTGTGAATAACTTGTCCCAATTCATATGCTGAAGTCAAACAATCAATTCTTCCAACGAACTTCCGTACATTCTCATCTGGTACGCAGTCATTCATATTCGAAGTCAAAACAATCAATTCCTCCAACCAACTTCCGTACATTCTCATCTAGGAATTCCAAAACGGTTCCTCCAACTAACTTCCATACATTTTCATCTAATAATTCATATTTTGAAGTCAAAACAATCAATGCTTTCTTTGAAAATGTGTGAAACAACAAACGGTCCCAAAACTTTTGGACCCAAGAATAACGCATGATTCTAGTTAAAAAAAAGTACAGATTAATCCAGTTTCTGTAAGTTATTATTAGTTCAAAATTCCTGTTCACAATGTTTTTTAAAAGAAAAAACATTAATCCACTAGCTATGCTATAAAAAAAAAGTAAACACTTGTCATAGTCGAAACTTCAAAGTGAAGAAGCTAGAAATTAGCATTAAAGAGCCCAATTTTTATTTATTTTTTGTTATTATTATTATTATTATTATTATTATTATTATTATTATTATTATTTCAAACTAGCAAAGTAATGTATCTAAAACTTTAGATGATAGGTTCTAATGAGGTAACAAACTTAAACTTTTGATAAGATTACACATTGACAACTAAATAAAAAATATTGGATGAAAACCTTGTGCATGAAAGTCAAGCTTCTCTTAATTATTTTGTTATCTAAAGGTTGAGGGGTCATTTGCCTGTAGTTGGGTCATTTGCATGTAAGATGTTTACATAAGTTTACACTAGCATGCTAATCGCACGAAGCAATAGGGACCGATAATTAATTATAGTTTTTTGTTTTCTTTTACAGCTTCAAGCGGTGGCCTATCGTGGTGTGACTTAGGTTAAGAGTTTAAATGTATTTTAAAATTGAGTCTGGCCGAAGATACAAAGCAGCGACGAGGACCTGGTATTAAAATTATCGACGAATATTTTGTAATTTTATATATATTTTTTTACAATAACTTTATAAGTGACGATAATCATAAAGTAACCGCGATCTTGCGGCAATCCAGAGGTGGACAGGCGGTAGTATGTAATTTATGGAGATATGAGGTGAATGGGTGGTTGACAGTGGCTTGTAATCCCAAGTAGGTTGGAAATTGTGTGATTTCATTACATTTATACGGTATATCTAGACTTCATAATCATCAAATATTGTAGAATATACATTAGTAAAAGTATTTTTAGTGTGTAACTTATTCATTAACACCTTTATTATTTAGAAAACAAATTAATCACATCATGTAAAATTGTAGTACACATAGTGCTAAATGTTTTCGTATATGTTAAATAGATAATCACATTTGTTTTAAAGGAATCGATATTATGTTAATTTACGGCTCAAACAATTTATTGCTCAAACGATTTCAGCTCAAACCTTTAGTTGTTATCCAGTTTTCTAACCCATTTTTCTTGTCACAAAACCTCCACATCTCACCTATGCTAAATCTAAACCTAACCATCTCCGGACACGAAACCACCATCGTCACCGCCCACCAAATCGTAACCATCGTCGATTAACACTGTCACCCTCCATCAAGTTTGAACCTTGACCACCACTATACTCCGAAACCTACCAATTGAAAATTTTCATTGATAATTTTTTTTTCTTGTTATCATGGAATAACTAACTTTGCATATATCATTTTCAGTTGTATAGCTTTAAAATGCTTAAAGGTATTGTATTTCTCAACTGATTATGAGATTGGAGATTAGATGTGTACCTAGAGTAAGATGGTGGTTGGAACTCGTTGCTTGATTACTTTACGCTTTAAAAACATACTTATTAAGTTTTGGATATAATGATATATATATAGGGATCAAAATCTACGATTTCAAAGTATTCTAGTTTTATGTACAATCATTAGCTTATCATATACAAACTATGGAAACAACTCATAACTCATAATATAGTCTATCAAAATGAATTGTATTTATAGTTAAATTGTGTGTTTGTGCTATTATTTATTAGACCCTTGGTTCAACTGAATATATATATATATATATATTACTTGTTGTGATTATCAATATAGTTAGCAACTTCTTTTTGTTTATATATTATGAAATTGAAATCTATATAAGATCACAATCCAAATACTTGAGATATGAAGGTTAAATATATTCATTTTTATGGTGTAACTTGGTTGCGTGGAGCGTCTTTATTGTTTTGCCCCTTTATTGTTTTGCGTTGTTTCTCGAGTTATGAAGGTTAAATATATCAGTTGGCATATATTGGTTGGTTTGTATTTTCTCTTTACTGATGGCTTGGTTTGTAATATTTTTTTATGTTAATACAAATAAGCCGTAAAAACGTTTATTTATATTTTACGATCTTCTAATGTTTTGTCGATAAAAAACGTAAAATCATTTTAACGAAACAAATAAAATACGTAAATGGTTTGATCCAATAGTTTACTAACACACTTACGTTTTCACATAAAACACTAAACAAGTAATAGTGATTTTATGATTTAGTAATACATACGTACAACAACTAGTGTTTACATATTGGGTAGATATATACATAATTAGTATGTATTATAATGGGTAATATAATGGATAGAAGTTTAAGTATTTGACCCATTGACTAAATACATTGAATGTAGCTGGGTATAACCCAAAGTCCATGACCCATACCCATGGGGCATAACCCATAACCCATTGCATGACATCATGCACAAGTCATATATGGATATTATCCATGACCAATGGTTTAACCCATGACCCATGGACTAGATGCATTGCATCTTGTAGATACATTGTATCTACTTGGATACCCATGATACAAAGTTTAGGACCCATGACCCATAACCCATGACCCAAAACCCATGACCCAAAACCCATGGGAAAATAGGAGCGTCCCACGGATCCCCAGGATTACACTGGACGGATCCCTCAAGTGAGGGATCCGTGGAACAGTAGCTAAATTTCTTCTATAAATAGTGAGCCATTTCTCATTTTGGGTTGCCACTCCCACACATACTTTCTCCAAGTATTGTAACCTTCTAACCTCATATCCTAAGGATCTCTCTATGTAGTTTGTGTTTTGTTTTTGTTGGGAATTATACGTTTGCGTTGATAAGACAAAAAGAATGAAACAAGAGGGACTTAATACGACAAGAAGGAAACCTACAAAAAGATGGAAGGACTTGCTTGCAAAAGAAGTTTTATTTATTAGTCCTTTCTAGTATTTTGTAAACCCTAATCCTCTAGTATATAAAGAGGATATATGTGTAGGTTTTATACAAGTCTTCCAAGATGTAGTCGACTTAAAGGTGTGTGTGTGTGTCCTAGGCGTATGTTCATGTAAACGCCTAGGTTATTAGTTTAGTTAGTAGACGTGTTCCTATAAACGTCTATAGTTAGTTAGTTAGTTTATGGTGATGAAAACCTTGTTCAATAACAAATAATTGATTAGTTTATTCCGCTGTGCATGTTATTAGTCTTTGTTATTGATCCCTAGCTGAGCTTATAAACGATCTTATCAAGTGGTATCAGAGCTTGTGTGGAAACTCTGACTAAGAAGAAACCCTCAAAACCTACTTAACAAAACCCTAAAGATGCCGACTGAAGCTGCACCACCACCATCCATCACCTCACTAAGAATACCAATTATCAAGAAGGGAGAATACGATCTATGGAGCATGAAGATGAGGCAGTATATTGCAATTACAGACCATGCACTGTGGAATGTGATTGTCAATGGTAATGAAGTTGTGGACGAACCTGTAGACATTCTTGGACAACCTAAAGCACCTAAACCCATCTTGCCAGCTGCGACAATAAGGAATCAAGAGAAGGCTCTCAACATACTCTTGTCTGCCATTCCTGATGGACACCTACTCAAGTTTCATGATGCTAAGGATGCAAAACAGTTATGGGCTGCTCTCAAGACAAGGTTTGGAGGTAATGATGCTTCCAAGAAGATGAACAGAAATCTGTTGAAGCAACAGTTTGAAACTTTCACTGTTGGTGAAAGAGAAGGTCTTGATGCTGCATATGATAGATTTCAAAATCTCCTCAGCATGCTAGAGTTATACAAGGCAGAGGTATCTGTTGAAGATGCCAATTTGAAGTTCTTAAGGAGTTTGCCATCTACATGGCATGTGATTGCTACAATGATCAGAGGACAACCTGGTTTGGACACTATGGACTTTGATGATCTCTACAACCATCTGAAGGTGTATGAGCATGAGATGAATGGCCAAAAAAGTTCAAAGTCTCACAGTATTGCTTTTGTGTCTTCTGAAAAGAGAGGCAGTACTTCTACTAAAAGTACTGCTCACCCTACTCAAAGTACTGCATATCCTGCTCATTCAATCACAACCATGACCAACCCACACCATCACTAACCAACACCCTCCATTACGATGAAGTTGTGTGCTCATTCTTTGCACAGCAAGCTACCCTACCTGTTACTTATGAAGAAGATCTGTCACAGATTGAAGAGGAAGCTCTTGAAGAAATTGATATCAGGTGGCAAGTTGCTATGATCATTGCAAGGATCAAGAAGTTCATGAAGAAAACAGGAAGAGGCATTGACTTCAAGCCTAAGCAGGGTATCACTTTTGACAAATCCAAGATTGAATGTTTTAACTGTCAAAAGACTGGGCACTTTGCAAGGGAATGCAGGTTTGCTAAATATCAGGCAAACAGGATGACTGAGAAACCAAAGCTTGAACTAAAGGAAATTCCTATTACTGAAACAAAAGCTTTGGTTGCTCAAGAGAATCTATCAGAGGTTGACTGGAGTGCTGAGTTTGATGATGAACCAGTAACCTACTGTATGGTGACAATGGAAGAGCTTGATTGGAGCACAGCTTTTGATGAGGAACCTGGATTTGCTGCGTTGGAGTCCAGAGATGGTCTAGGAAGCTTTGATTGGAGCATGGAGAGTGAAGATGAACCTGTTCTGCTTGCTATGGTAGCCACTTCACCAAGTTCACCCCTATCTCTGAGGTATGTTCTAAGTGTCATGACTTTTATCAAAAAGTGCTTAATGATTATGTGACTGAAAGAGATAAGTGTAGAACAACTAGGTCTGAAGTAGCTGGTTACCAAATTACTTTAGAGTCAATGGAAGCCAAAATAATAACACATGAAAATAATGAAATGGCTTGGGCTGAAAAGTATGAACAACAGGATTATCAGTTAAAATTAAGTGAATGGAAGCTAGGATGTAAGATTTATGAAATTGAGAAGTTAACTAAGGAAAGAGATGAATTGTTAGAAAAGTTTGCTGCTTGGGGACAAGCTGGTCTTTCTCATGTTATTTATGTTGAAAAACAAAGAAGAGCTTACATTAAAACTGGATTAGGCTTTGGTATGGACTTTAGTAGCATAGACGAAAACCCACCTAGTGATAAGGATGAACTTGAGTTTGAGGATATAACAACTAGTGATGATGAACTCATTAACTATGTAGACACATTTAGTAATGAGGAATCACTTAGCGAAACACCTCCTAAATATCATAAATACAAAGGTTATCATGCTGTCCCTCATCCCACTGGTAGTTTTCAACCTCTTAGACCAGATTTTTCTCGTTTTGGAGTAGACAACCTAGAGTTTAGGAAAAAGCTTACTGGTGAATCTAGGTCTGAAACCCCAAAATAAACTGTTGAAAAATCTAAGGATAATGATGTTAAAAGTCAAGCGGTACCTTCAACTCAAAGTACTGCCACATGTTCAGCAGTACCTTTAGGAAAACCTTTTCAAAGTACTGTTAAACCTTTTTGGGATAACTTTAGTCATCATAACTCTTATCATTCACCTAGAAGACAAGATAGATTTGGTCATACACATAGAGGAAGCAATTTTGGGATTACAGGTCAAAAACTGTGTTTTGTTTGTTACAGTCCTGATCATTTGATTAAGCACTGTGACTTTCACTTAGAGTACCTAAGCAAATTCCCAAAGAACAGATCTACCAACCATAGACCTAGATAGAATAAACCAGTCTGGAATCATTCACATAGGTTTAACCATAGCAACTTCTCACAAGACTATAGGTACCCTCACCAGAGAAGACCTTTTTCAAAACCCCCAGTACCATCAAACACTTTTCAAGGTACTGTTAAGCCAAAAACAGTACTTTCTCAAAGTACTGCTCAGTTTTCACCAAACACTTTATGGAATAGGAATCCTAGGAGATCTAATTACTATCAATCTAGAAGGCGTTACAACTCAACGAAAGTAGCTAGATCAAGGGACTCTACACCAGAAGTTAAAACCAAATGGGTTAAGAAGGAAAGTACTTGTTAGTGCAAATATTACAATATTTAATCTATACATTCTCATTTGTTTTGTTGATGACAAACATGTAACTTGTAATACATAAAGTAAAATGTATAAGTTACTTGTAATTAGATTTTGTCTCAACATACTCTCAACACCTCTCGACGACTCAAGTCCTTGTATGCTACAACACAGGTTCGTACATGTTTGTTATGTTGCGTTATGATCAAACCCCTAACAAACCATTAAACATGTTTAGTTAAATAGTTTATAAAACACTTAAGTAAACATAAGTAAATGTGTTGGGTAAAACCCATAACCCATGACCCAAGACCCATACCCAATGTCTAGATACATTGTACCTTGGTGGGCACTCAAATCCTTAACCCATAGCCCATAGTTGTAACCCATAAACCATGGGTAAAGAGGAGCGTGCACGGATCCCTCAAATGACCCACGGATCCCTTGGATTTACAAGGGCCGGATCCCTCCAGAAGGGATCCTTGGGGCAGAACATGGTTTTGGTCTTTTTGCCTATAAATAGCAAACCACTTCTTACCATTTCTTCATACCTTCACACATAGTTTCTCTCCACCAAATCTAGGATATTTAGATCATTAGGAAACATGTAAACCACCCTCATCTCATATGATCATAATGCTTCTAACTCTCATTTGTTGTAAGCATACTCCGGGAGTGATCCTCCAAAGCAAGCTTAGAGATCTTGCTTCCTTACCTACTGAAGTGATCACCCATCACAAGATACAAACACATGAAGATCTTATAAAACAAGCTTGGGAAACTTGTCATCTTCATTCATAGAAGACTAACTACATCATGCTTTGGGTTCTTGATGTTTAGTCTAGGAGTTCATATCCATTAGACACATTGTCTTGGATATTGTCTAGTATCATATTCTTGTATCTATGACTAGACTAGATGGTTTATACGTTTGTGCCATAAAACACAAGGTTTGTTATGTTGGGCCATAAAACATAACGGGTGTCATAGATGTGTCAAAGGCATTAGTGAAGAGTGCCGAAGATCCGTGTTAAAGGCATTAGTGAAAGGTGCTGAAGGATCGTGTAAATGGCATTAGTGAAGAATGCCTAGGTCGTATAACCGATGAGGTGCATCGTTATACATATAGTATTTGTTTAGATCCAAGGATGGTGATATCCTTGATGGTGTTGTAATAAGGAGTGGATCTCCTTAAGATTAGGTGTTGTGTTGTGATGGGTAGTAGTTCCTCCATAGTAATGGAACTAGGTGCTTAGCCTAGTACCTAATAAAGGGTAGGCGACGTTGTGTAGGTGTGGTTCACCTTGGAGTGAAAGAAACCGGTGGTTAGCCTAGCACCGTATAAAGGGTAGGCGACGTTGTGATAGGTGTGGTTCACCTTGGTGTGAAAGAACTCGGTATTTAGCTTTGTACCGGAAAAAGGTGTAAGCAATGTTGTGAAGGCTTCTCCGCCATAAGGAGTTGGTGTAGTGATTACGAACTCTCGAGTAGGTGATTCGGGGAGTGGAGTAGGGCAAGGAAGGTGTCCTTGAAGCCGAACCACTATAAATCCTCGTGTTGGTTTGTCTATCCTTTTACTTATCGCTTTACTCTTATTCTTGCATTACATTGTTTATTTTCTATGTGGTTGATGTCTATGTTTGTGACACATACTTGGTCTTTCATATAGTCACAAACTATATTTAACACTTTACATATTATGACACGCTTGATCAAGAAAAAGCAACCGGACTAATAATGGTGAAACTTGATTTTTAATGAACCATTAATCTTGCGGAATCTTATGTGATATTAAGGGGTTGGCCTTACATGCCGTAATGCGTTAAATGCATCCTCGCGTCGAGATTAGCAAATGCAATGGTTTATACTATATTTGATACAAAAAGTTTTAAGTTTGAAACGGAAACGTATTAACCCCCTCTCTACGTTTTCACAATTGGTATCAGAGCGGGTTGGATCTAGTTTTTAAAACAAATGGTTTTCAAAACGAGTAAGGTCCTCGTATCAAATTTTTGGTGAAGTCAAGCATAATATGAAAAGTGTTTTGTTGATTTTTTTTCTTTGAAGTTTTGTTGTTAGATATATTGTTAATCAAGCTTGAATAAAGGTAAAAATGGTTAATATAACTTCACTAAAAAGTCTACAAAGGTTAAATCTTTTCGTCGGGTCAAAACGTACATTTTTGTAATTCTGTGTCAGATCCGCGGATCCCTCAGGTTACACTGGACGGATCCCTCAAGCAAGGGATCTGTGGTACAGAAGACAGTTTTTGTCCGAATTTCAAAAATTCATAACTAATTAACCGTAAGTCGTTAGAAGTCGTGCCACCTATCGTTTTAAAGGTATTTGAGTCTACTTTCATTTAAAAATGATTTTATAAACTGATTCAAAACAAAAATTTATAGAATCATTGATTTATAATAGAAAGTCATTTTTCGGTCATAACTTTTGCACAAACTTTTGATCTAATTGGAGACAGATGTTTTCATCTTTGAATAACAATGTGTCCTCTTTTGAAATTAAGGTTTTGATCATATTTATAAAGGAAACTAATCAAGCTTGGTATACATGTTTAACACAAAGCGATGAAAAGAACTTTCGTATGCTATGCTAAATGATAAATTATTTCCCTTGCATTACTTGATTATTTGCTTATCTCAAATAACTTTTGTGCTTGGTTGATTGATTAACATATGTGGTTTCCTTACCTTGCTATTCATTCTCTTGCTTGTCGATTTAGTAATTTTCTACTAATCAATGTGCTACTTGAAGGAGTGTTTGGGATAACATCTAGTTGTGTCGAAAATGTTAGTTTTATAAGTTGAAAAATGTTTAAAACATATAACACACTAAAATGGCTTTTTGATTGAGTTTGTCATGTGTGCAACATAAATGTTTTATGTGCCTATATGATTTCTTGAGTTAATATTTTCTTGTATCGTTTTCTAAAAAACAACAAGAATGTACATCGGATCATAACCTACACTTGTGTTGATGATGTACTCTCCCGTTTTCCTTTTCATGATCGCTCTCCAAGCTTCATAGTAGGATTGACAACTTGATTATTTCATCCGATATACTCAAGTAAATTATTTTGCAACGCAAATATAATTGTTCATATCCGAAAGTCCAAACTCGAGCTTTCCAACAACATATGTTGAACTAGCTCATGCAACCATTTTTTTTGTTCACCATATGGACAACTTTTAATTTTTTGACACCTTCGTCACCTTAGTTGTTTCAAATATAATATTAATATAAACGAAGCAAAGTATCATCATTGTTACTCTTCGATAGGCCATTGTAGGAATATAAATTTTCCTAACTTGAGAATGAATACTGGAGAACTTATTGCACTAGAAACTCAATTTGACCTAACGGTTGAATTGCTTCCTTGAGAGAAGTTGGGTATGTGGAATCGCCCGTAAAAATGGTCGTGTTTAGCCATAATTGAGCACCGCTAGTAATAGTCTCATATTCATTCTCTCACTTGAGAAATTTATACTCCTATGTTTTCCTAAAGTAAGTTTACAATGGAAATACTTTGCATTGTCTTAGGATTACTAATCAAACAAGTTGTAAAATTAAATTTTCTTTTAGTTAATCACAACCACTTGCCTCATCAAGCGATTATCTTGCTTTGATTGGGAAGAGCTACATGAATTCATGGACGAAGCTTATTGTATGCTAATCACCATCCATAATGACTAGATTGTCCTAAACTAGCACCTCACAACTCTTTTGTCTTGAACACTATCATGTGCTCTTTTCTTTCTAGACACATACCTTGCATGTCATTGTTAGTGTAGATAATTTACTAATCTAGATCATAAATCTGTTTTGGGCTTCTTGAATAGTGCTTGTTAAGTTTGCTAAACCCTTGTGTCATTTGTGAGCTCGATCTCATTTGATTGCCTATATGTTATCTCTACATGCTCTCCTTGCTTTGCTTAAAGTGTATACATGTATACTTGCTGTAGAAATCATTAGTTTCATAATTCGAAACATAGAGCAAAATTCTGCAACTATTCTGTTAAGAAATCTGTCTCTGACGCCGGATCCCTTAGATGTAACTAGACGGATCCCTCAAATGAAGGATCCGTGGGATCCGGGTGGACAGAAGTTCCTTTTTAGCCTCCTTGCATCAATCCAACATTCTAGACCTTATTGGACTAGTTAAACATGCTACATTAGGATCACTCAAACTTTCCTTAGGCTTAGTTGATCTCACATTCACTCATGAATGATTTAGGATCATATTTCAAAGTATTTTTGATTTAGCATTACTTCGAAACTCACCATCTTTCCGCTCCAATGTTTACACATTGTTCCTTTCATCTCAAAACACCTAGTTTGATATTTCTCTCAATTTTAGTAAATTGATTTTAGTCATCCTGTTGGAATCACTCCTAAACCTAAATCAAGTGTTAGTAATTCACATGTAATAGTTAGCTTAATTATGGCCTTTATGTTTGTTATTAGCCTCAAGCTTATGTAGAAGGCCCATGAGCTTAGGCCCAAGCCCATAAAAGAAAGGATGGGAACTAGGAGTGTTGCCCTAGCTTCCCTCCTATAAATACTCTTGTATAACCCTCACTTGAGGGTTGGTTGTTCAATTTATTCCTTTCACTCACTCTCTACGCATAACCGGTTCTATTACTTTGTGTGTGTGTGTTTGGTTTATTGTTCAATCGCCTTTATCTCTTTCTATTAAGCTTGTGTTGTAAAACTAGTGACCTAACAGTGGTATCAATTGCCTACTAGTTGGGTGAATCGTTATTGCTTTTGAAGTGGGTTTTTGGTCCTACGCGTAAGGCTAACGTGATACTTTGGTTCGCTTAAAAACTCGTTTTTTACACTTTTTAATCCAAGATTCTTGTACTTTCAATGTTTTAAGGTGTTAAAATAACTGTTTTTGGAAAAAAGTTTCAAACTTTGTGCGTGGATCATAGTTTTTAAGCTTGTTTTTGTTCGTGGGTGTCGTTCTACGCGTAACCTGTTTAGCCATTTTGATTCATCAAGGTTCACACTTTTGTGTTATTTTGGTGGTATTGAAGCTATTCCATAACAAAAATCAGGTTTAGAAACATCTTTGGGCAAAAGTCAACTTACGAGTAGAACTACGCGTATCAAAACCCTAGTTCTACGCGTAACTTTAACCGTGGTTTGATCTTCAGTTTCGTGGTTTACTCCGTGTTTTCTTGCTTGGATAAGCCTGCAAATACGTCGACTTTGGATATCTTTTGCACTGTGATAGTGTAAAAGATCACTTGGGATAAAACCCTAAAATTACGCATAAGCATAAAGCTTACGCGTAGAAAATCCTATGCTTAAGATTCATCTTACGCCTAAGCCCAGTCTTACGCATAAGGTAATCCTACACCTAAGTTTCTACGCCTAACTTTGTGTCTACGCATAACTTTAGTGTCTTTTCCCTACTTACGCGTAAGCTAAACCTACGCGTAACTCTTGATTGTTACGCGTAACTTTGGTGTTTTTTACGCATAAGTGCTACTTGGTTTATTGTGATTTCTACGCCTAAGGACACTTCATCAACTAAGGTTTATTCGACTACAAAGATCCATTTTTACCAACACAAGTTTTCAACATGTCACAACCACCATACTCTAACTATTTCCCTTACACTTATTCTCAACGACAACAACAACTAAGTCCACAACATCAACAATGGAATCAACAACAAGCAATTTATCAACAACAGTTTAATCAACAACATACTCCACAACTTGGAGCAATTCCTCCACCACAAATGGTTCAAACACCGCCAAGTCTTCAAGTTCAACCCTACACAAATGAATTCAATCAACATCCATCAAGGAACACTATGAAGGAACCCACTTGGTTTGCAAAGATGTGTGAAGCTTTAAGCAGCCAACAATCAGTTCATGAGGCTGGATCACTTGATAGACCTCCAATGCTCACTCCAGGAAACTACGATCAATGGGTGATAAGGTTCTTTAGGTTTTGTGATCTGAAGAAGCCACATGGAAAGTTCTTAAAGAAGGTTATCTTGGAAGGTCCATTTGAGATGCCTAATGTCATTGTACCCGGAGATCCTAATGCTAATCCACCAAGAGATGAACAATCAAACATTGCTACTGTTGCAGACTTGAATCCAGAAGAACTTCTACACTATGAAGCTGATGAGCTTGCAATGCAATATATCCTTTTAGGATTACCAAACCCAATTCTTCGAAGTGTTGATGCTCAAAAGACTGCAAAGAAAATGTGGAACATATTCATCTACTTATGGAAGGATCTGCACTCAATCAGGAAGATATGGAATCCAAAATTTACTTGGCTTATGAACACTTCATGATTGAACCTGGAGAGACACTAGAGTCTTATCATCATCGATTTTCAGACATCATCAATGATTTGGATAAACACAACATCATCATGCCAAGAATTGCAGTGAATACTAAGTTCCTGAGTTGTCTTGGTCCTGAATGGGAGAAGTATGTCATTTTTCTCCGTCAAGCGAAGAACATGCATCATTCTACATATGGATTGTTGTACGATTACTTGAAGCCTCATGAAAAGGAAGTTGATAGGGAAAGGATTCTCCGTGCTCAAATTGCTTCAACGACTAATCCGGAAAATCAACAACTTGCCTTGTATGCTCAAAACAGTTATCCTCCTCAACAAGCAACTCAACCAACTGCCTCAGTCACACCAAACGATCAATCACAACAACCTCAACAAAATCAATTGGTTCCTTACAACAAAAACAATGATCAAGCACTTCATAGTCAAACTAATGAGGAATCCGATCCGTTCGAAGCATTGCAACAAGGATTTGTTATGATTGCTAATGCATTTAGCCGTTATACCAACAAATCCAACAATCGTATTCGTTCCTCATCTAATACATGAAATCAGGCTGTTGTGAACAATGGACGAGTTGAAGTTCAGAATCGTGGTTATGGTCGTCAGATGGGAGGTGGTCAAGGGTTTAATGCTATGGGTAGGAACAACAACAGAGCGCAAGTGGTGGAACAGGGAAATGCTCAGAATGGGTTGAATGGTCTTCGATGCTACAACTGCAATGAGAAGGGACACCTGGCTAATGCATGCCCAAAGCCGAGGACTAAGGGAAGTGCTTATTTCAAAGAGGCTCTTCTTTTGGCTCTTAAGGATGAAGCTGGTGGAACTCTCACAAACAAAGAACAAAGTTTTATGGCAGATGCAGACTCAGATGATGATATGGAGGACTTGCAGGCTAATGCAGCTGTTATGTTAATGGCTAATATGCATGAGTTACACATGAGTGACACAGGCCCAATGTATGACACTGATGGCTTGTCTCAGGTACCTGAACAAACCATAATTATCTCTGATCTAATATCTCCGCCAACATCTGAATCCAGCAAGGCTCAGAGTGTTCAAAATGAGTCATCTACATCTTATTCCGACGATTTTCAATTAGACCCCGTAGTTACATTTGACGATCAAGATGACCTTATGGTTTCCTTTGACAATCAAATTGACTCCGTGGTTATACTTGAGGATCTAAATAATGATCATGTGGTGACTTCCGTTGAACAAGCCAAACTTTTGCCTCATCCAGATCTTGCTCTTTTACTTAAAGACCTGCAATCCCAAATTGAAGAATGTTGTGCATTAAATCAGACCTTAAAAAGTAAAAATGCACTGTTAACCAAGGATTTTGAATGTTTACAAAAGCAACTCAACTTTTTCAAAACTCAAGAAAAACGTGAAAAATGTTTTGAAGCAGCCTTTACTAAATCTCATCAAAACAAAAAATACTTAGAGAGACAGATGCGTGATCTAACCGCTTCGAAGAATGCTTTGTTGTCTGAAATAGAACAACTGAAACATGAACATAAAAAGCAAATTAATGCTCTCACCTTGGAAAATCAAAAAGCTAAGGCTGAGTTGTTAACTTGTCAAAAACAGTTCTCTGCATACAAAAAGCATTCAACGAAACGAATAGATGATCATCTTGAAGAAATCGTCGGCTTGCAAAACAAACTTAAAGAGTTTAAGACTGTTGTTTATAAACATGGTGAGTCAGTAACTGCTATTGAAAAGTTTACTTTAAAACCCAATCCAAATGGATATGGACTGAATCTTGTTGATTACAAACCTAAGCTTTCAACCAAAACATTCAAACCAAATCCTGAAGTTTCCAGTGCAGAATATAAAATTGATAATTCTGTTATGAGTGTTGTTGAATATCATCGTCAAGGGGAATTAGATGCAGAAGACGAGAGTCGATCAAAATTAGAAACTGTTGTTTACAACAAACCTTTTAATTATTCAAAACCGGTCACTTTCGTCACACCAACGGATTCTTCTAACACACCAAGGGTTATCATAAAAACGTCTGAGTCTTCTAATGTTAATCCCCAACCAGATTATGCACAAATTTATGGTCCTTTACCTTCCATTAGTGAAGTAAACTCAAAACCTGAAAATCGAAAAATTCTTAGATATTTTGACATTTTCATGGCTGACCTCAAAACTTTACAACATGAGATAGAATATCATTCTGAAATCAAAGTTCAACATTTTCAATCGCCTCTGGCGCGAGAACAAAGAGACATTTTTCAGAAAAATCTTTTACCAAATGTTAAAAATTTGAAAAATTGTGCATTATCTTGGGAACGGGACTTTCATAAGGAACTTGGAGTGATGAAGGTCGTTTTCGAGAAAACAGAAACATCTATTTCTAATACTAAACGTAAAAAGAAAATGTTGAGAAAAGATGTTGATCGACTCTTGAAAGATGTTATCTGTGCTGATATCCATAATGTTGTGTTATTCAATTCTTTGCCACATGCATCTGATTATATCTCTGCTGATACTGTTGATAATGTTGCAATTGTTGAGAATACTGATAATGTGCTTCAGATCGAGTCTTTAAAAACTGAAAACGAACGTCTCTTACACGAACTTTCAAATGCAAAACGTCGTCTTCAATGGTGTCAAAAAGATTGTCAAAATCGTGAACTTGCTTTGCAAACCAAAATCCACCAGTTGCAATCAAACAATTTTAATCCAAAATCTGAGCAACTGGATGATCAAAACGTGTCTTTGAAAAGTCAAATCTCTAAATATGAACAAGAACTTGTAAAAGTTAAACAGGAATATGGTGTCATATTTGATTTACTCAACAAGACTCGTCATGAAGCATCAAACGAACTTGATCACTATCTTGCACACACTAGAGAAGTAATGCATTTTTCTGGTAACATTCGTTCTGAAAATCAAGATTTGATTCACACTATCTTTAAGTTAAGAGAAATGTTAGGAAAGTATGAACAACTTCCGCCTACCGTGATTAAGAGAATAGCACCAGTAACACTTAGTAATCGTGAACCTAGAATCCCTACTGCCAAATCACAAGTTGCTAACGTGCTTCCTTCTACTGAAACAGGAATAGTTGCGTCTTTTCCAAACGTCCGCACTTCACAGCCTAGGAGCACTCAATCGAAGAATAGGAAGTTGCGACCTAAGAAAAGATCAATAAGGAATGCTAAAGTAGAAGAACACCCTAGGACTATGAATAAGACTCATGTTGCTTCCACTATAGACATTGCGTCTGGCAAATGTAATAGAAATAGTGATGTAACGAATGCCAAACCTTTAAGTACTTTTGATATTCAGTCTGATGCACCTTGTGTTATTTGTCGTAAAAGTATGAATTCTGATAGTCATGACAAATGTGTTGCTAAAGCTATAATCTCTCGTTTACAGAATCCTAAGAATCGGAATACCTCTAGGCTCACTAATCATTCTAAGTCTGTGCTTGGTAGACCGCCTTCTTTAGATTCTAAGGCAAGCATTGATGTCCCTGTAGCTCCAGTTTTACCTCAAAAGAATGTAGTACCACCTAGTGCATTCACTAAGACCAAAGCAAATAGTAGTTATAGATGGCAGAAATGGATATATAACACATTAGGATTTAAATGGATGTCTAAAGTTATTAATGTGTGTATGTCTACTATAACTGCATCGGAACCCTCTAACATTTCGGGTTCCACATCTACTTCTATTCCATCTGTGTCGTCTGTGTGTAATGCAGGTGATACAGATCATTCTCTGGATTGTTGATAGCGGATGTTCCCGACACATGACAGGTAACCTTAAACTGTTATCAAACTTTATTGCAAAGTTCATTGGCACTGTCAGATTCGGGAATGATCACTTCGCAACTATCATGGGCTACGGAGACTATATCAATGGGAACATCGAAATTAGCAGGGTTTACTATGTGGAAGGCCTCGGTCACAATCTGTTTTCAGTAGGTCAGTTTTGTGATGGAGATTTGGAGGTTGCTTTCCGGGAGAAAACTTGTTTCATTCGTGATCTACAAGGAAATGACCTTATGTCTGGCTCGCGTAATTCTAGTCTTTACACTATCTCTATGCAAGACATGGTTGCTTCATCTCCCATCTGCTTACTTTCAAAGGCAACATCAACAAAATCCTGGCTATGGCACCGTCGTCTCTCACATCTAAACTTTCAAACCATCACCAACCTTGCTCGACACAAACTAGTTGAAGGTCTCCCACGATTCCGGTATTCAAAAGATCACCTTTGCTCAGCTTGTGAACAAGGGAAAAGCACTCGTGCTCATTTTCCTTCAAAGGTGGAACACAGCTCTCAGCATGTGCTTCATCTTCTTCACATGGATTTGTGTGGCCCGATGCGCGTGCAAACGATCAATGGCAAACGCTACATCTTAGTAATTGTTGATGACTATTCACGATGGACTTGGGTCTACTTTCTTCGAAGCAAAGACCAAGCTCCACAAATGATCATCACCTTTCTCACGAAAATTCAAGTTCAGCTCCTGAACACCGTCCGCCAAATCAGAACAGACAAAGGAACTGAATTTGTTAACCAAAACCTTCGTGAATTTTATGAGAAAGTGGGAATTCAGCATCAGACATCTATTGCACGTACACCAGAACAAAACGGAGTTGTTGAAAGACGAAACCGAACGTTAGTGGAAGCTGCAAGAACAATGTTAATCAATACTAAACTTCCAGATTACTTATGGGCAGAAGCTGTATCTACTGCATGCTATACTCAAAACCGTTCTATGATTACTAAACGCCACAACAAAACACCGTTTGAGCTTCTCCACAACCATAAACCGAATCACTTTCATGTATTTGGATTCCTTTGCTATCCGAATAATGATCGTGATGATTTTGGAAAGCTCAAAGCCAAAGCTGACATTGGAGTCTTCATTGGATATTGTGAGAATTCTAAAGGTTACCGGATCTGGAATAGTCGTACAAAACAGGTTATGGAAATGATTCATGCTCATTTTGATGAACTTACGAAAATGGCTTCTGAGTATAACAGCTTGGAACCCGGTCACAACCGCTTAAACTTCCCTCAACCCCCTTCATCAGCTGAACAAAGCCCCCCAGCTCACTCGTCAACAAATGGAAAGGTTATTTGCTCCTATGTTCAGTGACAATATTGATGAACGTGCTCCAGGTGTATCCGCTGCTCAACCTGATATTACTCTTATACCTGATACACCTGCTACAACAACTACTGTTGAAGAAGCACCACCAGTTGACTCCACCACAACAGTTGAACAAACCGCTTCCAACATTGATGAACCGGCTGATGATGTTTTTAATGAAGTACCCCCACCTGCAGATTTTGATCCAAATGCGTTCTTTAACCCGTTTGCTAATGACACTGCTGCACCTGATGTCGCGGAATCATCAACAAACCATTTGAATCCTCAGAATCTGCACAATGTATACCAACATCAACCCTCTACACATCGATGGACAAAACATCATCCTCTCGCAAATATTATTGGCAACCCGAATCAACCAGTCGTTACGAGACAACGTCTTCACACAGATGGTGAACATTGTATTTATGCACTCACTGTCTGCCAATCTGAGCCTAAAAACATTAAAGACGCAATGACAAAAGACAACTGGATTGAATCCATGCAAGAAGAACTCAACCAATTCAAACGTCTTGAAGTATGGGAACTGGTTGAAAGACCAACAGGGGTCTACGTCATTGGTCTCAAATGGATTTGGAAAAACAAATTGGATGCTGAAGGGAACGTAATCCGAAACAAGTCACGTCTAGTTGCTAAGGGTTATCGTCAGGAAGAGGGAATAGACTTTGAAGAATCTTTTTCTCCGGTTGCTCGTCTTGAGGCTGTTCGGATATTTCTCGCGTTCGCGGCTCATATGAATATGACGGTCTATCAGATGGATGTCAAAACTGCGTTTCTCAATGGACAACTTAAAGAAATGGTTTATCTCAGCCAACCAGAAGGATTCGTTAATCCTGAGTTCCCGAACCATGTCTACAAACTGAACAAAGCTCTTTATGGTCTCAAACAAGCTCCTCGGGCATGGTACGATAAGCTATCATCTTTCCTCATTGCTAATAATTTCACCAAAGGTTCGGTCGACCCTACTCTTTTTATACAATATCAAGGGGCACATATCTTAATTGTTCAAATTTACGTGGATGACATCATTTTTGGGTCTACACATAAAAAGTACTCAATCGCTTTTGCAAAACTAATGAAGAAAATTTTTGAAATGTCCATGATGGGTGAACTTACGTTCTTTCTAGGACTGCAAGTTCATCAATCACCCCGTGGTATTTTCTTGAGTCAGTCCAAATATGCCCTTGAATTGTTAAACAAATTTGGAATGAAAACCTGTGACACTTATGCCACACCAATGACTCATACCAAGAAGCTAGACGCTGATTTACATGGGAAACTTGTCGACCCCACAAAATACCGTAGTATTATTGGGTCTCTCATGTATCTAACAGCTAGCAGACCTGATATTGTATTTGCCGTATATCTCTGCTCCCGTTATCAGTCGCGACCAACTGAAACCCACCTCTCTGAGGCTAAAAGAATCCTCAGATACATCAAGGGAACCATTAACTTGGGGATCTGGTATCCGAAGGATTCTGGTTTTGAACTAATCGCTTTTTCAGACGCTGACCACGCAGGATGCTTAGACTCAAGGAAAAGTACTTCAGGAGCACTACAATTTCTTGGTGATAAATTGGTGTCCTGGCAATCAAAGAAGCAGGATTGTACATCGCTGTCATCAACCGAAGCAGAATATGTAGCCATGTCCGCGTGTTGTGCTCAAGTCATCTGGATGAGAACACAACTCAAAGACTATGGTTACGTATTTGACAGAATCCCGATGTACTGCGACAATCGGAGTGCCATTGCGATCTCGTGCAACTCAGTTCAGCATTCGAAATCAAAGCACATCGATCTTCGCTATCATTTCATCAAGGACCACGTGGAACAGGGTACAATTGAATTATACTTCGTGGGTACTGAATATCAATTGGCAGATCTACTCACCAAAGCCTTGCCTCCCGCTAGGTTTAATGAGTTGGTCCACCGGATTGGTATGAGGTGTTTGACTCAAGAGGAACTAGATGATCTCTTAAAACAGTCTTAAAAACCTGTCAAACACCAAAATCTCTTTTGTAAATATTTTTCAAAAACAAAATACAAAAATATAAAACCTGATAAAACAACAAAAATATTCTTCTATCTATTTTTCTTTAAACATGTCAAGTACATATCTTCCGTCAACACTCAAATCTTTCAAAATTCAGTATTTTTACGATCAAGTGTTGAGGGGGAGAAATAAATACTTAACTGTTTCAAAATATATGTGTACTTGCATGTTATCCTATCCCGGTTGTTTCTTTTATCAATGGTGGTAATTTTTCTGGTTCATTAACACTCCTCGGACTAAAATTTATAACCTTTCATAATTTTCTTAAGTCGAGGGGGAGTGTCGTCAAAGTTAGTTCCTAAAATCTTTTGTTTGGTAACCAAAGTGGAAGTTAAAAGGCTTTGAATGAAAATGGAAAAGGTGGAGGGACCAAAACTGCCAAAAGGTTAAAGTTATTTTAATAAAAACACCCCACCTAACATTTCACTTCACATTTATTACTCTTAACCAAACAAATCCTACGCACAAAATTCGTTCTTCAAATCTGTGTTTCTGATCATCAATTTGTAAGTTGTTTCATGATCTTAACGTGTTTACAAACATTGGTTTTGATTTTTACACGAATCCAACGGTCAAATTTTTGCATATGATTGATTTGGTGTTCTACGCATAAGCGTATGAACACCTAATCAAGAATGGGTGTTTGTGATTAAAAAGATAGTGTCAAAATGCTTTAATAACATCAATGATACCTTTTCTATCCTCAAAACGAACCCAAATTCACGAATTGAGTGATTTTGAAAATTAGGGTTTACTCGTGGTTTTGGGTATTTTCAAATGTGAATGTTTTTGGTCAAAAAGATTGTTGTGTGATGTTGTTATCATGATGAATTAATGTTATCTAAGCTCTATAACAACCCAGAAACACTAATTGATTGTGAATTAGAAATTAGGGTTTAATGTTCTTGAGATTTGGGTACTTTTGATTCACTGCGAATTAGGTGTTAAAACTTGGTCATTACACTCTCACAACATCTTAGACTTACCAGAAATACTTTGGTGCATATCCTATGGCTAGATTTCATACGCGTAAATTTTGAACTTTAGGGTTTTAGGCTACGCGTAAGTTTTTTCTACGCCTAACTGTTTGAATGAGTGATTGTGATTAAATCTGTTATAGAATGAGTGTTAGTGTCAAAATTGATGTTATGATGATTTTATTTCAGGCTTGCTACTCGTAAAAATCAGAATCAAGGTCATTGAAACTCTACGCATAAGGATCACCTTACGCGTAGAAAGTTATGCGTAAGAGAAATCTTACGCGTAACTATTACGCGTAAGGTTCTACAATGGGACTACGCGTATCCTGTGAAGGATATGCGTAAACAGTGACTCTACGCATAAGGTCTACTCTTACGAGTAAGCCTTACGCGTAAGGTTGTTATACGCCTACGCGTAAGCTCTACGCATAAGGTCCTCTTTTCCTACGCGTAATATTTCTTACGCGTAAGTAAGGATCCTACGCATAAGCTTGCGTCTACGCGTATACTTCTCCTGTTTACGCATAAGCTACTATTCCTACGCATAAGCCTTGATCAAACCTTCGTTATGAATTGTTACGCGTACAAACTTGTGAATAAATGAATCATATTATCACGAAACCAATAATGTCACTAATAAAGTTAAACGTTTGATATGTTGTGAACTATAAGTGATAACATAAACTTTAAAACTTAAAGTTAACTAACTCACGAAACGTTTCACGACGTCATTGGATTATTGGACATACAAGTGACTTAGGACTCGTAACAATCATTGACACTGTACATTCAATAATTAGACAATAAAAACCTTCTATTGACTAACATTATGTCTTTCAATATGTTGGTTCTTTTGGCTAATGTTATTTCAGATCACGACATGGCTGCTCAAATGAATGTGGATGCACCAGAAGTTCTCACAATTGCTGACATCTTCCCTAATGGCTATCCGAGAAAGATTGGAAAGAACAACCTTAGGGTTGACTTTGAAACCCTCACATGTTCAGAATCTTCTTGTCTCATTGCTGTGGATATTCTTAAGAATCATCCCAACCAGAACATGCTCTCACACTCTGCTACAGTACCGGAGATCTACATTCAACAATTCTGGAATTCAATGCAAAGGATCAAGGGTCAAAGTGCAGTGACTGTGACTATCAATCACAAACAAGTCACCATCACTCATGCAGACTTACGGGCTGCTCTTCTCATTCCAGAAATCGTGCCAACCGACTTCTATGCCACACCTACTGAGGAGACAGTTCTTCAATTCTTGATTGATATTGGCTATGATGAAGCTTCAGGAACTATCTCTAAGCATTCTCATGTGGAGCTTAAGAACATTCCTCAACCATGGAGAACCCTTTACATCATCATCACCAAATCGGTCTCTGGTCGTGACAGTGGATATGAGCATCCTAAGCTCATGGAGCTGCAAATATTTTGGTCATTAATCAACAAGAAGGACATCGAAATTGAAGCTCTGATATGGGATGACATGATGACATTTCTCAAAAAGCTTGGCTCAAAGATTCCCTATGTCAGATACACAAAACTGTTGATCCAGAGAGCACTTGGACTTCATCCTGATATCCCCAAGAGGCTCAATGACCCCGACAATCACGACATGTTGACTGAGCCTATCTTGTCTGTCAGAATCAAAGAATCGTCAACAAAGAAACAGGGTGCTGTGTTACCTGATCACCTACTGACTAACGAAATCAAGAAGCTTGAAACGTACAAAAGGTATCGGGTAGCAGTAAGAGAAGGCAAAGTTGGTCATCTCGATGAAAAGCCTTCTGGAACTCCTACTCGAAGAACCAGAAGAGGAAGTGCTGGAAGTGCAGTAAGCACAGAGAGTCAAAGGAAAGTCCCAAAGAGGAAACCTACTCCAAAGAAGAAAGTTCCCTCTCAGGAAGCTGTTCCTATTCCTACACCTGAACCACCAAGAAAGCTACTGGACGAAAGCTCTGAAGATACACAATCAGATGAGGAGGTCCACTACTCTGAATCTGCAACCGAACCACCTCCCTCAGTAGCAAAACCTCCTAGTCCTCCAGCTGACCTAGGAAAAGGGAAGACTCATGTACTTGTGCCATATGAAGAAAGCTCTGAAAGTGATGAAGAGCAACTGGATTTATCATACAGGAAGAAGTTTAAAATCGTTAGACACCTGCAGAAAGCTAAAGAATTTGAACAAGATCAAATGCGTGGCCCCGGAGGGTCGAGTGGTGGTGTCCACTCTTCACCAGATCCTGATGCGGTTAATCGACCCGATAAGGGAACTGGTGCCACCACTCTTGTGCAACAGCAAAATCTTGTGGAGGACTCTACTGATTATAACATTGAGGAACCAGAAAAGGAGAAATCAGAGAAAGATAAAGCTGATGAAGTAGCTGCAGCTCAAGCTAAAGCAGATGAAGAAGCTAAGATTCAGGCTGAAGAACAAGCTAAAACTGAACAAGATGACGAAGTGAACTATGATCAACTTCTTCTAGACAGTCCAACTCATTCCAAGGAGAAAACTTCTGAACCTCCTAAGGACCCTGAATCTCCTCACATCTCATCATCATCAGATTCATCTTCTCACTCCTCACCACCACCATCTAAAAGATCAACCAAATCAACATCCAAATCTGTGAAGAAACCAACAGACTCTTGGTTATCCCGGGCTAAAACAAGGATTGTTAAGGCTGCCAAGCAAGTACGGAAGAAGGATGTTACCAACAAAAAGCTGAATCAACTTGCTGACAGAATCAACCTTCTTCAAAACGGGATAAATGAATTGTTGACAGAAAGGGAACAAATCCAGAAGTTTATCAGTGGAGATTTCCAAAAGGAATTGGAAAATACAGCAAGAGAATATACTCACAAGTTTCTTCTCGATACTGTCCCCGGAGTGACTCGAGAAGTATTCTCCAGACAACTTACTCCAAACATCGTTGCATTGGTTCAAAATATAATGAGCAAAGAATCTGACCTTTCTGAAACTGAGTTAATCGCTAAATTGGTGATGCAAATGTCAAAAAGAGCTGGACCCTTCACTTTGGATGAAGCTAAGTTTTTTGAGACTCTATTAGACTATCAACTCAAGTCTTCATGCAAAGAATCAACAACTCAACCAAAACGACCAAGAGACGACGATGATAAGGACAAAGACTCTGCACCTAAACGCCCGAAGAAGTCTGGTGAATCTTCATCAATGCCACCTCCACCCCGAAGGCCCTCTCCACCAAGACGATCTCCTCCTCGTTCTTCTGCTGAAAAACCTCAGGATTCTTCTGAGTTACCACCCGAGACTCAGAAAACCAGTGATCACTTTGAGTATACGGGTGGTGACGATGAGGAAGTCTGTGAGCCCCTACAACAACCCACCTTTCCCAAACAAGTTCAGAAACCAGAATCCTCATCTAGGTCTAAACAAAAGAAGAAGAAGGCGCCCATGGTTGACGTCGTATCATGGCTAGATGACGATAAAATAGAGGAATTTGAATGGTTCTCTACACTTGTTAACTCAACTCCCTACCCTGTTGAAGGTCAAGATCTGGTAGACGGTAACACATTGGAGCATGCAAAGATTCTGCAAGAAAAGTTCCATGTGAAGAAGATGACGAAATCCGAGTTGAGGCGAATCAAGAATGAAGCATTTCAACTTCTAAAAGACACCTCGGAAAGTGCCATCGAGGTAGAATATCACCTTGAGAACATTGCTCGAGCTATGTCTAACAACATGGATTGGCTCAACCCAGAAGCAAACATCGACTTCACCAAACGGGACAACCCTCCATATTACACCGACTGGTCAAAACCACTACCGACAATTGGCCAACCAGATGAGCCAAGAATTCCATTCCGATATTTCTTCAACAGAGACTTGGATTTTCTTCTACATGGTGGCGATGATTCAAGGAAATATGCTACATCTTTGACACTTCCATTCCCGGCAGCAATATACTCTAACTGCATAGCCATCGAGGAAAGAGCTAACCACTTGTTCTCTAACAATGTGGTAGAGTATGACCGTGATGCAATGTATGGGATTCACCATTGGCCGGAACGCCGAAGAATCTACTACAGAAGCTGCCAGGTTCAGAAGTCTCAACATGCAGTGTTCAGTTCTAAAAGTATCGTTGCCATCAAACACGTTGATCTTTCGACCAAATGGGACTACACTTTTCTCAAGAAGATTGTGGTCAAAAGGCAAGATGAACGGGATTATGCTTTCTCTGAAGCTGACTTTGAGAATTTGTCTATCAACGACATTGAAGACATGTACCTTGCCAAAGTACAGGGTCGCATGAGGCAATTTTCAACTGAAGTACAACGTGAATTCATCAAGTCACTGCTCATCTTCATCAGACGCATAGTCATCAAAGAACGTGTAGAAGATCTCCAGCTCGCAGTTGAATCATATCAGACCCGTGTCAACTTCACTCCACCTCAGCTTGATCTTCCAGACATCAACCAGCTCTCACAATATACACTCATCAGCAAACCATTCGGCGTCGTTTACCGCAGTGAACTTCAACGAAATTGCTTAATGGCGTGTAGTGATCTTCATAAGTTTGGGGATCACACTTTGAAGATTGTTAGGGACGGATTGGCTTATAGGTTGAAGGATATACTTCAAAAGATTGGGTCTCCTAAGCGATGGAATTCTCAGGATCGAAGGGATGTGAGGAGGATCATCAAAATGATTGATGAAAGGTTGTATAGAAGGGATCAGTTCAGAACATTGGAAAGCTTTGTTGGTGGTCGACCCAGGATTAACATCACCGACTATCAACGCCCTGTTCGCATTCCTGGCAACATCACTGGACTTCCTGGTACCCCTTGAACTGCTTCTTTCATTATAAATTTGGATGTGAGATTATATATATGTTAATGGCTTGTGCACACATAACAGTGTACAACCCGTTCTTGTCAAGAAAGGACCCTGTGGTACGCTTTAGTGCCACAATCCTTATAAAAGGAGCGAAAGCTTCTTACTTTTGAGTAAAACCTATCAAACCTTTCATTTTTCAAGGTTTTGCTCAAAAGGACAAGTACTTCCCCGTATGATTTTCAAAACCTCAACCATTTATATCACTTGTTGAGGGGGAGTACTTGAGTTAAAACTTTGTTCACAAATTGTTCATAGTGGTCATCTTCCCGCAACACTCGAAATGGTCATATTTATTCTCAACTTTTCCAAAATAACATTTTATATGCCATTTTTGAGGGGGAGAAAATTATGTGATAAGAAATATGTTGTGTAAATGCAAATGAATCTTTGTGTAATAGACTTAACCAACGAATTGACAGTACTAAACTGTTAGTAACTCGAAAAGACTTGTCCGGGACGGGTAATAATTTCAAGCTAGTTCGCTAGTAATGTAAATGTGTCTCACAAAGGACTTGTCCAAGTAGAAAGTACCATTCGAGAAACTCTTGGTAGACATGAATTCTGACGGGTTTGACAACCTTTCGAGGATTGTCTACACCTTCAAGGTAGTTATTAGAGCTAGTTGTCACCTAAAAGCTGTCAATGTAACTCTTTAACTATGCAACGTAACCGTGTCTCGCGGGGGATTGTCTATCTTGAGTTGATCAATTCATAAAGTGCCCGCTCCTTCCTCACTGTGCAGATTTCCGTAAAAACTCCTAAGCACATGTGGAGGGGGAGTATTTCTGAAAATATAAAACTCTTGAAGTGTTCAAACATGTTTTTCATTCACAAACACTTTGAGAGATTTTCATGAAAAATGGTTTTATGGCAATGGAGTTATAAGGAGATTAAGGTTAGGAATAACCTTCCTATGATCCGCCAGAGCAGGAGGGATCTACCCAAGGACATCACAAATAGTTAGTACTTATAAGTCCTTAGGTATGATTATAAAAAGGAGAAAATGAGAATCGGAGAAAGAAGGAGTTGAAGAATTAAAAACAAATGCCAAGAAAAGGGTGAAAAGAAATAGCCCTCCAAATTATTCAACTTAGGGCAGACACCGGGTTCAATTCATATGCTACTGGTTGTCACTTAGTGATGCCGGTATTGAAGATTAAAAGTCGTCATGGACCCAGTGACGCATGCACTAAACCTTCTTAACCACTCAAGTTTCTCTCAACAGAAGCTTGTTTAATTCTCACAGGGAACCCTACATAAACTATTGGCTTTCTCTTAGAGATCGCTGGTATTGAAGAAGGAGACCCTCTCCCTAGTCTCCGCTCAGGAAAACAAAAACGCACTATTGAGTCTAGAGCCACGAGATTCATCAAAAGATCTCTTAGGTACACTTGACATTTCATCACTTGATGTTCAACAATAAGAACATCAGTGGTACGTTATCGAGTCCTTCACAGATCTTAGCAATCTGTCGAGAACATTTATGAGAGGTTCACAACTGTGATCCTCAGTGATTGAATGGAAACTCCTGCCAGGGTCTACATCAAACAGCCTTGACAGCAGGTCACTTCGGTAACTCCCCGTGGATTACGCTTAGTGTGTCTCAAATGGTCTACAGTCGTGAGGTGATGCTTCGGTGTACCTCAGCGACTCATCTGAAATGTAGATGTACTTCGGTACATCGCGTTATCTCACTTGTGGGACTCCAGTTCAGGAACGACCTTTGTAAGAATTAGAGTTGTGTTTTCACACTATGCTGTTAACACTCTCGAAGTTCAAACTCGTAAGTGCCGGAATCCGCTTATTACTAACCGTTTTCATGTTTTCTTCTTATGGAAGCTCCGGAGCGGGATGATCGTGCAGATTCTTCTCATGCTCACGCCAACATCATCACTAATGGAAGTTCTATCCAAAAGCAACACAACAGTCAGAATGATTCTTTGTCAAATCAAAGAATCTACAAAGTTAAAGACTTAAAGAACTTCATCAGTACTGAATTCCAACGTCAAAGAGCGTGTGAGCATGTTGAAGAATGACATGGAGACACTGTAGCAGCGAAGCAGACCTGAGGCAGACTTGATGCAGACAACAACATACTATCACTTCCATCACAAAGAACAATAATCAAAGAACAAAGTTAAAGATGACGTCAAAGCAGAACCGTTTAAAGAAAACAATTTCTCTACACTGGGGAGATTGTTCGAATCAAGGCAATTCTTCTCACAAGAAAGAAGAATGTTAGAAGACGTCAAAGCTACTATTACATCAACACCTTCACCGTTTTCATCACTAACACTTAGGGGGAGATTGTTGGAATCACTCCTAAACCTAAATCAAGTGTTAGGTATTCACATGTAATAGTTAGCTTAATTATGGCCTTTATGTTTGTTATTAGCCTCAAGCTTATGTAGAAGGCCCATGAGCTTAGGCCCAAGCCCATAAAGGAAAAGGATGGGAACTAGGAGTGTTGCCCTAGCTTCCCTCCTATAAATACTCTTGTATAACCCTCACTTGAGGGTTGGTTGTTCAATTTATTCCTTTCACTCACTCTCTACGCATAACCGGTTCTATTACTTTGTGTGTGTGTGTGTTTGGTTTATTGTTCAATCGCCTTTATCTCTTTCTATTAAGCTTGTGTTGTAAAACTAGTGACCTAACACATCCTACCTCAAAATAGGCCAAAAACTAGTTTTTTAATTTCTTATGATTTTTAAGGAACTTTCCAAATCTCTCTTAAGTCATCATCTGATCTCTAGGATCATTTAACACCACTTGACACTCTCAAATTTCTTAGTGTCATCTTTGATCATCCACTGGTTCTCATAAAGCCCCATTTTCAATAAAAGGCAATCATTAGCTACCACCAATCACTCTCTCTTGATTATTTAAGTCCATCTTCATATAAGACACTTAATAGACTGAGTAACTTAGGAAATGTAGGTGCTAGACCTTGCTAGAACCCAATCACCTCTTTTTCACCTAATCTGTTAGCCGGATCCCTAGACTTAAGCTAGCCGGATCCCTCTAGTGAGGGAACCGGAGGAACCGTGGAACAGTAGGTACACTATCTCTTTAGATAATCATTTCAAATTTCCTTTTTCCACACAAGCACTTGTTCAAAACTTAGGATTATCAGTCTCTTATAATTATAAATGAGTTGCATTTATATGATTCTTTACGTGTTCTTTCTTTTCGTTTCATGATTTTATGTGAACAATTTATCCATTTGTATAAATGTTTTCCTTTTGTACTAACTCTTTTGGATTCTTGTAGGATGACAATGATCGATTTCATCATCAAGTCAAGCTGTGCTCATTCGCACATTTTTTATTCATAATCTTGCATCATCCTAACCATTTTTACTCCACCTTTATCACTACTCACAAAGTCATCATGTCTACCGCCTCTATTGAGTCATCAACCAAGTCTAAGATTCACCTTGATACCTTTCATCACCTCTACCACAACTTCCATACCTCTAAGTCATAATGATGATTTCTATCATTATCATCGTGTCCAAAGATCTAGTTCATGAACTACGTGATGAAGTATGTCTCATGTTCTACCACATCCTATTTGTGTCAACCACATCCTACAAGTGTCTTACTACCACTACAATTAATGGTCGCTCAACCATCCTTCACAAACATCTATGTTGTCAAAAGTCAAGTGAATTTCGTAATGAAATGCGTCTCATCCCTAAGCACATTTTTTTCTTACCTTGAACAAACCTTACAACCTCTAAACCAAACATGATGATGCAAGTAGTAGGATTATTTTCTTTTTGACACTAATCCTTTCTTTGTAGGTACATATATATACACTTTGATGTGTATGGGATTCTCGTCTATTTATGGACGAATTTTACACTAAATTTTTTTTTTAGGTTCTTCTTGACGCCCTCTAGCTAGGGGAGCTTTCGTCGAGCGTTTATAAAGTGCATCATATGACTTACTCGTCCAAGGACGAATATAATTTTGCACTAACTTTTTGTTTTGTAGATTTTCAAAACACACTAGGAGAACTTGACGCTCTCAATAAAGGGAGTTTTTCATCAAAGCAAAAACATTGCAAATTTTGCAATAATTTCGTCTTAGCCTTCCTAAAATACTTGACGCCTTTAACAAGGGGGAGCAACCGTCAAGGGGGAGCATGCACACATTCATTCTTCAAAATTCCTTTATGTTTCAACAAAAGGGAGATTTCTTTCTCATCACATATTTTTCCTTTTTCTTTTCTTCTTAACACTAACCTTGATGTAGGTTAAGCCTCAAAAATTTGATCCATTGAGCCGTTGGCAATAATGGTTATAATTCAAAGGATCTTTCTATTTTTTTGTGTGTGATTCTCTAGGTTCCTCTTAAAGGCGAGATCACCACCTTTTGAAGACGTGCAAGCTCAAGGTCATGAGTTGCTAAGCTTCGTCATTAGTGTTTCGTGTTGAAGGTATTGGCGTGGTGTGCCAATTGGAGCAATAAGGTGTTTTTATTTTAACTTCACTAGGGATGATGCAAACTCGCCATTCTTGGGAGAAAGGACACACCCTTTTTGTTTTGACAAAAGGGGGAGAAGAGTGTAAACGGAGAAGGTAATGTATAGGAAGTACGGACACAAGTAACTTTGACATTTTACCTATCTATTACGTTTACATATATTTTGTCATCATCAAAAAGGGGGAGATTGTTAGTGCAAATATTATGATATTTAATCTACACATTCTCATTTGTTTTGTTGATGACAAACATGTAACTTGTAATACATAACGTAAAATGTATAAGTTACTTGTAATTAGATTTTGTCTCAACATACTCTCAACACCTCTCGGCGACTCAAGTCCTTGTATGCTACAACACAGGTTCGTACATGTTTGTTATGTTGCGTTATGATCAAACCCCTAACAAACCATTAAACATGTTTAGTTAAATAGTTTATAAAACACTTAAGTAAACATAAGTAAATGTGTTGGGTAAAACCCATAACCCATGACCCAAGACCCATACCCAATGTCTAGATACATTGTACCTTGGTGGGCACTCAAATCCTTAACCCATAGCCCATAGTTTTAACCCATAAACCATGGGTAAAGAGGAGCGTGCACGGATCCCTCAAATGACCCACGGATCCCTTGAATTTACAAGGTCCGGATCCCTCCAGAAGGGATCCTTGGGGGCAGAACATGGTTTTGGTCTTTTTGCCTATAAATAGCAAACCACTTCTTACCATTTCTTCATACCTTCACACATAGTTTCTCTCCACCAAATCTAGGATATTTAGATCATTAGGAAACATGTAAACCACCCTCATCTCATATGATCATAATGCTTCTAAATCACATTTGTTGTAAGCATACTCCGGAAGTGATCCTCCAAAGCAAGCTTAGAGATCTTGCTTCCTTACCTACTGAAGTGATCACCCATCACAAGATACAAGCACATGAAGATCTTATACAACAAGCTTGGGAAACTTGTCATCTTCATTCATAGAAGACTAACTACATCATGCTTTGGGTTCTTGATGTTTAGTCTAGGAGTTCATATCCATTAGACACATTGTCTTGGATATTGTCTAGTATCATATTCTTGTATCTATGACTAGACTAGATGGTTTATGTGTTTGTGCCATAAAACACAAGGTTTGTTATGTTGGGCCACAAAACATAACGGGTGTCATAGATGTGTCAAAGGCATTAGTGAAGAGTGTCGAAGATCCGTGTTAAAGGCATTAGTGAAAGGTGCTGAAGGATCGTGTAAATGGCATTAGTGAAGAATGCCTAGGTCGTATAATCGATGAGGTGCATCGTTATACATATAGTATTTGTTTAGATCTAAGGATGGTGATATCTTTGATGGTGTTGTAATAAGGAGTGGATCTCCTTAAGATTAGGTGTTGTGTTGTGATGGGTAGTAGTTCCTCTATAGTAATGGAACTAGGTGCTTAGCCTAGTACCTAATAAAGGGTAGGCGACGTTGTGTAGGTGTGGTTCACCTTGGAGTGAAAGAACCCGGTGGTTATCCTAGCACCGTATAAAGGGTAGGCGACGTTGTGATAGGTGTGGTTCACCTTGGTGTGAAAGAACTCGGTATTTAGCTTTGTACCAGAAAAAGGTGTAAGCGACGTTGTGAAGGCTTCTCCGCCATAAGGAGTTGGTGTAGTGATTACGAACTCTCGAGTAGGTGACTCGGGGAGTGGAGTAGGGCAAGGAAGGTGTCCTTGTAGCCGAACCACTATAAATCCTCGTGTTGGTTTGTCTATCCTTTTACTTATCGCTTTACTCTTATTCTTGCATTACATTGTTTATTTTCTATGTGGTTGATGTCTATGTTTGTGACACATACTTGGTCTTTCATGTAGTCACAAACTATATTTAACACTTTACATATTATGACACGCTTGATCAAGAAAAAGCAACCGGACTAATAATGGTGAAACTTGATTTTTAATGAACCATTAATCTTGCGGAATCTTATGTGATATTAAGGGGTTGGCCTTACATGCCGTAATGCGTTAAATGCATCCTCGCGTCGAGATTAGCAAATGCAATGGTTTATACTATATTTGATACAAAAAGTTTTAAGTTTGAAACGGAAACGTATTCACCCCCCCCTCTACGTTTTCACAGTACTGATGGGGAACAAACAGTACTTTCATCAAGTGAGAGTGAAACAAAGATTTTTGTGGAAAATAATAAAGAAAACTTGGATGAAAAAGAGATTTTTATTGAAAAACAAACACAAGTTTTGGAACAACCAAAGATAATTGATCATGTGCTTAAAGACAGTGGAAATTACATACTTAAAGAATTTAAGTATGTAACTCCACAAGGGGAACACAAGTCAGTAATGGCTTGGGTTCCTAAAATTAACTAACTCTTTTATCTTTGTGCAGGGCAACCCAGAAGAGTAGCTTAAAGATCATCTAATTGTGGATAGTGGTTGCTCTGGAAGCATGAAAGGAGACAAAGATATTCTGTCAGATTTTAGATCCTATTGTGGAGGAAGAGTTGCATTTGGAAATGATGCTAGTGGAGGAAGAATTATAGGCAAAGGAACTATTAAGGCTGGAAGTATAGACTTTGAGAATGTTAGATATGTGAAGGTGCTAAAGTTTAACCTTTTGTCAGTCTCTCAGATCTGTGATAAGAAGCACCATGTGTTATTCACTGACACAGAATGTCTTATTCTTTCCCCTGAATTCAAGCTTGTTGATGATAACTTGGTAATACTAAAAGTACCAAGAACCAATGATGTGTACAGTCTTGATATGAGGACTCTTAGCTCTTCTGAAAGAGCAACATGTTTAGTAGCAAAGGCAACACTTGAAGAAGCACATCAGTGGCATAGAAGATTGGGCCATGTAAATTTCAAGAATATCAACAAATTGGTCAAAGGAAATTTAGTTAGAGGTTTACCTTCAAAGACTTACAAGAATGATCACTCTTGTTTGGCGTGCAAAAAGGGTAAACAACACAAAGCTTCATGCAAGAAGCTTGAGGATAGAACCATTAGAGAACCTTTGGAGCTGCTGCACATGGATTTGTTTGGACCTGTTTCTGTTGCCAGTCTAAACAAGAAGAAGTACTGTCTGGTTGTGACAGATGATTGCAGTAGATTTAGTTGGGTATTTTTCTTGGGATTTAAAGATGACACCTTTGATGCAATTCATGATCTAATCATAGCCCTTGAAAACCAATTGAGACTAAAGGTAAGAGGTATTAGATGTGATAATGGGACTAAATTCAAGAACAAGCTTATGGATGAATTTTGTGCTAAGAAAGGAATCAAGAGGGAGTTCAGTATTGCTAGAACTCCACAGCAAAATGGTGTTGTAGAAAGAAAGAACAGAACTTTGATTGAAGCAGCCAGAATAATGCTTGCAGATTCATTACTACCTATCCAATTCTGGGTTGAAGCTGTAAGTACTGTTTGCTATGTGCTTAATAGGGTTTCAGTCACCAAACCTCAGATGAAGACACCTTATGAGTTGCTGATGGGCAACAAACCCAACATTCGATTTATGAATCCTTTTGGATGCCCTCTGACTATACTCAACACAATTGATAATTTGGGCAAATTTGATGGGAAGTCAGAAGAAGGATACTTATTGGGATACTGCACCAACAGCAAAGGATTTAGAGTGTACAATAAAGTCACCAAGAAGGTTCAAGATTGTCTTCATGTTGAATTCTTAGAAGATCAAGAAAATCAGAAGGGTAAAGGTCCTGATTGGATGTTTGATCTTGAGGTTTTGACTCCTTCTATGAACTATGTACCTGTTAGAGAAGAAAATCAACCAGTTCACAACGAAGAAAATTTACAGTATGTTGTTCATGGAGTCCATATTAGACCTGATGATGTTCTTGATGAAGAAGTAATTACTGTTGAAAAAGAGAAAAATACTGATGAGCCAAAATCTGCATTGTCTGCTGAAGATCAAGATATTCAAGATGAGCTTAATAGGATGCTTTTTCAAGATGTAGTAGCACATTCTTATGATGATGATCAAAGAAGAACTTATGAAGAAGCAAAGAAAAAGAACAAGACTGCAAAATTCTCTCACAGTACTTTGGGTGACAGTACTTTCGATCAAAGTACTGCTGCACCTGTTGACAGCACTTTGGATGATTTGGATGATCCTACCATGCCTGGCTTAGAAGACACTGATGATGAATTTGAAGATGAAGGTATTTTCTCAGATTCCAATGAAGATGCTGATTTCACTAATTTGGGTGATAATTATGAAGCTCCACAGACCCCTATAGTGCAAGATAAATTCAAAGAAGATGCTGAGCAAGAAGATGAACCTCAAACTACTGAAGCACAAGTAAATCTTCAAAGTACTGAGCCTGAAGGAACTGGTGTTCAAAGTACTGATGATCAAGGTATTGCTGATCAAAGTACTGCTATTCAAGGAACTTATTGGCAAGAGTTAATTACACCAAGGGTGTTAGATTTTGAAGAGGAAGCTGGTCCTTCGACAGTCATACCAAAAAAGGAAGCTGATACACCCAAACCAATACACACTGCAAGTGATGATGAAACTATAGCTGAGATATTGCATGATTTATCAAAACCAAGGGGTGTTAGCATTCCAGGACTTACTGAAGAACAACCACAGGCTTCTCAACCTACTATAGATCTAAAAGTTAAAGGAAAAGGTAAACTGGTTGAAACAAAGAAGAAAAAGAAGCTTACTTTGGCAGATATAAGAGCAATTGAGGTAGCCAAGAATAAAGAAGCTGCTAGAAAGCTACAAGCTGAGTTGAATGCTGAAGTTGATCAATCAGTGAAAGAACCTGAAGCTGTTATACCTAGAAGACCAATAAGTAAGGCTAAAGAAAGAAATGCTATGATGGCATATCTAAAGGGTCAAGGGTATACTGGATTACAAAAGCTGAATTACATTGAGATGAAAGACTTGTATGAAAATGTTAGATAAGCTTATCAGAAGCAAGTTGAAAGTATCATTTCTTTCAAGGATGATAATCAGAAGGAGGATTTGAGTAAAAGAAGCTTAAAAAGAAAAAGAACAACTGAAGCTGAACAGAAATCAAAGAAGATTGAGTTAAGATCAGATACAGTTGATGAATTCAGGAATTACATTAGAATTGTTGATTTTGAGAATTCTAAATTCAAAGATGCTGCTGAAAAGAAGACAATGATAATCACTTTTGAAGTTGTAAAGTCAAAAGATGGAGATTATTTGATGTTCCACAAGGAGGATGAAAGTTTCAGAACATTCAGTTTACTATGGGATATATTGAATATCATTGATAGAGCAGATCTTTTACAACTATACCAACTAGTGCACGAATACTTTAAACATATTCCATCAAGTGAAGTTGGGTTAGTATTACTAAGAGATCTGACAACTATCTTCGAAACTGAGGAAACAAGCAATGATGAACTCTGGCAAAATCAAGAAAACTAGGGAGATTACAAGCTGGAGATTCTTTGAAGAATCAGGAGTTCATGCTGTAGAATTGGAAGATGGAACTATGATTCACATGCTAGCTGAAAGAAGATATCCACTCACAGCAGATTTTATGAGAAGAATGCTAGATCATGGTATGGAGGTCGAGAATGAGACTGAAACAGCTCTTGTGTTAATAGAGTTGTTTATCAGATGGACAACAATAGCTGATGATGAAGCATAAGTATTGGTATGATGTTTACTTATATATATAAACTTTTGAAAAGTAAGTACTTTATTCAAACAAACAGTAATTTAATCAAAGTACTGTTTACAGCATAAACCAGTAAATGTTTTTGAAAGAAAAACTTTTGTTAAGTAAAAGATATTTTTGAAACAAAAGTTAAAAGCAACAATGGTTTTTGAGATGGTTATAACAATAGGTTATCAGTTCACCATGTTTACAAAAGAACTGGCTAATCCATGAGCAAACGGCTTTGGTAAAGATATCTCAAATCCGTTATATAGTTAACAACTTGCTAATAAGTTGTATGGTAATCAACTCACCATATCTGTAATGTAAAGAGTTGACTAGCCCACAAGAAAAATGGCATGTGGTAAAGGCTGTGGAAAAACCATTTATATGGTAATTAGTTCACCATGGTTGACAGAACTAACTAGTCCAAAAGGGTACAGCTTTTGGTAAAGACAAATCAAATCTGTTGATAGCTGATGATTTGCTAAAAATCATATGGTTATCAATGTACCATGGTCTTACACACCTAAACATTTGGCTACTCCAGAGTTAATGGCTTTGGTAAAGAGACATCAAAATCCATTAAATTTCAATGATTCACCTCTCACAGGAGTTTACACACCTGGAAGTGATGAGAATAGACTGAAACTTAATCTGATCTGATGTACAAAATGCCATATATTGCTGAGTTGCTGAAAAGATGGAGCTTGCTGAATGTTGTTGAAAAGAGATTACTGATAAAGGTTGCTGTAAAGAATATTATTGCAAGAATAATGGTTACTTTGATAATGACAATCCAAGCACAGTGAATACAAAGACAAATATGAAGATAAAGAAAATTGATAAAGACACAATCTTTCCAAGAGGATAACAGAAGTTAATGATAAAGATACAAAGGAAACTTGAAGTCAAGCAAGTAGAATTCAAGTTAGGGGAGGATTGTTGGGATATGAAAGTCAAAGTACTGAAGAAGTCAAAGTGCTGGAGATTCAAAGTACTGCTAAGTGAAAGTCAAAGTACTGCCGTCGAAGTTAAAGTACTACAAAGCTAAAGAACTGCTATATTCGTTTATGGAAAGCTTTGTTATTCTAGAATATTCTTAGTTTAAATTACTTGTCGTACAAGGTTACAAATTGTAAACCGACTAGGGTTATCCTTAAGCCTATAAAAGGACCCCTAGGTTGGCATTAGAATATACGTGTTTTTAGAGTTTTAGAGAAGTACGATATTAGAGTTTAGAGTTGTTGAAGAATCTGTATAACAAGCAGGTTCAAAGTTATTATTAAAATCGTTAAAGTTAAAGTGAATTCTTCTTAGCTTTATTGAAGTAAATTCCGCGTACTTAATAGAGTTTATTCAATGTTTCATTGTTAGTGACTTAGGATTTATCCGAGGTCATTAAGCCCTTAACAAGCTATATAAGTTAGTTTGGTTAGAGTACATCGATCCAACAAGTGCAGATATGTTTGAGTTGATAAGACAAAAAGAATGAAACAAGAGGGACTTAATATGACAAGAAGGAAACCTACAAAAAGATGGAAGGACTTGCTTGCAAAAGAAGTTTTATTTATTAGTCCTTTGTAGTATTTTGTAAACCCTAATCCTCTAGTATATAAAGAGGACATAGGTGTAGGTTTAATATATGTCTTCCATAATGTAATCGATTAAAGGGGTGTGTGTGTCCTAGGCGTGTAGTCTTGTAAACGCCTAGGTTATTAGTTTAGTTATATAGACGTGTTCCTATAAACGTCTAAGATTAGTTAGTGTTAGTGATTTAAAACCTTGTGTCAATAACAATTATGTTTTGATTTATCCGCTGCGTATTGTCATTGTTATTGTTAAACCCTAAGGCTCAAAACGATCTCAGGGAGTCTTTCAAACTCCTCAATTGGTATCAAAGCTTGGGGAGCTCGTTACCTAGGGATTCACAAGGTTTCTTGGCGAAAAAGAATGAAGAAAATCGATTTTTTGCAAAATTCGCAACTTTTCTACAGCACAGTTTTCAAGAAGGTATAACTTTTTAATGAACAGTTGGATCGGGCTAAAATTCGAACTGGAGCTTCTTGGTATATCTATCTTTAATATCACCGAAGGGATTGTTGATCTGAGCTCTTAACCAAAAGTTATAAGCTGTCAAAGTCTGCTGTTGAAACTGAAATTTTTTTCGTAAGGTTACTACAGCACTGTTTTGAAACGATCATAACGTTTTCGTTAACTGTTGGATCATAATGAAATTTTAGGTGGACGTTCTCTATATGATAATATAACTTTCCACTGGAGGGATTGTCGATTTGAGTTTTTATGTGAAAGATATATGCTGTCGAAGTCGGCTGCAAAGAGAGTTTTCAAAGTACTGCTGTGTGTTTCAAAGTACTGTTAGGATTTATTCAAAGTACTGCTCTTTGATCAAAGTACTGCTGTTTATGTTCAAAGTACTATTTTTTTGGTCAAAGTCCTACTGATTTCACAAAGTACTGTTCGAGGTTTCAAAGTACTGCCCGTATAGGTTGAAAGTACTGCTCGTTGTTTTAAAGTGCTGCTAGTTTTGATCGATATCAGATAGAACGAATTGTTTTTGGTTCTAGTATGGTTCTAAATTTGAGGGGAAGTTCAGATGGTTTGAAGGATATCGAATGACACACACAAGAGTTTTGGTTTACACACACAAGTTTGGAATTTGTTCTTAAAAGGATTTAAAAAGCTCGTTTTTGGATTTATTGACGAATTGATTACGAAGAAGGTTAAATATCATTTATTTGATGTTGTAGCTGAGTTTCACAGATTTGTGCTCTTATCATATCTCAAAGTGGGTGTTACACTTTGTAGATAACTTGTTCGTACTTTATAAAGATGTGACAAAGACTTGATGAATCTAGCAAAATTGTGTGATCTACAAACTGATGGTGTTTAATACTCACTTTTGCTATCACTTTAAGGAGTTACGTTATTGTGCTCAGTGTCTCATATAGTTGAGGATTTGTCAAGAGGTTGCTGTCTACTTATACTTTCCGTAGGAGTATGAGTTTCGGAGTCACGTGGATAGTACAAGACATAAGACGCAAGTTTTGGAAATTTTACTTCTTCATCAAATTTATTATACTCAGTTTTCTTCACAAGTGATCATTACAAGGAGCTTACAGATTTGAAGAATCATTGATGTTCATGCATTACTCAAGGGGAAGTGTTTGATTTTTACTACTATTGATTAGTATTACTACTAATGGTTTAGATTTCTACTGTTTCAAGTTCATTTTTAGTTGCAGAAAACTTCATGGAGGGTAATTTGAAGCATTGGAAGGATGAATTGGATGTATGATATTGGTTAGTGGTGGTCAAGATCATTATTTGCATACGTTCCCTATTTGGAAAATAACAAAAAGGGGAAGAGATGTTTGAGTGGCATGGCATGGATTAAGGGGAAGACAAAGGAAGACATACTTGTTTCATTCATGGTGAGATCCCTGATCTCAATTTCTCTACTTCGTCTAGGGAAGTGCGTTCAAGAATGGTTTTGTCATTATCAACTAGGGGAAGATTGTTGGGAATTATACGTTTGAGTTGATAAGACAAAAATAATGAAACAAGAGGGACTTAATACGACAAGAAGGAAACCTACAAAAAGATGGAAGGACTTGCTTGCAAAAGAAGTTTTATTTATTAGTCCTTTGTAGTATTTTGTAAACCCTAATCCTCTAGTATATAAAGAGGACATAGGTGTAGGTTATATAAAAGTCTTCCAAGATGTAGTCGACTTAAAGGTGTGTATGTGTGTCCTAGGCGTATGTTCATGTAAACGCCTAGGTTATTAGTTTAGTTAGTAGACGTGTTCCTATAAACGTCTATAGTTAGTTAGTTAGTTTATGGTGATGAAAACCTTGTTCAATAACAAAGAATTGATTAGTTTATTCCGCTGTGCATGTTATTAGTCTTTGTTATTGATCCCTAGCTGAGCTTATAAACGATCTTATCAGTTTTTGTGTGATTCTCTAGGTTGCTCTTAAAGGCGAGATTACCACCTCTTGAAGTCGAGCAAGCTCAAGTCCATGAGTTGCCAACTTGCCATACTTCGTCATCATCAAGACTACTGAGGTTCTCTTGTTGATAGTTTTTTCTTCCTCCATAGAAGTGTTGTGTCAAAGGCATTAGTGAAGGATACCGAAAGAGTTAGGACGAAAGCATTAGTGAAAGGTGCTTAACGTCCGTGTCAAAGGAATTAGTGAAGAATGCCAAAGGAGTCAAGACAAAGGCATTAGTGCAAGGTGCCAAACGTCCGTGTCAAGGGCATTAGTGAAGGATGCCTAGAAGTCAAGTCAAGTGGCATTAGTAAAAGATGCCACGGGTGTATAATCGATGAGGTGCATCGATATACAAATAGAGATAGGTTTTATCCAAGGACTTTGATATCCTTGATGATGTTGTAATAAGGAGTGGGTCTCCTTTGGGATAGGTGTTGTGTAGTGTTGGGTAGTAGTTCCTCCATTATAATGGAACTCGGTATCTAGCCTAGTATTGGATAAAGGGTAGGCGACGTTGTGATAGGTGTGGTTCTACCTTGTGGAAGAACCCGGTGTCTAGCCTAGTACCGGAAAAAGAGTAGGCGACGTTGTGAAGGGTTCTCTGCCATAAGGAGTTGGTGTCGTGTAGTATTTACGAACTCTTGAGTAGGTGACTCGGGGAGTGGATTAGGGCAAGGAAGGTGTCCTTGTAGCCGAACCACTATAAACACTCGTGTCGTGGTTATGTGCTTCTTACACTTTATCTTTCATTACACATTTATATATCTATCTATCAATGTCCAACATACACATCTAAATAGATTGACATAAGTCGATCTAAATATTTTAAAACAAAGTTTTAATTGGTAAAACTATTCAACCCTCCTTCTAGTTTTCCACAATTGGTGTTAGTACAATTTGTGCGATGGGTTATAGAAGGTCTGGGCGTAGCTTACTGGACTGGGCCAATAAACCTTGGTGGGTTGATCTTGTACTAATTCAAGTAGTTTGAATGAGATCCCTGCACAATAAAGGTAAACCGTTAGTCTTACCGTGGGGACGGACCCCACGATTAGACTCCGGCGTGAGAGTAAGTATACATTCTTGAGAGGGAAATTAGAATTATGTGTGTGTAATTATGAGAGAGAAAGTTGTTGTACCTTGTATGGGGATTAGATCCCCTTTTATAGGCGAGGTTTGCCGCTGAGGCTTCCTGGATTATCGCATATAGTGGTTAGTCGTCAGAGCCGGACCCTTGACGGACAAGGGTTCCGTGTTAATCTCGGATGCGAACGTGAGAGGCCTAACGGTTGAAGGTTCAGCCAGTTATGTACCTTGCGCGCATTCCAAGGCTCGGGCCATAGCCAATTTAGTCATTGGGCTTAGTGTCGGCCCAGGGCATGTGATCGTTGGACCTTAGTCCAGGATTTGCAGTCATTGGGCCCGAGCCTAGAGTGAGCGTAGAGTATGTTTTGGGCTTAGTAGGCATGTTATACATACTATACGTCATCAATTGGCATCAGAGCTTCGTTACCAATTTTCTTAGAGTATGTTGTACTTTAATAACTTGATACTATCCGTGTATGTTTGAAAACTACAAAGAAGGTTTTTTTTTTTTTTTTAAATGTCATGTTTTAGAAATCATCATATTTTATAATGTTGGACAATGATAGAACGTTCTAATATTTTCCTTGTTAAAGAACTCTCCATACCTGGATTTGGATCCCAAGAAGATCATGAAGAAGTTCTCTCTAAATACTTCTTTCCTTAAAAAGAATATTTAGCAAAGGTATGATCCTTAATAAATTACAAATAATTTTGTCTTAGGTCATTTTTTTATCATGATTAAATCTTAGTACTATTTTTATGCTCTCTTAATAATCACTAAAGTAGTTATCTACATTAGACTCATCATCAAGAATAGTATTCCTCGTTGATCTCTATAGACAAAACTACAAACTAGTGATAATGAATTCCTGGCTATTTGAGAGCCTTGATCATTACTCTTCACAAAAGGATTATTGACATTTCATCTATGTCAATGAGTATCCATGTGAAATTTCTTACATTATGATAAAATGGGATTTTATCATAATCTTTGAAAACTTCCCAAAGAATTATGAATTATTCATAAAAAGGAAACCTTGTCAAATAGTACTAGTATAACCCGTCAAAACCCCAAACCATAAGTTATGGAGCATAAACATCGACCCTAGACAATTTAGAACTCCCAAACCAAAATTATCAAGGAATACTTAAGCTGACTAATTGTTGTCTTGCCGGATCCCTGCGTTTGAACTAGCCGGATCCCTCCTACAAGTGATCCGTAGGATCCGTGCAACAGAAGACAACATAAGTAAGAAATGATCACTGTGGAAGTTCCATTATCACTTTCCTCTATCAAAGACTCACGAACATAAACCTAGTTACTGTTCACATGAGCAATTTGATCATTTCCTTCAAGAAAAACAATCTCTTGTGTAAGTATAATCTTCACTACATTGTTATTTCTATTCCTTGATTCCTAGGATTACAATTTTCATCTTTAGAAGTTGGGTTCAAATGGGTTTGTCATAATTTGTTACCACATTGTTTTATAAGATAATCTAAATCAAAGAATTAACATTGTTAATACAAATTAAACTCATTCCTTGAATTCAATGAAGATATTTTGAGCAAAATTGTGATCAAACCCTTTAGGCTACCATTCACAATTAACACCACATTGTGGTTTTATTGTATTGGAACAATCATGCCTAGTAACCGCCAACAAGATTATTATGATACCGCCCACTACATCCCAATTTACCATCAAAAGGAAGGCCTTAGCCCGGAGGATAGGAAAGCTTTCAAGTTTCTTGAAAAGAGGCTTTTTCATGAAGGCCGTGTGGTAGAACCATCATTCCTTGCTAACACCAACATCCGACAAGTCTTTGAAGGAATTGGCTTTGATAGCCTTTTGGACATAAACGAGCAAATTTGTCCGGTGTTCGTGCTTGAATTTTACAAGACAATGAGAATCGTTAGGAATGATAACGGGACCATCTCAATAGCCTTCATCATAAATGAGCATGAGTACACCCTCTCTCTTGTAGAATTTGGAAGAATACTCCGTTTCCCATATCAAGGAGTTTGCATGTATTCCAATGAATGGTCTTTGGCGGAGCTACACGACATGGTAGATCATCATGAAGTCTACTACATGAGAATCACGGAAGCAACCACGGTAAGGGATACCATATTCATGGAAAGGGCATCTCCATTGAGGGTCACGAGAAATTCCAAAGTGATCTATAGGGATCCATTTCAAATGGAGCTTTCTGAAATGTTCCCATTGTACAAGAAATGGGAAGTCGTGGTAAGGGAGAACGTGCTTTGCTTGGGAGGCAACAAGGATCATCCCAATGCGTGCTTGAGCTTCATGATTTATTGCCTTGTGACGGACACTCGCTTCAACCTCGCATATTACATGGTAAAGAGAATGGCGAGTGTGAAAAGCATGGAGAAGATGGTACTCCCTTATGCAATGCTCCTACCCCGTCTAGCAAACTTCATCTTTGCTTTAGAGCCTTCTCCGTATTCCTTTGATCATAGCTTTTGCAACAAAGTCATGGTACCGTTATGATAACGCTACACGCGTCGTTCGGGGTCAAAGAAACTTCCTTTTCGTCAAGCAAGTTTTTCAACACCCTAGGCAGTGAACCTAATCGTTGTAGTGTAGTATTAGGGTAAGCCACGGGAATTGATATCGTTCTCTAGAGGAATAGTGTCGTTAGGCTGAAGTGTATGTCGATTTAAGTCTAAAGGTGAGGGATGATTATTTTTGTATTTTTTATATTTTATGAAATGGAAAGGTACGAATCACGGGGTTTGGATTTGGGGGTTGGTATTTCTACCGATTACTCTACTTATTTAATTATCTAATCTAGTGGTGTATGTAGTCTATGTCTAATTATTGTGTGCTCGTATGATGATTTAAAGATGTGTTTACTTAGGTTTTATTACTCCTTAACTATCTCCTATTGATGGTTGAATTGTCACGTCCTTATTCTTATTCGCGTTGTGTGTCTAAGGTCGTAGGGTATGCGTTTATCCCTAACTCTTTGAAACTACCAAAGGGTCTCGTCAACAAAATCTCTAGGATTTATAAACTCTAACTCTAAGGTACTCTTTGGATGGTTTAGCCTACAACTACTCTAGGTGTTATAGTCTAAGGTTCACAAAGATTAATCAAGCATTAACTACACAACGAATGACCTATCGCATTACTAGATCATTAACAATTAAGATAAGAGACAACCAATCAATATTCAATAGTTAAGTATCATATTCCCTAAGCAAACACACAAATAAATTAGCCGGACATGGAGAACATGCAAGCATACACACAATCAATCAAACATAGGATAGACATAATGATAAATTGAATATATGGATTAAGATATAATCAACAAACCATTACAAGATGTTTTTGGAGTGATTGAAACCTTCAAAGTTCCTGGAAAAACACCTATCTAAACCCTGGAATCGGAGTTAGGGTTTAGAGCCTACAAAAAGTGAAGTTATAATGTTATATTTATAGGCAGATTTTATGTCGGCAAAGGGTGACAACGTCACACCTAAAGAGTGACGGCGTCATGACCACTTTTTCACTAAACTATAGATTTTCTCGTTCCGGTCGCGTGAGCTTTTGAATCACCTAAATCCGAGTTCGTATGCAAAAGTTATGGCCAACAGTATCAGCTACTTCGCGCGCATGTTGCAGCTTGTGACGTCGTCGGCTTCATCTTCTGACGCCGTCTGGATCAAATCTAGGGTGTCTGAGTTGCGACGCCCTACTCTTTTAAAACCTGAAGCCGTCACTTGTAAATAAGCAGATTGGCTACTGAGCCGTCACAAAAGTGCTCCGACGGCGTCGCAGATAACACCTGACGCCGTCCCCTTGTATTTCAACAGCTTGAGTGTCTCGATTCTTGACTTTGGCCATTTTCTTCGTATATCCGCGCCTTTTCGTCCAAATAAGTGCCATTCCAGCAATTTGCCTTCAAGAGACCTAAAAAGTGAAAATGAACGATATTAAGTAATAACGGATACCAAAGTGATCAAATAAGGGCTTAAACGACCCCTCAAAAAGGTACATTTTAAAACTTTATCAAATATCCCTACACTTGGTATTTGCTTGTCCTCAAGCAAATGTGCTTTTGGCCAATTAATTTATAAGTTAGGGGTCATGAAACATTGGTTTAGAACAATCCACAACACATATAAGCCCCGAAAAAGTCATAACAAGCACGGAAATTACATACTAGCACCTCACATGGGGTGTTTGGGTACTCACATCTCTCGGGTGTATATGAAATATAACAAGTTGGAAATGGAAGATAAACACTCATTAACCGGTCCTAGTATATAGATTAGCATAGGCTTGAGAATAGATCAAACCTCCATCGCTTTGGCGTAAGCACCTAGGAAAGGCTATCAAAGAGGTCTTTTAAAGGGTTGTAATGTTTGGCTTACGGTAGGGAAACAAAGGGTTTGGAGGGATAGGCTATTTAGTGGTGGCAAGTCAAAAATCTTTATGTTAGAAGCATATGAAGAATGGCGTTGCTAAGCCAAGACTCGATACTCTAGACTCTAGATAACTGAAACAAACAAACATAAATTTAAAGGATAGATGTAGGATGGTAGCCCTTTTTTTTTTTTTCAACACTCTATATTTTTTTTTTCTTTTTCTCTTTTTTCTATTTTTTTTCGATTTTTTTTTCATACACTTTTACTCTACCATCCTCTACGGTAACATCAAAATAATAGGGATTTATAGGCACATCCCTACACTTGAGTTTTTTATTACTCTAACACTAATTTGACCCGAATTGAAAAGATCAAAACACTTGGAGTACATTATTACGTAAATAAAGGGAATTTGAATTTAACGTTCCCTTCCCGTCATTTCATAAACTTTAACTTTTCCCATGAGTCCCAATCGTCCCAAAACTGTATACAAATGATATGACTCGACTTAGCAACTTATGCAAGCAACTAGATAATTGAACTAAGGGTTTTTAGGGTGATAATAATAATGCACTAAAAGTGAGTGCATACAAGGTAGGCTAAGGCGATTTGGGTGTACATTTGGAGGTGGGGTGTAAACAATGCTCTTCATTGATATTCCGGAAAACCGAAACATCACGAGAACCGCGAAAAGGATAGGCTCTGAGGGGTTAACTAGGGGTATCGTGTACTAAAGATGAGTACAACGCAAGGGTGTGGGGGAATTACTCAACCGATGTGGAAGAAGCAATTATATTACGGGTATCAAACAAGGGTTATCCTAATGCTCTTATCATTTAGTTATTCCTAACTACACAAGTGTAGTCTTACTAGCGATCTCGGGATGCATCACAAAACAAGTTCTAGAATCTATTATACTACCGGTTCACACACTAAGCATTAAAGATGAATGCTTTAATTCCTACTAATCTAAGGGTGATCCTCACATTTTGGGTGGAATTTAGGTGGTAAAGGGTTTTTGTGCTAGTCATATAACTTCCTATCCATGAGACACTTTTGTTAAGACTAATGGCTCACTCCTATATGTCATGAATAATTTTAGATTTGGTGCCAAAATTACCCTAAACCGACATTTTCTCATGGTTTATTACAAAAATACAATTGGACAAAGCAAATAATCAAGGATAAGCATAGTTTCAAAGTTCCCGTTTTATTTTCCCTCCCTACACTTAAACTGAACATTGTCCCCAATGTTCCCCGAAAGTATCAAAGTTATGATAATAGAAGGTAATTAAAAACGAAAGAAACTAATACTCCCCTGATTAGCTTGGTAGGATCCGTGTGTGAAGTATTGGTTAAATCCTTTCCAAGAAGAATGTATGCGTGAAAAGCTCCTTCCAACCTTATGTATCTTCTTCTTGATAAATAAAACCTGCACACTTGAAGAAAACAAACAACCCAACGCATCAAACAGAACAAAGAAAAATCACAACAAGATGTAGTTCCAGACTTAAATAAGATATAATGCTTGTGGAATGGATGTTTGCAGATTTTCTAGAAAATTAAGACCTGGAAAATTCCAAAAATTTATAAGTAGCACAGAAAACGAGAAAAAGTAAGAAGCTGTTTCTACTCCTCCTGACGCCGTTAGGTCGCGACCCTGACGCTGTCAGGTTATCATGACAGAAACTGGTCTGCGATTTTCTGGAAAAAAAATTCTGGAAAATTTATATCTTTAGAATCTGGAAAAACTTCCTGCAAAACATCCATTATGACTCGATACAAGCATTTGACTCGAACAAACATACATGTATATCTTTTTAATTAATTGGAATTCTCATGTTTACTTTTCTTTTGAAAACGTGTGTAATCCTCCCTACACTTATCCCTTATGTAAAATACCTTTATATGTAATTAAGATGAAGTTAAAGACAAAATAAAGCATTTTTACAAATTTAAACATGAGAATAAACAATTAATAAAATATATACGACATACAAATGAAAATGAAAAACAAATACACATGGGTTGCCTCTCAAGAAGCGCTTGTTTTTGTTCGAGTCGCGAGCCTGACTCTACCCTTATTTAACGGATTAAGGGGAGGTTTTCCCTACACTTAGGTTTAAGTGTGGGTGATAGTAGCGATACACACCCTTAGGGTGGAAATTTGCTGCGTGAGGAGAGGGTGATGGGTGATTTATATGCTCAAAGGAGTGTGCTCCATTCATTATAACCTTACCTAATTCTATTCGTGTAGTGGGTGAATCAAATCTCTCTCCTAAAAATGGATCATCTTTTATCAACTTCAAAAGATTCTTAGTTAAGTATCCATCTTGACCTAATAAACCCGGTTTAAACCCATAATGTTTCTTGTTATCAACCATGAATGGGTGATATAAGTGTGTAAGGTCATGGGTTACTCCTATATTAGATTTCACTCTACATGGCCTAAAGTCTACCACCTTTATCAAGCAACTACCCGGACTATCTATTTTGATGGGTGGATTGGCCTAATTCAATTCCAAGATTCACATCTAAAGACAAAAAATTGGGTAAGGTTTTTGGTTGAGGCTTCGGTTCATCAAAATTAGGAACTTCCCTAAGACTAAGAGAGAGGTCCTGATGACAAGCATCTAAACCTACATTCTCTAGTGGCATTTGGTCCAAAGGTTCTATATCAATCGGGGTTCCTATAGTCTCTTCTACTTCTTCCGGGTAAGTTGTAGGCGATGCGTGTTCTTCAAGTGATGGTAGAGCTTGTGGGCTTGGAGTTTCCACCTCATTCTCCATTATATCTAGATCTCCTAAATTTTCATCATGTTTTTTAGTGTGATCTGACCCAAATACACTTCTAAGCATCTCAAATCCTTCTTTGGCCATTTTAAATTCTTGGTCTGATTCATAAGAATTGTTCTCAAAAACTTGACCACTATGTTCTATTTGCCTAAAGGATTCCTCACGTGTGTCATATGTTTTGAAATCTATCCCACACATGCAACTAAGTATTTTAGCTTCAACCATCTCACAATCTTGTTCGGGTTTAGGTTCCATGTTCTTAAAAACTAGGTCTTTTTGATCATGATGCCTAAGGTTAGATAAATCCTCCTTATCCATTTCCTCAAGTTGTGACAACTGACGGTTTATACTTAGGAGGCTTTTCTCAAAATTTTTCCAGAGGGTCTCACTAAAAGGAGTTGATTCTAACAATGATCGTTGAATAGAAGCCACACAAGCACAAAATTTATCAAACCCATCCAACCTTACACCCGTCTCCTTTTGGATATCTCTAAGTTCACTCACAAATTCATTAGAGCAATAAAAACCAATCCAATCTACGAAATTCAATTGTTCCTCATTTGTTAATGATTCAAATGCAATTTCACTTGCCATAGCGACAAATGAAAAGGGTTTTACGAACACAAACACAAAGAAGGGGGATAGACTACAAGGAAGCTAATAAAAAGAAAAAATCTCACTTGATAGGAATCTTGTGAGTAGACCTAAACGAGATATAAATCAAGCCTAAACAATAACTATTCCCCGGCAGCGGCGCCAAAAACTTGATAACGCTACACGCATCGTTCGGGGTCAAAGGAACTTCCTTTTCATCGAGCAAGTTTTTCAACACCCTAGGCAGTGAACCTAATCGTTGTAGTGTAGTATTAGGGTAAGCCACGGGAATTGATATCGTTCTCTAGGGGAATAGTGTCGTTAGGCTGAAGTGTATGTCGATTTAAGTCTAAAGGTGAGGGATGATTATTTTTGTATTTTTTATATTTTATGAAATGGAAAGGTACGAATCACGGGGTTTGGATTTGGGGGTTGGTATTTCTACCGATTACTCTACTTATCTAATTATCTAATCTAGTGGTGTATGTAGTCTATGTCTAATTATTGTGTGCTCGTATGATGATTTAAAGATGTGTTTACTTAGGTTTTATTACTCCTTAACTATCTCCTATTGATGGTTGAATTGTCACGTCCTTATTCTTAATCGCGTTGTGTGTCTAAGGTCGTAGGGTATGCGTTTATCCCTAACTATTTGAAACTACCAAAGGGTCTCGTCTACAAAATCTCTAGGATTTATAAACTCTAACTTTAAGGTACTCTTTGGATGGTTTAGCCTACAACTACTCTAGGTGTTATAGTCTAAGGTTCACAAAGATTAATCAAGCATTAACTACACAACGAATGACCTATCGCATTACTAGATCATTAACAATTAAGATAAGAGACAACCAATCAATATTCAATAGTTAAGTTTCATATTCCCTAAGCAAACACACAAATAAATTAGCCGGACATGGAGAACATGCAAGCATACACACAATCAATCAAACATAGGATAGACATAATGATAAATTGAATATATGGATTAAGATATAATCAACAAACCATTACAAGATGTTTTTGGAGTGATTGAAACCTTCAAAGTTCCTGAAAAAACACCTATCTAAACCCTGGAATCGGAGTTAGGGTTTAGAGCCTACAAAAAGTGAAGTTATAATGTTATATTTATAGGCAGATTTTCTGTCGGCAAAGGGTGAGGGCATCACACCTAAAGAATGACGGCGTCATGACCACTTTTTTACCAAACTGTAGATTTTCTCGTTCCAGTCGCGTGGGCTTTTGAATCACCTATATCCGAGTTCGTATGCAAAAGTTATGGCAAAAAAAGTATCAGCTACTTCGCGCGCATGTTGCAGCTTGTGACGGCGTCACCTTATGGTTGTGATGCCGTCGGCTTCATCTTCTGACGCCGTCTGGATCAAATCTAGGGCGTCTGAGTTGCGACGCCCTACTCTTTTAAAACCTGAAGCCGTCACTTGTAAATAAGCAATTTGGCTACTGAGCCGTCACAAAAGTGCTCCTACGGCGTCGCAGATAACACCTGACGCCGTCCCCTTGTATTTCAGCAGCTTGAGTGTCTCGATTCTTGACTTTGGCCATTTTCTTCGTATATTCGCGCCTTTTCGTCCAAATAAGTGCCATTCCAGCAATTTGCCTTCAAGAGACCTAAAAAGTGAAAAGGAACGATATTAAGTAATAACGGATACAAAAGTGATCAAATAAGGGCTTAAACGACCCCTCAAAAAGGTACATTTTAAAACCTTATCACGTTATCCGAGGGAAAGACTTCAAAGTTCATGGTGGATGGCAAGAGACTTCACCCACCAACGGATTCATCGGATGAGAGGGAAAGACAAAGAGAAGGAGAAGGAAGTAGCAACCCCCTTGGCAACACCGATCTCGACCCTTTAGATTACATAAATCAATTGCCGGACATTTCTAGCCCATCACAAGAGTGGAAACAAACTAAAGGGATCTTTAAGTACTTCTCTAACTTCTTGAAGAAAAAGAAGTAGAGATGGTGGGATGTAGAATGAAGGGGATGAAGATGAGGATGAAGACGGGAGTGAAATGGAAGGAGGTGTAGATGGAAGGTAAGGTCATAGGACCTTGATTTGTGAGAACAATTTCAAAAACAATGGTTTGTAACATCTTAACAATACTTATGTAGAGTAGGATGTAGTATGTAGGAATTTCCATGATTTGGCATTAAACACCTTAACTTAGGAATGAGTAAGATGAGATTTTACGACATCTTGATTTCACTCAAGTAGTCGTCGTCACTCATCTTTGATTACCTTTTAGTTCCCCCACACTTGCTATGCGTTATACTTGTTATGTGCTTGCATTTAATGATTGTATAAATGACTAGGATAAGCATTTGCTAAGAGTGTAATTATTGCACAAATGCTGAGAGGCTTCTGGTCTGCAGTAGCCGGATCCCAGAGCTATAACTAGCCAGATCCCTCCAATGAGGGAACTGTGGGATCCGGGCAAACAGATACCTGACACTAATCATGTTTCATCAAACCTGTCCTCTTGATCACATCACTCTAGCTAAACAAGACTCTTTAAGACTACTTAAGTCTTCCTTAAGCTCAGTAGGTCTCACACTCACTCGTGGCTAACTTAGGATCAAATTCAAGTGTTTTTGATTTATCAACTCATCAAAACTCACCATGTTTCCACTCCAATGCTTACACATTGCTACTCACATCTCAAAACACTTAGTTTGATATTTCTATCAATTTTAGCAAATTAATTTTAGTCATTCTTACCTTAAAATAGGCTTAAAACTAGTTTTTCATTTTTGTTTATTTTTTAAGAATTTTTCAAATTTCTCTTAAGCCATCATCTGATCTTTAGGATCAATTGCCAACATTTGTCATACTCAAATCAATGAGTATCATCCTTAAACATGTTGTTACACTATTAAAAACTCCACTTTCCTACCCAAAACCATCATTAAGTATCCTCAATCTTTGTGGTTGGACATTTAAGTCACCTATCACTTAAGACATCTAAGGAAAGTCAAAACCTCAAGATTTATAGGCTTTAGACCCTACAAGAGTATAATCACTTCACCATATTTCTGTCTGACAGACGGATCCCTGGTTTATAACCAGACGGATCCCTAGTAAGAGGGATCCGTGGGATACGAGTCTACAAAAAGCTTATAATCAGCTTTTCTTTTAAATTTAAACCATCTTTTGGTAAATTAAAGACTTTTAGTTACCATTTAATGATTCCATAGAGCTGAACAACATCATAGTTGACCTTGGTGGATGCCTAATTCCCTTAATGGTCATGAATTTAATTCCTTAATTCAAATTCACCCTTTATAAACCAAACACTCTTGAGAGGTTAAGTCATCACTCTTACCACATTCCTAAAAATTAGTAGTTAGAAACTTCTATTGCATTCTCACCATCACTATGACTAAAGCATCTAGCTAAAACTCTTCAACCAAAGGTTCATCCAAAAGGAATGGTCATATGATCCATGAGATATCATCCACCGAATCATCACCCGTAAGAGGTCATAATGTTGGAATACCACCTCAACAATCTCAATCAACAATTGCTAAGAGAATTGCAAGAATTAGTATTAGACCTCTTGGGTTAGAAAAAGGGTTAATCAAGCTCTAAACCAAATGCACCTAGTTCTGGTAAAACGTCTAAGCCTTCATTCCTATAACATAGACAACATTCCTTCACCGAACCTATTTCTCATCCAAATCTCTATTCATTAGAGCACTCACCACCTAGAACTTCCCACTCACCAACCTTCTCGTTAAATAGGGAACCACCTACATCACCAAATTGTCCACCATTGGAGACAATGAACCATCAAGGACTTGATCATATAGAGGACTTTCCATTACCACCACCTCCATTCTTAGTGGAACCTCATCCTACATTGCTCAATGTACCTCCACCATCAATTATAGAGCCTACTCAAAACATCCAATCTCCTCCGGTTCCTAAACAAGACAATAATTGCTCTAATTGTCTAATCACCTGATAAGGTTTTAATATGTACCTTTTTGAGGGGTCGTTTAAGCCCTTATTTGATCACTTTTGTATCCGTTATTACTTAATATCGTTCATTTTCACTTTTTAGGTCTCTTGAAGGCAAATTGCTGGAATGGCACTTATTTGGACGAAAAGGCGCGGATATACGAAGAAAATGGCCAAAGTCAAGAATCGAGACACTCAAGCTGCTGAAATACAAGGGGACGGCATCAGGTGTTATTTGCGACGCCGTCGCATCAAAGAGTTAGGGACCCTTTGGTAGTTTCAAAGAGTTAGGGACAAACGCATACCCTACGACTTTAGACACACAACGCGATTAAGAATAAGGACGTGACAATTCAACCATCAATAGGAGATAATTAAGGAGTAATAAAACCTAAGTAAACACATCTTTAAACCATCATACGAGCACACAATAATTAGACATAGACTACATACACCTTAGATTAGATAATTAGACAAGTAGAATAATCGGTAGAAATACCAACCCCCAAATCCAAATCCCGAGATTCGTACCTTTCTAATTCCTAAAAAAATATAAAAAGATAAAAAATAATCTTCCTCAACCCCAACCTTAGCGTAGTAACTTCTCACTAGCATTCCTATTCCCCTAGAGAACAATATTAATACCCGTGGCTTACCCTAATACTACACTACAACGATTAGGTTCACTGCCTAGGGTGTTATAAAACTTGCTCGAAGAAAAGGAAGTTCCTTTGACCCCGAACGACGCGTGTAGCATTATCAAGTTTTTGGCGCCATTGTCGGGGAATAGAATAGCTAGTTAGTAGTCCACCTCGTTTAGGTTTCTTTGCTTGATTCCTATCAAGTAAATTTTTCTCATTTTTTAGCTTCCTCGTAGTCTATCCCCCTTCTTCGTTACCTTTGTTCGTAACCCCATCACTTTTCATCATGGAAGGTGATAACCAACCACCAAACAACACTTTACCACCAAACAAATACCCACCGTTTGATCCAGCTTTGGCCAACCAACTTCGAGCTCGTATTGGAGAGCTTAGGAAGCTAAATAGGATGAACGTGAATGAAGAGGATAGTGCTTATTTCAATCTTTACCCCACTAAGGAAGAGGTTGCTTACCATCGATAATCCCCGATCACCCATCATTAGGATATGCCCAAAGATTAGGAGAGGAAATCCTTAGAACCTAAAAATCCCTTGTATGATCGCATATAGGAGTGTCGACCATGCTTACATAGATACGGAATCTCCCATTAATGTGATGTCATCTGCTGTCTACAATGACATTATGAATGAGAGATTTAATATTAGGAGGGACCCTAAGTATCCAGGTGGAGTTTGCAACTTTGTGGGAAGAGTCAAGGATGTACATGTCTTTATAGGAAATTTCACCTACCTAGTTGATTTTGTGGTCCTAGAAGATATAGGATGCGTCATTGACTATAGCTTATCCCAAGTAGTGCTTGGAAAACCGTTTGTTGAAACATCTAAGATGAGCCATAACAAGTATGATGGAACGGTTAGGTTTAAGGAAGGAACCGATGAGATCACTTATAGGATGCCTTGGAAAACAAATGAATAGGGCCATCTACCCATTTTTGAACGAGACAACATCAAAGCTTTTGAGGACAAAAGCGAGGACGATGTTGAAAAAGGCTATAAATTTATGTGGGAAAGAAGGAGGCTTTATTATAAGGATTGCTTGACCCTAGGGCCTAGGTATAGAGTCGATGAAAATTTTGTCAACATGATAGAATTTTCATTGAGAATGCAAAACGAGACAACGTAGGAGCACGACTACGAGTCTAGCTACAAGACTCATAAATAAAGAAAAGCGCTTCGTGGGAGGCAACCCATGCTTAATTGTTTGCTTGTTAGTGTCATATATCTTTTTATTGATTGCTTATTCTCATGTTTAAATTTGTAAAAATGCTTTATTTTGTTTTTAACCTCGTCTTAAGTGCATATAAAGGTATTTTACATAAAGGATAAGTGTAGAGAGGATTACACACGTTTTCAAAAGAAACGTAAACATGAGAATAACAATTAATTAAAAGATATATATGTGGATGTTTACACACGTTCGAGTCAAATGCTTGTATCGAGTCATAGTGGATGTTTTGCAGAAATTTTTCCAGATTCTAAAAATGTAAATTTTCCAGAATTTTTTCTAGAAAATCGCAGACCAGTTTTTGTCAGGATAACCTAACAGCGTCAGGATCGCAACCTGACAGCGTCAGGAAGGAGTAAAAACAACAGATTACTTTTTTCTCGTTTTCTGAGCTACTTATAAATTTTTGGAATTTTCCAGGTCTTAATTTTCCAGAATTCTGTAAACATCCATTCCACAAGCATTATATCCTAGTTTAATAGAGACTTATATATATTATTACCGCCGATTTTACGCGAAGGTTTCGTTTGTTTTCTTCAAGTGTGCAGGTTTAGTTTATTAAGAAGAAGAGACATAAGATTGGAAGGATCTTTTCACGCATACATTCTTCTTGGAAAGGATTTAACCACCACTTTACACGGATCCTACCGAGCTAATCAGGGGAGTATTAGTTTCTTTCGTTTTTAATTACCTTCCATTATCATAACTTTGATACTTTCGGGGAACATTGGGGACAATGTTCAGTTTAAGTGTAGGGAGGGAAAATAAAACGGGAACTTTGAAACTATACTTCTCCTTGATTATTTGCTTTGTCCAATTGTATTTGTGTAATAAACCATGAGAAAATGTCGGTTAGGGTAATTTTGGCACCAAATTTTTAATTTTTCATGACATATAGGAGTGGGTTTTTTAAAGGTATCCGTCAATCCATAACTTGAACCAGGATTGATTCAAGAGATTGAATCGCCCCATTGTTTCTGTTCAGTTGTCACATGGTTGATCTATATAATAGATCTCACATGCCACCTACCAGGAGCTTGTTTGATGTTGGCTCCAGAAGGCTTTCCATCTTCATTGTGAATATGTTTACACATCACTCAGATGTTCTGGCAATACCACAAGGATAATGCAAAGGACTCAAGATATAATCTCTCTTTCCACATTGTGTGAAACAGAGAGTCTTCATTGAAAGTGTCCTAATGAGATTTATTGATGATCTCGTGGCTCTAGACTCAATTTGTGCATTTTTGGATCCTATATCGGAGACTAGGGAGAGGGTCTCCTTCTTCAATATCAACAATCTCTAAGAGAAATTCGATAGATAATGTCGGTTCCCCGTGAGAATGAAACAAGTCCTTTTAAGAGGAACTTGAGTGGTTTGGAAAGTTGAAGTGCATTGCGTCACTGGGTCCATGACGTCTTGTCTTCAATACCGATGTTACCATCAGTAGCATATGAATTGAACCCGGTTTCTGCCCTAAGGTTGAATATATGGAGGGCTATTTGTTTTCACCCTTTTATCATTCAATTCTTTTTCATTTTTCAACCCCTTCAGTGCTTACCGAGACTTCATAGCAAGAACCTTGTTGGGTTTGTTCTAGTACTTGCTCTGTCTCAGTCCGCACTCTTCCCATATCTCATTTTTCTCCTTTTATCATCATACCTAAGGACTTCTACACTAACTAGTGGATTGTCCCTGGGTAGATCCCTTCGGTTCTGGCGGATCATGGGAACCAATACCTAACCTTATCATCCTTATATCACCGTACATAAAGTAAATTTGGTCGGTCTATTTGGTATTGTTCATCTGCCATTCGAACCAATTGAAAACCATTTGATAATCAATCCAGATACTTGTGATATATTATCAAAACATTTTGTACCTGAATTGTTTTTGATATTTTTAGAACAAGTGCTCCCCCTCAACATGTGCATCAATTGTTTGAAATCGTTTTGCACACGGAGGCAAGAGGAAGAATTTACTTCTTTGATTACCATTTTCTAAAAGATATCAACATCACTTCCCTGATCAAATCAAGAAGATAAAGCATTTCCGGGAAAGATGAGGTTTTCATAAGTTTGCTCCCCCTCAATATGTGCCTCGAGATTTGAAAAGAGTTTTGCACATACTAGAGGGAACCTGCACATTGAGATAAGTGATCACGTTTCAAATCATAGGTTTAAGATAGATGCTCCCCCTCAACATGTGCATGGAAAATTTAAAATCGTTTGTCACATGTGGGAAGGAGAGCTTGTACATCCTTATAAAACCATTTACCGAATTATCAGTTTAAATCCAATTTAAATCACACATTCTCCCCCGATCACAATTATCAAATCCTTTGAGATTTGTGATCTCTTATAGATTTAAATTGATTTTGAAAGATTTTAAGGAGAATTGTGACTTGATTATGAAAGCGTTTTAACTGATAAGGATCGGATTTTAAGACTTTAAAACTCCATTGATAAAACATGCATGTATATCTTATGAAAACAATTTAATGCCAAACAACTTTTTAATTTAATTGAAATCATTCTCCCCCTCAATCAATGACATAGGTTGTTGATTGAGAGATTGATATTTTGACAAATAAGTCCAGATGATTATGAAAAATAGAGTCCGAGTTATTTTTCAAAACAGTTAGTTTTCATTAGATAAATGTTTATAGAATCAGAGCATGGAATTTTGAAAATATGATAAAGTGTGGCTCTGTTCTTTCTTTAAAAAGCGGGTTACTGCCTGAGATGACAATACGCCATTGTTTCTCTTTCTCCCAAAAATAATTTTTTTTGATTTTTTGATTTTTTTGATTTTTTTTTGTTTTTTTTTGTTTTTAAGAATTCGAACAACATCTAAAGTCCCGTGTCATTCTTTGAATGACAGCACAAAGACCGTAGATATTGTCGAACCGAGAAAAAGCATAACAAATTGACAATATTTTTTGAATATTTTTCGAAATTTTTAGATTTTTAAGGATTTTGAAGGTTTTTTTTTTTTTTTTTTTTTTTTTTTTTTTTTTTTTTATTTTGTATTTTGATTTTTGAATAGATATATACAAGAGATAGATGAAGATAGACCTTTACTCCTCGTCTTCCTCCTAAAGACGTTTGAGTGTTTCTGGTTGAAGGCTTTTCAAGCCAAGACGTGGAAGGATAACCTCAAAACGTTCTCTTGGAAGAGCTTTGGTGAAGATGTCTGCTAACTGATATTCAGACCTCACAAAATAGAGTTCCACCACACCTTTTTCCACTTGTTCCCTGATGAAATGATGTCGTATGTCGATATGCTTTGCTCTTGAGTGTTGAACGTTGTTGCATGAGAGAGCAATAGCACTTTTATTATCACAGTACAGAGGGATTTTGTTGAATTCAAAGCCATAGTCAGATAATTGAGATCTCATCCATAATATTTGAGCACAACAAGATGACATGGCTATGTATTCAGCCTCTATAGAGGAAATAGAAGTACTCATTTGCTTCTTTGAAGACCAGCTCACAAGCTTATCACCCAAAAACTGAGCACCTCCAGACGTACTTTGACGTGTATCTTGACAACCTGCATGATCAGCATCTGCATAGGCCGTTAGTGACATACCGGTGTCCTTCGGGTACCATAGTCCCATATTGATGGTTCCTTGGAGATACCAAAAGACTCGTTTAACCGCTTCAAGGTGCTTTTTAGTAGGCTTAGCCTGATATCTAGCACACATGCACACAACGAACAAGATGTCTGGTCTACTAGCTGTGAGGTACATCAGGGATCCAATCATACTACGATATTTCGTTTGATCTACCATGATCCCTGAGTGGTCCTCATCCAGCTTAGTTCGTTCAATCATGGGAGTGTCAACAGGGTCACTAGAATCAAATCCAAATTTCTTTAAAATCTCATTTGCATATTTAGATTGATTTATGAAAATGCCTCCGGGACTTTGTGAAATTTGTAATCCCAAGAAAAATAACATTTGTCCCATCATTGACATTTGAAATTTTGAACCCATTTCATAAGAAAAACGATCACATTCCATTGGGTCGGTCGAGGCAAAAATAATATCATCAACATAAATTTGAGCGTGAATTAAGTGTTTGCCTGACTTTCTGGTGAACAAAGTAGGATCAACTGCTCCTTTTCTGAATCCAGTAGATAGAAGAAACTTTGACAGCGTATCATACCATGCTCTAGGAGCTTGCTTCAAACCATATAGGGCCTTTTTCAAGCGATAAACATGAGTAGGATGCTCTGAATTCACAAAACCCTCTGGCTGGCTGACGTAAACCACTTCTTTCAGATCTCCATTAAGAAATGCGGTTTTCACGTCCATCTGATAAACAACCATGTTCTTGCTAGCAGCATTAGCCAAGAAGATTCTGATCGCCTCGATACGAGCAACTGGAGCAAAAGATTCCTCAAAGTCTATACCTTCTTCTTGACGATAACCTTTAGCCACTAACCTAGCCTTATTTTTCAAAACATCACCATGCTCATCAAGCTTTACTTTGAAGATCCACTTAAGAGCAATGATCATAGCACAATCTGAAGCTGGTACTAATTCCCATACATCTAATCGATCAAACTCATGAATTTCATCTTGCATGGCATTGAACCAGCTGTCTTCATTCATAGCAGTTTTAACATCTTTAGGTTCGATCTTTGAAAGTACAGAGTTAAAGAAGCACCATAAGGCATCAGTAGCAAGCTGTTTACGAGTGGATACCGGACGAGAAGGATTTCCAATGATGTTGTCTAATGGATGATCGTGAGTCCATTTTCTGAGGTGTTCATGTGGTAGTTGTTGAAGGACTGAAGTAGCAGAGTCGATGTCTCCTGAAGAAGATGGTTCTGATGAAGATTCAGGAGCAAATATGTTTTCAAATGGAGCATCTTCAGGAGTAGCAAAGGGATTAACTTCATCATTGATGCCAGAAACAGTTCCATGATGTACATTTGAAGAATGATGATTTGTTGATGAGACTGAAGGATCAGCAGCAGGTGCTTCTTGACATAAAGATATTGAGACTGAGGGATTGACTTCATTCACTGGAATATGAACAGCCTCTATTGTAGGAATCGACACCTCATTAGTACTTGGATCATAAAGTTCATCAAACATAGGATCAAACAATTTCTTTAAATCATCTTCAGATGGAGGTACATATGGAGTTTCTTGAGAAGAGTTTGGAACAAGGGATGAACCAATGGGACTGTTTTGAAGTGCGGGTCCTGAACTGAATTGTCCAGGAGCCATTTGACCGGTCAGCTCATCAAACGTAACGTGAATTGTTTCCATGATATTTCGGGTTCTTTTGTTGTAGATTCGGTATCCCTTTTTGTTAGATGCATACCCAACAAATACTCCAATGTCTGCTTTAGCTCTAAGTTTGCCTAAGTCTTGTCCCTCATTAGTTGGATAACACAATGCACCAAACACACGAAGGAGAGATAGATTAGGTTTTCTGTTGTGGACAAGTTCATATGGAGTTTTTCCATGAACAGAGTGAATCAGGGAACGGTTTTGTGTGTAGCATGCAGTGGCAATAGCTTCAGCCCAGAGAAACATTGGAACCTTTGAGTAAATCAGCATTGTTCTAGCTGCTTCTACAAGAGTTCGATTTCGTCTTTCAACTACACCGTTCTGTTGAGGAGTTCGTGGAACACTTCTTTGATGGCTGATTCCAACGTTTTCATAAAATTCACTAAGTTGTTTGTTAACAAACTCAGTTCCATTGTCTGTTCTGATAATTTTGACGGTTTTGTTAAGTCGAACCTGCAGCTGTTTGATGAGTTTGATGATGATATCAGGAGTTTCATCCTTTGTCCTTAAGAACTTGACCCAGGTGAATCTAGAGTAATCATCAACCACAACTAACACATATTTCTTCCCAAAGATATTCTGCACCCTCATTGGTCCACATAAATCCATATGAATTGTATGAAGAACTTCTGTGACAGAGTTAGTAGATTTGGGTTCATGGGCATACTTCTTGCTTTTTCCCAATTGACATGCTGAACAAAGATGATCCTTTTCATACTTGAGTCTAGGTAAACCTACAACTAAGTCCTTTCTGGAGAGATCATTGATGGTGCCGAAGTTCAAGTGATTGAGACGACGATGCCATAACCATGACTTTGTTTTAGAAGCCTTTGATAGCAAGCAAATTGGAAAAGACTTCATCATATCTTCAATAGAGATGGTGTATAGATTTGAACCACGTGAACCTCTTAAAAGTTCCTTACCATCAAGTTCTCTAACGAAGCAGGTATGTTTTCTGAAGGCTACTTCTAGATCAGAATCGCAGAATTAACCAACAGAGAACAAGTTATGACTAAGACCTTCTACATAGTAAACCCTGGAGATAACACTTTTGCCAACAACATAATCTCCATAACCCATAATAGCACCGAAATGATCATTCTCGAATCTAACTGTCCCGATGAATTTGCTCACGAAGTTCATGAGCCGCGACCGGTCGCCAGTCATATGCTTGGAACAGCCTGAGTCCAGGTACCACAGAACGATTTGAACGATCTGCAGTTGAACACAGACAAGAATGGATAACTGGATAATTGGGATCCCCATGCAAGAATGGGTCCCATTTGGTTAGTAACAATGGTTGGAACACCCACATTAGAAATAGAAGCATTCATATCAGAAATTAAGGCAATGGAATCATTATGAATAGATGCAGTACTAGTGTCTGTATTAGCCCTATTCAAAGTGTGCTCACTTCTTAAGGGAATAGTTCTACCAGTAGGTATCCATTTTCTAGTGGCCATTGTCTGATTAGTCTTATGACCAACAAGTATCCAATGATAGCTTATCTTACTAAATGTTCTTCCTGTGGGTTTCCACTGTTTTCTAACTTTCTTTCGTTTGTGCCTTTTAGCCTTCTTAGCATGATTTTTAGCATTAACAATATTAACTGGACAATTAACATCATTAGGCAAAGCATTAACACCACATTCATGATTAGAAACAGAATTCAAGCAGACATCAATACAAGGTTTGCAAATAGTATCAGAATTCGAGTTAATTACAGTACGCCTATGGCTAATGCTAGAATCAACACGATTCGTTTTATTCGGCTCAAACTTAAAGTTCCTAGGTAGGTCTTCTACTTTCTTCCAATGCACATTCTTAGCTTGCGAGGTCGTGTCCTTCCTTGTATTGTCTTGAGACTTTGACCTGCTTGCTTTAATGTCACTGATTACTCCTGTAGAGTGAATGGGAACATTAGTTGGTTTTGCTACTTTTTGCTTCACCTGTTTAGATGTGCTGGGATCTGAACTACATGTAGGCACACTAAGATTAACTTTTTTAACACTTGAATTGCTGGGATTTGAACACCTAGAGGGCACACTCGAGTTCACATTCTTAGCACTAACAGGTTTGGAATCTGAACTGCTTGAAGGCACATTAGGGTTCACATTCATATTATTTGTCATTGAATGACTTGCATGCTTGGCACTAGGCATAGAACACGGTATCAAGGGATTGACTTGCTCACCTAAGGTTTTAGAGCATATTGTAATAAGGCATTCTAGAAGTTCTTGAGATCGTTTGGCATATAAGCATGCATGGCCAATTGCATTATCATCTGATTTTACTAACTTATCCTCTTCTACAATCTCACGAAGACATTCTAGGCTGTCTTTAAGATGTGAGAAATATGTTTGAATAGCAAGTTTGTTATTCCTAAGATGAGGAGGAACATATTTCACAGACAAGGCATATTTATTACAGACATGTACCTTTGATACACCATTCCCCCCATTGGTCATTGGCATCTTCCCTTTTACCTGACTCTTTAGATTCTCAATTTCTTTTTGTAATGAGGCTACCGTTTCATTATTTTTGTTACGAGTGACCTTTATAGATTCAAATAACTCATTGAAATGACGTTTAACCTTTTCATTTTCTTCAAGAAAACCCTCATTTTCCTTTTGTAAAGCATTTACTAAGTTTTGAAGATGAAAGTTTTGAGAATTCTGAGAATCTAAAGGAGGAGGCATTTGGGGACCAGTCACATTGTTCTTTTCACCCTTTAATTGAGCGATTTGGGCTTTCAACTTTCTGATCGTGTTGCAATGAGCTTGAATCTGTTCATCACGTTTGTTAATTTGAAAAACTGCATCAAACTCTGGAGCATCTGAGGATGTCTTGAAATTTGAAGTTTTGACATTTTCTTTAAGATGTTGATATTTTAGTTGTAAATTAAAATGCTCAACTTCGAGTTTAGAAAAATGTTTAACCAAATTGTCGTGATCATCCATTTCAATTTTCTCATTTAGTTCATAATTAGTTTTTTCAAGCTCAATGACACGATCATGGGAGACTTTCAGGGCAACAGATAGTTCATGAAATTGGGAAGCATTAATAGAACAATTTGCAGTAGTGAAAAACATATCTTGAGCAACACATTCAGTAATAAGAGTCTCATTTAATGTATGCAAGTTCTTCCTCTCAATCTCATTATATTTTAGTGCTCGCTCATAGTCACTAACTTCAACTATCATTGCATCAAATTCCTTTTCCATTCCATTAATATCAGTATCTATCCCCTTTTTAAGACTCTCAAAGTGATCTTTTAGGAGTTTAAAGAAAGGCATGACCTCAGTTAAATAGCATTCTTTTGTTTGTTCAAAACCCCTTTCCCCTTCAGTTATCCCAGTGGGTGTGATCCTTTTCTTACAAGTTTTCTCAAAATCAACAAATAGTTGAAAAATAACATATTGACTGATTAAGGTCTTGCTTTTAGTAGCAATAGTTCTAGGAACTAGATGCATTGGTGTATTGGGAGGATACACAGTCGCTTTAGGCATTTTCCTAAGGGGAGGGTTCGTTACGACCAGATTTTCTGCTTTTTGCTTATCTAAATCCTTCTTCCAGAACACTTGTTCTGGTGTTAACAATGTCCGAGGCTTAAACATGTTCATGGAAATCCAATTTTCTTTCATGTAATCATGGGGTGTGATCTTTATTTTCTTCTCTTTACATTTAGGATCATCTAATTTCTTGTTCATCTTTTCCCTAGTGACTTCATCTGATTTCTTATCTTCCTCTGTGCACTCAACGCAACTAGGTTTCTGTCTAGGTTTAAGGATTTCATTTCCATCATAAAGAACCTTATGAGCATTTCTAGCCTTTTTAATGACCTCTGGATTTGGTTCCTCAATAAGGGGAATGCTATGCTTATCGCTTAAGACTCTATGCTTTGTGATCATGTGAGCAGTCTGAATGGTGTTCCCTTATATGTACAACTTGTTTTCAAGTTTGTTTTTCAAAGTTTTCAGATTAGAAAAATCTTTCAAGAGCTTTGATTCCTTTGCATTAAATTCTTGCTTAAGCATTTTCACATTTTCTTGAAGTTCTTGTTTTTGCTTAGCAGTTTTAGAAAGCTTTTCTTGCAAGGAATTTAAGTCTTGTTTTAATACTTCTTCTCTAAAATTACTTTTTCTAATGATTGTACGCACTTGGTCATCCATTTCCTGCTCACGAGTGGTCAACTCAAATTTTGCACGTTGTTCATAAATAGCAACACGTTCTTTATAGGCATTTAGTTCAGAAACTACATAATCATCAGGAGCACATGCAGTGAATTCATCAAAAACATAGTCATTGTTGACTGCAGAGGATGCATCACTTGGTACAACTTCACTTTCACTTTGTTTCACATATTGATCATATTGGACAACATTGATATTACCCATATTTTCAATATTTGATTCAATAGTTTCAGATGATTGTACTTTGTCATGCATCTTTTGCACATCAGCATCATCGTATAGTTTTAATACCTCTGAGATGAGTTTGTCATTGGATGGGCCAGCTTGTGGTGAAGAAGAGACCTTGGGAGAAACCATTGGAGAAATGCTAGCCATAAAAATTGTGTGTGCAGTGGGTCCATCATCCACATCAGAGTCGTATGCATCACAATCAGCGACTTGAAAGGCATTCTGATGATTGTGACCTATCTCCTGAATTGGTTGCTCATCCACATCTGCATCATAGGTCTTGGCATTGCCCTCAGCGAGAAACAACAACTCCTCTTCATCCAAAGCAGCACCATTATCCTGAGCTTGTACAAGTAGCATCTTATCTCTGAAGTAATCAGCATTCTGTGGACGTTTTGGAGATGTGCAGTTCCTTGCAATGTGTCCCTCACCACCACAGTTATAACATTTGATCGGCTTAGCTTGACCTTGATTACCATTCCTTCCTCGATTCTGATTACCAACATAACCTCTACCAGCTCCACCTCTTCCCTGATCATACTGTCTTTCCTGAACTGGTTGCACCACGATCCTCCCATCTCTAACAGTAGCTTGATTGTGTGGGTTAGATGTTGATTTGAGGTTTTTGTTGGTTTGTGGGAGAGAATTCATGTTTTGACTAATCAGAAGAGCTAGTTGATTAATGATGTTTCCCACGTGTGCATCAGCATCAGCTTGTTTGAACATAGGATCAGGAATGAGTTTGTGATTACCATTACCCATGGGTATGACTTGTGAGGCTTTGGTTGTGATTCCGATGTTTGAGTAGAAGGCAGTTGAGTCATTAGATGAGCTTGTCTCTCCCTGGTTGGTTTTGAACTGATTAAGAATCCTTTTTTCAAACATAGCATGTCTCTCATTCTGAAGGAGGAAGGCATAGAGTTGCTCATAGTTTGTATTCTTCAATCCTTTAGTGAGCTTCAAAGAGGTGACAAACTTGTGCCATTCGGGATTCATGTTGTTCACAAATTTTGAGTTCAGCTGAATGTTAGGCATAGTCATTCTGATGTTCCTCATATCATTCACCAGCTTATGAAATCTCACATAGTACTCATAGACACTCTCATCTGGTTTCATCTTGAAGTGTTCAAATTCGTCATAGAGTTGTGATTCTCTGTCTTCCATAGTTAATTCAGAACCTGAGAGAAGCATCTTGACATTATCCCATACTGCCTTTGCTTCGGTGTTGTGATTGATCAGCTTGTAGATGTCTTTTGGAAGACCTTGAAGAACGATGTTAGAAGCCCTGATATCAGCATCGAATCTCTTTTTCTCCTTATCATCGAGCTCATCATATGTCTTTGGTCTGTCAATTCCATAGATCATTGTTCCATCTTCAGCTGTATCAATTAAGTCTCTAGTCGTCTCAACCCGATATGGTCCTTCATCAATGGATTTGAGAATGTTGACTCCATTTTCCTTTCCAAGACAGTACAATCTGATTCGTTGAGCCCAAGAGTCGTAGTCAGTTCTGTCAAGCATGGGTGGACGGGTATCTGAACCAGCTGCTTGAACATCCTCGGCAACAGTGGAAATGATTGCAGGAACATTGGATGACATGTTTACAGATTTAAACGGGATTTTAAAACTCTATGATTAAACCGGGAAATAGATTCTTTCACGGGATTTTACTAAATCAAGAGAAAACCGTAAAAAAATAACCCAAGTCGCTAGAAAATTATGCACCAAGTCGCTATATACTAATTCGCTATTCCACCAAGTCGCTAAAGTCCCAAGTCGCTAAACAAAAGACAAGTTGCTAAATAGCAACTCGCTAAGCCTCTAGTCGCTAGCAAAATTTTGGCAGCAATTCGCTAAGATACAAGTCGCTAAAGAATCAAGTCGCTAAATAGCAACTCGCTACTTACCAAGTCGCTAACACCAAGTCGCTACCCGTAGTGGAGAATCCACTACTTGTACTGTTAGTCGCTAAGTCTAAGTCGCTAACTCCACAAACTGCAACTCGCTACAAAAATGTAAAGCAAGTCGCTAGCAAGAAAAGTAATACGTAGGTCAAGTCGCTAGCAAGAAAACTTCACAAACATCACTTTTCAATCCAAAAACAACCCAACCAAGATGATTCAAGCTTACCAAATGAAAACCTAAACACTTGTGATGATTCTAAACAAAAACGTACTAACAAAATCCAAGCTTTAACACAAGAAATCAACCAAATGATGCACAAACCACTAAACTTTTTCAAAGTCAAAAACCACCTAAAAACCACTAGAAATCCAAAGATGTGCAAGATATGATCTAACCATGGCTCTTGATACCAATTGTAAGATATTGGATTTCACATACACATCAAACCATAACACAAAGTGGGCGTATAAGTGGAATTCTAGAGAGAGAAAGTTAGAGGTTTAGGGAACTTAGTGAGAGAAAGTGAAAGATATTATTATGAGCTCCAACTCTCTACCTTGGAAGGTAGAGAGTATTTATAGTCTTACAATAAAACGCCACACAACGGGCTGTGGATCAGGCATACAGTGGGTAAAGACCCGTCCGTCCTCCATGGTGTTACTAAACTAAATACTACTTAACTTAAATGAACTACGACTACGAGCTTTCTAACAATTACATATACTTGAGGTGACCGACTCTTTAAAACCTGGAATTTCTAATTCCTAACAACAACTGCTTGAAAGGTCTAGGCTATAATGCTATCCCACCTCCCTATACAGGGCAGTTTAAGACTCCTACACCTGATTTATCTTTTACTGACTTAAATGAATTTTCTAATGAACCTATAATTGAGAATAGGAGGGCTAAGTCTAGTAATGTAGAGTCTCATACATATAGGAAGAATTATGATGTCCCTAGTATTGATGATTGGGTATCTAGTAATGTGAAGATCGTTATAGACTCAACTAGGATTAATAATAACAAAGATAACTTGCACAACAAATTAAACAAACACAATGTTATTAACAAGATTTTACACCATATACGCCCCAATTCTACTTGATCATGGTAGAACGTATTACCTAATTATAATTGAGATCAAAGAAACCTTCAATCTTAGGGCTAGAACGATCTCCAGTGGGGAGATCTTGATGTGTTCATAAACCATCACATAAAATACATGAACACATAACAAAACTATGTCTAGGGATCTCTTTATATATAGAGTCAAAACTAGACTTAAAAAGGAAACCTAATTATATTAGGAAACTAAAGCTTTCCTAATCTTAATCTTTATTGTGGAAAACTAAAAGGGGGGTTGAATAATTTTATCGATTAAAACTTCGTTATAAACTATTTAGATCGACTTATGTCAATCTATTTAGTATGTGTGTTGGATATTGATAGATAAGCATATAAGTAAGTAATGCAAAAGATAAAGAGTAAAGGAACACAAAGCCACGACACAAGTATTTATAGTGGTTCAGCTACAAGGACACCTTCCTTTCCCTACTCCACTCCTCGAGTACCCCACTCGAGAGTTTGTAAACACTACACAACACCCTTAATGTGGCGTAGAAGCCTTCACAACGTCGCCTACTCTTTATCCGGTACAAGGCTAGATACCGAGTTATTCCACGAGGTAGAACCAAACCTATCACAACGCCACCTACACTTTATCCGGTATAAGGCTAGATACCGAGTTCCATTACAAAGGAGGAACTACTACCCAACACTACACCACAACACAACTACCCAAAGGAGACACACTCCTTGTAACAACACTAGAGAGAATATCAACATCCTCTAACCTAAACTATATAACTTGTACATCGATGCACCATATAAAATTTACACCTTCGGAACCGTTCACTAATGCTTTCAACACAATACTTCGGCACCTTTCACTAATGCCTTCAACACGACACTTCTATAGAGAGAGGAAAGAACTATCAACAAGATGCACTTCAGTGGTCTTGATGATGACGAAGCTTAGCAACTCATGACCTTGAGCTTGCACGTCTTCAAGAGGTGGTGATCTCGCCATCAAGAGAAACCTAGAAAATCACACAAACATAAAACTACATAGAACGGTCCTTTGGATCTGTGGTTAGTGATGTTAGAATACTGGGAGAAAGTATATCTAAGGGTGATGGTGATAAGAGAGAAATGGCTCACTATTTATAGACAAAACATGTCTACTGTCCCACGGTTCTGACGGATCCCTCACCAAAGGGATCTGGCTAGTGTAAATCCTGGGATCCGGCTACTGGGTCATTTTAGTCTGGATTTTGGGTTGCAAACCGGGTTACGGACTATGGGTTATGGGTTTTGGATTATGAATACCCAACAAGATGCAGTGTACCTAGTCATTGGGTTATGGATCTTGGATCATGGGTCATGTATTTTGGGTCATGGATCATGGATAATATCCAACATGACTTCATGCATAATGTCATGCAATGGGTCATGGGTTGTGGATCATGCTCCATGGGTATGTGTTATGGACTTTGGTTTTTACCCAACAACATTCATTGTACCTAGTCAATGGGTCATTGGTCATGGTTTATGGACTTTGGTTTTTACCCATTACTTACCCATTACTACATATACAAAGTACATATACATTTCTATAAAATGCAAACAATATTACTTGTTAGTGTTATAAAAATGTCTTTGGTTTTATATAACTTATTTACTAAACATGTTTTGATGGTTTTAATATGTTTAGTAAAAGTGTGTTAGTAAACTATTGGCTTAGAGATTTTACGTATTTTATGTATTTCGTTAAAATGATTTAACGTTTGTTATCGACAAAACATTAGAAGATCGTAAAATATAATAAATGTTTTTGTGGTTTATTTGTATTAACAATCTCCCCCTTTTTGTTTTGTTGATGACAAAACATAAGATTATTTTAAGAAGAAAATAAAATTCGTAAAAAATTAAATTGGAGTTTTTACTCTCTTCTCCCCCTTTTTGTCAAAACAAAAAGAGCGTCGAAAAGAAACTAACACATAGTGGAAAAATGGTTTTGAGAAAATCTTGTGAAAAGTAACAAAAATAAGAAATTTGTTAGAAGAAGAAAAGTGAAGAGAAGTAGTAAGGTAAGAAGGAGATTCTTGTCTTAGCTCCCCCTTGACGGATGCTTCCCTTTGTTAAGGGCGTCAAGTAATTAGGAAGACTAAATCGTGTGTATTGCAAGTATTTTGCAATGTTTCAACTTTGACGAAATGCTCCCCCTTGACGAGTGCTCCCTTTTGATGAAGGCGTCAAGTAGTTAGGTAGTCTAAGTGAATGTATTGCAAGTGTTTTTGTAATGCTTCGCTTTGATGAAAAGCTTCTCCTTGTTGAGGGTGTAAAAGTCTTCATGTGTATTATGAAAATCTACAAAAAAAGGTTAGAAAACAAGTATATGGTGCATTATTTCCTGCAAATGAGCTTCAATTTTGTTTAAAAAATATTGTTTCTATTGGACGATTCTGACGGATACTTCCTGTGAGGGATCGTCTAGGCTAAATTTTGGGAACCGTGTACCTACAACTTATTGACAGCAATGTAGATATGTTAGGAATTAGAAAATCCAGTCGTTAAAGAGTCGATCACCTCAAGTATATGTATTCGTTAGAAAGCTCGTAGTCGTAGTCAAGTTATGTTAATAAGTAGTTAGTTAAGTAACACCATGGAGGACGGACGGGTCTTTACCCATTGTATGCCTGATCCACAGCCCGTAGGTGGCGTTTATTGTAAGACACTATAAATACCCTCTACCTCCCAAGGTAGAGGGTTGGAGCTTCAATACCATTTTTTTTGTTTCACATAGTTCCCAACTCTCTTCCGTTTCTCTCTCTAAAACTTGTAAACGCCCCATATGTTATTGGTTTGGTGTGTTTGTGAAATCCTATAGCTTACAATTGGTATCAAGAGCCATGGTTTGATCACTCATCTTTCATGCTCTTTGTTTTGGTGGATTTCATAAGGTTTTTGGGGTTATAAGTGTTTAGAAGAGTTTGAATCATTTGGTCAATTTCTTGTGTTAAAGTTTTAATTTTGATAGTACTTTTGTGTTTAGGATCATCATATGTGCTTAGGTTTTGAATTGGAAGGCTTGAATCATCGTGGTTGGGCTGTTTTTGATTGTTAAAGTGGTTGTTTTTTGAATATTGTACGAAGCGAGTTGAGCCGCGGTAAAACGTTTCTTCGAAGTGAGTTACTTTGTTATTTGGAAGCGAGTTGCTTTGTCATTGGAAGCAAGTTGGTTTATGCGACTTGGCTATTAAGCGAGTTGATTCTTCAAGCGACTTGAGTTCTAAAGCGACTTGGCTATTAAGCGAGTTGTATTGGCAGCGAGTTGGTTTATGCGACTTTGCTATTTAGCGAATTGACTCTTTATGCGACTTGGGTATTAAGCGAGTTGTTTCTTTAAGCGACTTGAGATTTAAGCGACTTGTCTTGTAAGCGAGTTGACTGTTTAGCGAGTTGATACCAAAGCGAGTTGACAACTTAGCTACTTGTATATTGAGACTTGTCACTTCTTCGTGCTACATTTTTTTACGGTTGTTCTTTTGGTTTAGTAAAATCAAGTGAAAGAATCAATTTCCCGGTTTAATCAAAGAATAGTAAAATCCCGTAGAAACTGTAATCATGTCTAACAACGTACCTACTATCGTTTAGACTGTAGCTGAGGACGTTCAAGCAGCTGGTTCAGATACTCGTCCACCTATGCTTGATAGAACTGATTATGACTCATGGGCTCAACGAATTAGGTTGTATTGCTTGGGAAAGGAAAATGGAGTTAACATTCTCAAGTCAATTGATGAAGGACCTTATCAAATCGAGACTACCAGAGATGTTCTTGAAACTGCTTCAGATGGTACAGTGACCTTGGGATTGGACAGACCAAAGACGTATGATGAGCTCAGTGGTAAGGAGAAGAAGAGATACGATGCTGATATCAGAGCTTCAAACATTATACTTCAGGGTCTTCCAAAAGACATATACAAGTTGATCAATCACAACACGGAAGCCAAGGCAGTTTGGGATAATGTCAAGATGCTTCTCTTAGGTTCTGAATTGACTAAGGAAGACAGAGAATCACAACTGTATGATGAATTTGAGCACTTTAAGATGAAACCAGAAGAAAGTGTCTATGAATATTACGTAAGATTCCACAAGCTTGTGAATGACATGAGGAATATCAAAATGACCATGCCAAATATTCAGCTGAACTTAAAATTTGTGAACAACATGAACCCCGAATGGCACAGATTTGTCACCTCTGTGAAGCTAACCAAAGGATTAAAGAACACCAACTATGAGCAACTGTATGCCTTCCTTCTTCAGAATGAGAGACATGCTATGTTTGAACGAATGATTCTTGAACAGTTCAAAACTAAATAGGGAGAAGCAAGCTCATCAAATGACTCTACAGCATTCTACACCAATGTAGGGATTACTACCAAAGCTTCACAAGTTATACCTACTGGAAACGGTAATCACAAACTCATTCCTGATCCGAGGTTCAAGCACCCTGATGTCGATGCAGTCATGGAACACTTCATCAATCAACTGGCTCTTATGGTTAAACAAAACTTGACCCTTACTCCACATACTAACAGTCTGCACACCAACAATGAAATCAGAACTGCATCCAATCTTCACAATCATGCTATTGTCAGAGATAGAAAGGTTTTGGTGCAACCAGTTCAAGGAAGGCAGTATGAATAGGGAAGAGGTGGAGTTGGTGGAGGGTATGTGGCTAATCAGAATCGTGGAAGGAATGCCAATCAAGGACAAGCAAAGCCAAACAAGTGCTAGAATTGTGGTGGTGATGGACACATTGCAAGGAACTGCACATCTCCAAAACGCCCTCAAAATGCAGAGTACTTCAGGGACAAGATGTTGCTGGTGCAAGCTCAGGATAGTGGAGCGGTTTTGGATGAAGAAGAATCTTGTTTCTTGCGGATGGAAATGCCAAAACCTTTGATGCTGATGTGGATGAAGAGCCAATTCAGGAAATAGGTCACAATCATCAAAATGCCTTTCAAGTTGCAGACTGTGATGCATTTGACTCTGATGTCGATGATGAACCTACTGCCCAGACAATATTCATGGCAAGCATTTCACCAATGGTCTCTCCAAAGGTTTCATCACCACAGCGGGCTGGTCCTTCCAAAGATTCAATCATCTCTGAGGTATTAAAATTATACGATGAAGTTGATGTGCAAAAGATGCATAACAAAGTACAATCACATGTAACTAATGAATCAGATATGGATAATGTGGGTAATAGTAATATTGTCCCATATGATCAATATGTGATTCAAAGTGAAAGTGAGATTGTACCAAGTGATGCATCTTCTGCAGTCAATGATGACTATATTTTTGATTAATACACTTCATGTGCCCCTTATGATTCTGTTATCTCTGAACTGAATGCCTATAAAGAACAAGTTGCTATTTATGAACAACGTGCTAAGTTTGAATTAACTACCCGTGAGCAGGAAATGGATGACCAAATGCGTACAATTATCAGAAAAAGTAATTTTAGAGAAGAAGTGTTAAAACAAGAGTTAAACTCCTTACAAGAAAAGCTTTCTGAAACTGTTAAGCAAAAACAAGAACTCCAAAATAATGTTTAAGTGCTTAAACAAGAATTTAATGCTAAGGAATCAAAACTTTTGAATGACTTTTCCAATCTAAACACTTTGAAAAACAAGCTTGAAAATAAGTTGTACGTACAAGGGAATACCATTCAGACTGCTCACATGATCACTAAGCATAGAGTTCTCAGCGATAAGCATAGCATTCCCCTCGTAAAGGAACCCAATCCTGAATATAGTAAAGTGGCTAGAGAAGCTCAGAAGGTAATATATGATGGTGATGAAATCCTTAAGCCTAGGCAGAAACCTAGTTGCGCTGAGTGCACTGAGGAAGATAAGCAATTAGATGAAGTCACTAGGGAGAAAATGAATAATAAACTTAAAGATCCTGAGTGTGAAAAGCAAAACATAACGTTCAAACCCCATGATTACACTAAAGAAAATTGGATTTCCCTGAACAGATTTAAGCCTCAAACTCTATTAACCCCAGAACAAGTTTTTTTGGAAAAAGGACATAGATATGCAAAAAGCTAATGCACTTGTTAAAACAAACACTCCCCTTAGGAAAATGCCTCCAGCAATTGTGTATCCTCCAAATACACCAATGCATTTAGTTCCTAGATCTATTCCCACTAAGAGCAAGACTTTAATCAGCCTGTATGTTGTTTGTCAACTATTTGTTGAATTTGAGAAGACATGTAAGAAAAGGATCACAGACATGTAAGAAAAGGATCACACCCACTGGGATAACTGAAGGGGAGAGGGGTTTTGAGCAAACTAAAGAATGCTATTTAACTGAGGTCATGCCTTTCTTTAAACAATTAAAAGGTCAATTTGAGAGTCTTCAAAAGGGAATAGACTTAGATATTAAAGAAATGGAAAAGGAATTTGATGCAATGATTGTTGAGGTCAATGATTATGAACGGGAACTCAAATATAATGAAATTGAAAGGAAGAATCTGCATATCTTAAATGAGAACTTAATATTGAGCTGTGTGGGTCAAGATGTGTTTTATACTGTTACTAAGCATTCTATTACTGCTTCTCAATTTCATGAATTAACTGTTGCTTTGACAGTTTCCCATGATCGTGTCATTGAGCTTGAAAACAATAACTCAGAACTAAATGAGAAAATTGATCGGGATGATCACGATAATTTGGTAAAACATCTTTCTAAGCTAGAAGTTGAACATTTTGATTTGCAACTAAAATATCAACATCTCAAAGAAAATGTCAAAACCTCAAATATCAAGACATCCTCAAATGTTCCAGAGTTTGATGCACTTTTTGAAATAAACAAACGTGACGAACAGATTCAAGCTCACTGTAACACGATCAGAAAGTTGAAAGCCCAAATTTCTCAATTAAAGGGTGAAAAGAACAATGTGACTGGCTCCCAAATGCCTCCTCCTTTAGATTCTCAGTGTTCTCAAACTTTTCATCTTCAAAACTTGGTTAATGCTTTACAAAAGGAAAATGAGAGTTTTCTAGAAGAAAATGAAAAAGTTAAACGACACTTTAAAGAGTTATATGATTCAATCAAAGTCACTCGTGACAAGAAAAACGAAAAAATAACATCTTTACAAAAGGAAGTTGAGAATCTGAAGAGTCAGGTAAAAGGGAAAATGCCACTTGTCTTTAATGAGAATGTTGCATCAAAGTCATCTGCTGACTGTAAATATACCGTGACCGTTAAATACATTCCTCATCATCTTAGAAATAATGAACTGGTGTTTCATAACTATTTCGCTCACCTTAAGGATAGTCTAGAATGTCTCCGTGAGATTGTAGAAGAGGATTACATAAACAAGCCACTTGATAGAGAAATTAGGTTTGCTTGCATTCAGGCCAAACGATCTCAGGAGTTGTTAGAATGTTTAAGAGCAACATGTCCAAAATCTTAATGTGAGAAAGATAAAGTTGTGATGCCTTGCTCTATGCCTAGTGCTAAGTTTGCAAACCATTCTATGCCCAGTGTTAAGAAAGTAAACTTTAAAGTGCCCTCAAGTAGTACAGATCCCTGCACTTCTAGTTCAGGAATGCAAAAGGTAGCCCAACCAACTAATGTTCCCATAATTCCCTCTACAGGAGTAATCAGTGACACAAAAGCAAGCGGGTCAAAGCCTCCAGGCAATACAAAGCAAGATAGGACCTCGCAAGCTAAGAATCTGCAATGGAAAAGAGTAGAAGACCACCCTAGGAACATTAAGTTTGAGTTAAATAAAATGAATCGTGTTGATTCTAGTATTAGCTATAAGCATACTGTAATTAATTCGAATTCTGCTACTTTTGGCAAAACATGTAATGATGATTGCTTGGTTTCTGTTACTAATCATGAATGTGGTGTGAATGATTTGATTAATGCTGTTAAACGCCCAGTTATGATAGTTAATGCAAAAAATCATGCTAAGAAGGCTAGAAAGCAATGGCGGAAGAAGGTTAGAAAACATTGGAAACCCACAGGAAGGAAATTTAGTAACATAGGTTATCAGTGGATACCTACTGGCCGCAAATTCAATCTTAATGAGATGTGCCCTAATTTATCTAGATCAATGCCCATTAGGAAATGGATGCCTATTGGTAGAACTATTCCTTTAAGAAGTGAACATACTTTGAATAGGTCAAATACGGACACTAGCACTGCATCTATCCCTGTTGATTCCATTGTTTCTACTTCTGATGTGGGTGTTCCAATCACTGTTACTAACCAAATAGAACCCATTCTTGCATGGGGATCCCAATTATCCAGTTATCCATTCTTGTCTGTGTTCAACTGCAGATCGTTCAAATCGTTCTGTGGTACCTGGACTCAGGCTGTTCCAAGCATATGACTGGAGATCGATCACGGCTCATGAACTTTGTGAGTAAATTCATCGGGACTGTTAGATTCGGGAATGATCATTTCGGTGCAATTATGGGTTATGGAGACTATGTTGTTGGTGATAGTGTAATCTCCAGGGTGTATTACGTTGAAGGTCTTGGTCATAACTTATTCTCTGTCGGTCAATTCTGTGATTCTGATCTAGAAGTGGCCTTCAGAAAACATACTTGTTTCATTAGAGAACTTGATGGTAAACAACTTTTAAGAGGAACACGTGGTTCAAACCTATACACCATCTCTATCGAAGATATGATGAAGTCTTCTCCAATTTGCTTGTTGTCAAAGGCTTCGAAAACAAAGTCATGGTTATGGCATCGTCGTCTAAATCACCTGAACTTCGGCACCATAAATGATCTTTCCAGAAAGGACTTAGTAATAGGCTTACCTAGACTAAAGTATGAAAAGGATCATCTTTGTTCAGCATGCCAATTGGGAAAAAGCAAGAAGTATGCCCACAAATCCAAACCTACAAACTTAGTTATGGAAGTTCTTCATACAATTCACATGGATTTATGTAGACCCATTAGAGTGCAGAATATTTACGGGAAGAAATATGTGTTAGTTGTGGTTGATGATTACTCTCGATTTACTTGGGTTAAGTTCTTAAGAACAAAGGATGAAACTCCAGATATCATCATTAAACTTATCAAACAGCTGCAGGTTCGACTTAACAAAACTGTCAGAATCATCCGAACAGACAATGGAACTGAGTTTGTTAATAAAGAACTTAGTGAGTTTTATGAAAGTGTTGGAATCAGCCATCAAAGAAGTGTTCCACGAACTCCTCAACAGAAAGGTGTAGTTGAAAGACGAAATCGAAGTATTGTGGAAGCCGCAAGAACAATACTGATTTACTCAATGGTTCCAATGTTTCTCTGGGCTGAAGCCATTGCCACTGCATGCTACACTCAAAATCGATCCCTAATTCACACTTCTCATGGAAAAACTCCATATGAACTTGTCCACAATCGAAAACCTAATCTTTCATTCCTTCGTGTGTTTGGTGCATTGTGTTATCCAACTAATGAGGGTCAAGACTTAGGCAAACTTAAAGCTAAAACGGACATTGGAGTATTTGTAGGATATGCACCAAGCAGAAAATGATACCGAATCTACAACAAAAGAACCCGAAATGTCATGGAAACAATTCACGTTACGTTCGATGAGCTGACCGGTCAAATGGCTCCAGGACAAGCCAGTTCTGGACCCGCATCACAACCTTCATCAAGTAGTCCCATCAGTTCTACTCTTGTACACAATCCCTCATCAGCAACTCCATATGTACCTCCTTCAGAAGATGATTTGAAGAAATTGTTTGACCCAATGTTTGATGAACACTATGAGCCAATTGCTAATGATCTGTCAAATCCATCAACAAAGGCTGCTCCTATCCCTGTCAGTGAAGTTAACCCTTCAGTTTCTATGTCATTAAGTCAAGAAGCGCCTGCTGCTGATCACTCTGTCTCATCAACAAATCCTCAATCATCGAGTGTACATCATGGAATTGTGTCTGGCACCTATGATGAAGATAATCCCTTTGCTACTCCCAAAATGCTCCCTTTCAGAACATATTTGCTCCTGAACCATCATCAGAACCATCTTCATCAGGAGAAAACGACTCTGCTACTTCAGTTCCTCAACAACAACCACACGAACACCTTAGAAAATGGACACATGATCATCCATTGGACGACATCATTGGAAACCCCTCTCGTCCAGTATCCACACGTAAATAACTTGCAACTGATGCCTTATGGTGCTTCTTCAACTCTGTACTGTCCAAGGTCGAACCAAAAGATGTTAAAACTGCAATGAATGAAAACAGCTGGTTCAATGCCATGCAAGAAGAAATTCATGAGTTCGATCGACTAGATGTATGGGAATTAGTACCTGCTCCTGACTGTGCTATGATCATTGCTCTAAAGTGGATCTTCAAAGTAAAACTTGATGAGCATGGTGATGTATTAAAGAACAAGGCTCGATTGGTTGCAAAAGGATACCGTCAAGAAGAGGGTATTGACTTTGAAGAATCATTTTCTCCAGTTGCTCGTATCGAGGCAATCAGAATCTTCTTGGCTAATGCTGCAAGTAAGAACATGGTAGTCTATCAGATGGATGTAAAGACGGCTTTTCTTAATGGAGATCTTAAAGAAGTCGTATACGTCAGCCAACCTGAAGGTTTTGTGAATCCAGAGCATCCTACTCATGTCTATTTCTTGAAGAAGGCTCTTTATGGTTTGAAGCAAGAACCAAGGGCATGGTATGATACGCTATCAAAGTTTCTTCTATCTACTGGATTCAGCAAAGGAGCAGTTGATCCGACATTGTTCACCAGAAAGTCAGGCAAACATTTAATTCACGTTCAAATCTATGTTGATGATATTATTTTTGCCTCGACTGACCCCAATGAATGTGACCGTTTTTCTAAGGAGATGGGCTCCAAATTTCAAATGTCAATGATGGGACAAATGTCATTTTTCTTGGGATTACAAATTTCACAAAGTCCCGGAGGCATTTTTATCAATCAATCTAAATATGCAAATGAAATTTTAAAGAAATTTGGATTTGACACTTGTGACCCCGTTGACACTCCCATGGTCGAACGTACCAAACTGGATGAGGACCACTCAGGGATCATGGTAAATCAAACGAAATATCGAAGTATGATTGGATCCCTGATGTACCTCACAGCCAGTAGACCTGATATTCTGTTTGCTGTATGCATGTGTGCTAGATACCAGGCTAAGCCTACCAAAAAGCACCTTGAAGCGGTTAAACGGGTCTTTCGGTATCTCCAAGGAACCATCACCATGGGACTTTGGTACCCGAAGGACACCGGTATGTCACTAACAGCTTATGCAGATGCTGACCATGCAGGATGTCAAGATACACGTCAAAGTACGTCTGGAGGTGCTCAGTTTTTGGGTGATAAGCTTGTGATCTGGTCTTCAAAGAAACAAATGAGTACTTCTATATCCTCTACAGAGGCTGAATAAATAGCCATGTCATCTTGTTGTGCTCAAATCCTATGGATGAGATCCCAATTATCTGACTATGGCTTTGAATTCAACAAAATCCCTCTGTATTGTGATAACAAAAGTGCCATTGCTCTCTCTTGCAACAACGTTCAACATTCAAGAGCAAAGCACATCGACATTCGACATCATTTCATTCGGGAACAAGTGGAAAAAGGTGTGGTAGAACTCTATTTTGTGAGGACTGAATACCAGTTAGCAGACATCTTCACCAAAGCTCTTCCTAGAGAACGTTTTGAGTTTATCCTTCCACGACTTGGTCTAAAGAGTCTTCAACCGGAAACACTCAAACGCCTTCAAGAGGAAGACGAGGAGTAAATGGTTTTCTTCACCTATCTCTTGTATATATTTTTTTTCAAAAAGCAAAATACAAAAATATAAAACCAACACAAAAGAAAATAGAAAAATAGAAAATTTTCAAAATCCATAAAAATTAGAAAATCTTGAAAATTCCAAAAAAATATTGTTATTTTGTCATGTTTTTCTTAATTCGATATCATCTACGGACTTTGTGTTGACTTTCAAAGAATGTCACGGGTTTTAGATGTTCTTCGAATGTATATAAATTGCTTAAAAAAAAATAAAATAAAAAATGAGACGGAGAAAAATGGTGGTTTATTGTCATGTCAGGCAGTAACCCGTTTTAAAAAGAAAGAACAGAGCCATGCTTTACTTTATTTTTCAAATCTCATGCTCTGATTCTTAAAACAAATGTTTGTCTCCAAAAAGACAAATGTTTTCTTTCCAAATATTTTTCCGTCTACTGATTCTTCTGAAAAATATTTGTCATCTAATGAAAACAAAATTGCTTTGAAAATACCTCAGACTCTATTTTTGAAAATCATCTGGGCTTATCTTTGTTAAACTCTCTAACACTCAATCAACAACTCATGTCATTGATTGAGGGGGAGAATGATTTCAATTCAATCAAAAAGGTTATTTTTCAAACAATTAGCACGTAAAAGAGCAAGGTCTACTTTTGGAAAATAAAAAAGAACAATGTTTTATACAATTGATTCAAGACCTTGGCTAATTTTATGTTTTCAAAAGATATTTATGCATGATTGGTCAATGAAGTTTAAAGTTTCAAAATCTAATCCTTATCAGTTAAAATCTTTTTCAAAAGCAAGTCACTATTCTCTTCAAAAGATCTCAAAAGTTAATTTAAATCAATAGAGATCACAAATCTCAAAGGATTTAAAATAGTGATCGGGGGAGAATTTGTGATTTAAATTGGATTTAAACTGATAATTCGATAAATGGTTTTCTACATAATTAACAAGCTCTCCTCCCTGCATGTGCCAAACGATTTCAAATTTTCCATGCACATGTTAAGGGGGAGCACTTATATCAAACCAAAATGGATTGAAACGTGATTGATTTGTCTCTAAGTGCAGTATTTCCCTAATATGTGCTAAACAATTTCAAAATCAGGTGCACATATTGAGGGGGAGCAAATTTTTGAAAACCACATTCTTTCCCGAAAATATCTTAAACTATATATGAAACACTGATTTTGATCGGGAAAGTGATGTCGACATTTTTAGAAAATATTTATCAAAGAAGTGAATTCTTCCTCTTGCCTCCATGTGCCAAAATGATTTCAAACATATGCTGCACATGTTGAGGGGGAGCCGTTTTCTAAAATATCATAAACGATTCAGGTACAAAATGCTTTGATAATATATCACAAGTACCTGGATTGATTTTCAAATGGTTTTCAATTGGTTCCAATGGCTGATGAACAATACCAAAAAGACCGACCTAATTTACTTTATGTATGGTGATATAAGGATGGTTAGGTTAGGTATTCGTTCCCACGATCCCGCCAGAACCGGAGGGATCTACCCAGGGACAATCCACTAGTTAGTGTAGAGTCCTTAGGTATGATGAAAAAAAGGAGTAAAGTGAGATATTGGAAGAGTGCGGACTGAGATAGAGCTAGAACTGGAATAAACCCAACAAGGTTCTAGTAATGAAGTCTCAGTAAGCACTGAAGGGGTTGAAGAATGAAAAAGAAATAAATGTGAAAAGGGTGAAAAGAAATAGCCCTCCATTATTTCAACCTTAGGGCAGAAACCGGGTTCAATTCATATGCTACTGGCTGTTACCTAGGTAACACCGGTATTGAAGACAAGACGTCATGGACCCAGTGACGCACTGCACTACATCTTCCCAAGCTACTCAAGTTCCTCTTAAAAGGACTTGTTTCATTCTCACGGGGGAACCTACATTATCTATCGACTTTCTCTTAGAGATGGTTGATATTGAAAAAGGAGACCCTCTCCCTAGTCTCCGGCATAGGAACCAAATGTGCACAATAGAGTCTAGAGCCACGAGATCATCAATAAATCTCATTAAGGACACAATCAATAAAGACTCTCTGTTTCACACAATGTGGAAAGAGAGAATATATTTTAAGAGTCCTACGCATTATCCTTGTGGTATTGCCAGAACATCTGAGTGATATGCGAACATATTCACAATGAAGATGGAAAGCCTTCTAGAGCCAACATCAAACAAGCTCTTGGTAGGTGGCATGTGAGATCTATCCAATAGATCAAGCATGTGACAACTGAACAGAAACAATGGGGCGATTCAAAATTTTGAATCAATCCTGGTTCAGGATATGGATTGACGGATACCTTTGAAAAACCGGTCGTTGTGCTTAAAACTCTTTTCTATAGCACATCGGCTGTGTATTAATATTTCAAAATAAAAGGTGTTTTTGATTGATAATTGATTTTCATTAAAACCTTCGTTGTATTGCAAAAACAATTTATATTGAGCGGTACACGATTGTTTTTCAAATATCTTTTCATCAATTAGTGAATCTCAAATTTGCTGGTTCACTCACTCCGTGTTGTCTTCTTTGAGACGTTCCAGTTTGAGAACAGCTAGAGCAGCTGCGAAACCCTGTCAAGGAGGTTCTTCGGAATTATACCTGATCACAGGCAGTACTTGTACTGATCAACGGGGAATCGTGGGCCGTATACCTCAATTCAACGAAAGTGATCAAAGACACTTTCGTGCAGTTTATTGCTAACTGTTGTATGCAGGTACACCCGACGCTTGCAGCTGATCAGAATGGAGAGGTCAATCCATAGCCGCATGCTTACAAAACACATTCATTTCCAAAGAAATCATGATTAGTGCATCAATGACTCTGATATTCTCACTCCACGCTTCTGCTACGCTGCTGCAAATATCATGAATCAACTAAAGCTTCCGCTACTCTGATGAGAAGAAATCATGATCTAGAATGTGAGCATGTCGGTCCACTTTCACAACATCACATAATGTCAACACTACAATGGAAGAGTCAGAGATTTATGCAAGCTGATGATTTCAAAGTTGGCTCAAACCTCATCATCACGTGGATCAGTTAAAGACGTCCACTTGAATTATCCAAACATGGATAACATGAAGAATCAAAGACTACGGGCTACAGAGCAATGAACTTAAACAAGAATCCAAGAACAATCTTAATGTAATATCTGTTTTTATTTTGTGTTATTTGAGGTGACCTCCCTTAGGGGAAGATTGTTAGGAATTAGAAAATCCAGTCGTTAAAGAGTCGGTCACCTCAAGTATATGTATTCGTTAGAAAGCTCGTAGTCGTAGTCAAGTTATGTTAATAAGTAGTTAGTTAAGTAACATCATGGAGGACAGACGGGTCTTTACCCATTGTATGCCTGATCCACAGCCTGTAGGTGGCGTTTATTGTAAGACACTATAAATACCCTCTACCTCCTAAGGTAGAGGGTTAGAGCTTCAATACCATTTTTCTTTGTTTCACATAGTTCCCAACTCTCTTCCCTTTCTCTCTCTAGAACTTTATCTCTCTAAAACTTGTAAACGCCCCATATGTTATTGGTTTGGTGTGTTTGTGAAATCCTATAGCTTACAAGATATAAATAGTGACGTCAACGTCTAAATGAGTTATGTATTGTTGCACCAAACACATTCACATAACTGTATAGCATACAACATGTAGTTTCATTCAATAAAACAAGAGAAATGATACACATATCTCTAAAACTAAGAAAATGATACACACATGTAGTAAATTTCCTAACAATTCTAAGTTGCGCCTAATACTAGAGGAGAACACCACTTGTGCTTATATTCCTATGTTTAGGGACGAGTAGATTTGTTGACTTCATCAAAACGTTCAAGAAGGTGATAGAACATGAAACGTAATTCGTCATGTACTTCATGTACTAACCCTTCGACATGTTGACAATAAAAGCAATCATTTTCATGGCTAGGAAATGGTGGTGGTAAGAATGGAGCAGTTTGCGGTGGAAGGTTTGATGAAAGAGGTGGATGTTCCATAAATGATGAGGGGATTTGTGGAGGCAAGCTTGATGAAGTCGGAGGTGGTTCAACTATGGATAAGGGTGGTGGAATATGTGTTGATGGTCGAGGTAAAGAGGTATCTACTTCCATATGGTCCGGTTATTGAGTTTGGTGATTCCTCATAATCCAAAATGGACCATTTGAGGGCGAAGGAGAATAGGACATGGGTGCTAGTGTGGTTTCAACACCTAAGTTTTGGTGAGAAGGTTTTTGTGGTATCATTTTCTTAATTGAGGAAAATGTTGGAAATTCTGGTGAATGAGAGGGTCTAGGTGGTAAGTCCTCTAAGTTGTAAAGGTTTGGGAATGAAAGTGGAGTGGTGAAGGAGATAGCTCTAGGTACTAGAGGTGATGGTTTGATTTTTTAGTGGAAGTAGGAGTGTTTGGTTTAGGATGTATGGTAGTGTTTGGCAAGGGTTGTTTTGTAGGAACAAGCCTTTTGGGAGTTGGTTTGATTTGTAGAGTTGGTTGTAAGGGAGTTCTAGTGTTTGAGGTTTTGATGGGTGATGATTCGGTTGAGGAAATTTCATGAACAACCCGAGAAATTTTCTTGGGAGGTCTTTTGGTTGATGAGTGTGCACTTGGTGCCTTTCTCATGGTGAAATGGTAAGAATGATAAATGTAAAGATAAGGTTTTAGCTACTGAGAATGAGTGTTTGAGTGATGATTTGGAAGTAAAAACACAAGAGGTTTCTAAAGGAAGAGATTTGTAAAATGAATAAAAGCCTAAACCACTAAAAATCCTTCAATTTGCAATGATTTGCATGCACAAGAGTCAACTACAGAGTTGTACTGATCTAGGAATTCATTTAAGACAATGTGGAGTGTTTAGATTAACAAAGAGGGTTTGAAATAATTATATCAAGTAGGATTGATGAGTCTGAGCAGACGGTTCTCACGAATCCCTCACTTGAGGGATCCAGCTAGGCTAAACCTAGGGATCCGGCTCTCGGGAGCCAAGAAAAATATTGATGAGGTTCTAGTAAGGTCTAGTACCTATATATCTTTAGTGATTTAGTCTCCTCATGTTTCTTAAATGGTATGAGACTTAAATGATCAAGAATAATGAGTGAGGGTAGCTAATGATGTCTTTTATGGAAAGAAATGGAGTTTTCATGAACACCAATGGGTGATCAAGGATGGCACTAAGAATTTTGAAGGTGTCAAATGGTCTTAGAGATTAGATGGTGCTCTAGAGAAAATTTAAAAAATTCCTTAAAAATCACAAGTAATGAAAAACTAGTTTTTAGACCTTTTTAAGATCAAGATGACTAAAATCAATTTGCTAAAATTGAGAGAAATATCAAACTAGGTGTTTTGAGATGAGAGAAACAATGTGTAAACATTGGAGCTGAATGATGGCAAGTTTTGAAGTGATGATAAATCAAAAAATTACCTTGAATATGATCCTAAGTTATCCAGGATTAAGTGTGAGATCAACTGAGCCTAAGGAAAGTTTGAGTAATCCTAATGAAGCATGTTCAACTAGTTTAATGAGGTTTGGAAGGTTGGATTGATGTGAGAAACTAAAGAAATCACATTTGTTTGCCCGGATCCCACAGATCCTTCATTTGAGGGATCCGGCTATTTATAAGCTAGGGATCCGGCATCTGGGACAGACTTCTTAACAATGAGCGTGCAATATTTTTCTCTAGGTATCGAATTCTGAAACTAATGATTTCCACATTAAGCATACATGTATACAAGTAAAAGCATAGTGAGCATAACATATAGAAACAACCTATGGGTGAGCAAACAAGATAATGATCATATATCAAAATGAGAACAACCAAGTAAGTCTTGCATAAAGTTATGAGCATTCATTGTCTTGACAACCATAAAGCATCCAAAATAACCATAAAAGAAAGTCATGGGGTACAATGTTTCTTTTGTCAATCTCTTCACTTTTTTTCTTTCCCGAGTTCATGAGGAAATGAGTTAGACACTTGAACATCCCTTTTGTTTGCTTGAATTCATCAATTTCTTTTGAAAGAGTGGGAATTTGTTCAAAGTAAGTCATGGGATTAAGTTGAAAATTAGAAAAGGGGTCGATTTCATCATCTTCATCTTCATCCGAAGAGTCCGAGAGAGGACGAGGCCTTTTCCCATTGATCATGAATCGTTTAGAGGGTTGTTTGGTGAGAGGTACCATAACATGGTTAGCGAGAAAGTGATCATTGGTAATATGAGTAGGTTGCATTGTACTAACATATTCACGGAGATGTGTTAGGAGCATACCATAAGGAAGAACCATTTTGTCAGTTTTGAACATACCTACCATTCTTTTGGCAATGTAATAGGCAACATTTAAAGGTTTTTGGTGGATAAGACAATAGATCATTTGGACAAGACAAGCATTGGGATGGTCTTTGTTTCCAACCAAGCAAATGAAATTTTCTCTAAGGATTTCTTCTCACTTTTTGTAAATGGGAATCATTTCAAAGAGTTCCATTTGAAAGGGATCGCGACGAATGAGTTCTTTATTGCGGTTATAACGAGATTGGTTGACTCTCTTTCTGAAGATGGTGTTTCGAACAACAATGGGTTTGTCAAGAGGAGTGTGATAGATAGGTTTAGAGTCTGGTGTGAATGATTGACAAGCAATTGACCAATCTTTGGAAAACATGCAAATTCCTTCACATGGTATGCGAAGAATTTGTGCGAATGTGTTGAGGGGTAAGGTGATTCTTTGGTTTTTTATAACAAAAGCGATTGAAATACTTTCATCATTGTTTCGGATAATCCTAACACTCTTGTAAAATTCGAAGATGAAGACCAGACAAATTTGTTCATCAATTTTTAGGAGACAATCAAAGTTGATTGCCGAAAAGACTTGGGGAATGTTGGTGTTTTCAAGGAAACATACCTTAATTACACGACCTTCATGGATAAGTTGTTTTTGGAGCATTTTGAAAGTTTTGCGATCACTTTTTGACAACTCTTCCTTGCGATAATATCTAAGAATGTAGTGAACGGTGTCATGATGGTCTTGTTGGGTTGATTTAGGCATGTTTGATCCTAGAAAAATAATATTCTAATCAGGTAAAAATTTTCAAGATGGGTTTCTGAATTTACTTTGTATTAACAATGCCATTTTGTAAATCCTTAATTATGTAGAACCTTTTTGTATTGGAAATAATTTTTCAATAAACAATTTGCCAATTGATGATAAGAAAAATTGAAACTAATTGAAAAGTTAAAACAATAAACCCTCGGATAGAGATGATGATGAATAGAAAATATGAGTGTAATTACTTACAATGATGTTTAGGATTGAGATGCTTGAGAGTATGAAGCCCTAGAATGATATGAACTGAGATTTGGTCGTTCTAGGTTTTGGAAAGAGGGAAAATGGAGTGTTTTGGGTTTTAAAAACGAGTGTCCTGTTTTGTCTGTTTACACGGTTCCCCCGGATCCCTTGTTTGAGGGATCCGACTAGTACAACTTGAGGGATCCGGCGCTGCAGGCAAATATTGGAGTTTTTTGGATTATTCTTTCACTTGTAATAAGTTATACAATAACTTTTTTTAGAAGAAATTGTAAAATGAGATTTTGATTATATTCCTATTTGAATAGACGTTTAGCTAAGATGTTTTAAAAGAAAAGAAAATTGTTTATCGAATGATGGTGGATCAAGACTTTAACTATCAATACTTTATTTTGTGATGACGGCGTAGGTTTGACGAGCTTACAAGTTTTTAAGAGAATTAAAGAGGAACACTATTCCCAATGATGTGTTAAGATGGAAATTAGTGAAGAGATATTTTTTAGAAACTTGCGACTCTGATGTTTAATGCTTAATTCATATATTCATACACATAGTATTATATATATATGCAAGGTTTTTATAAAGATGTTTATTATGAGAGAAAAGCATATATCATCATTTTATCCACATGTGATTACTACATTTATATATCAACTAGTTGTAGGTAAGAGAAAATACCTTTCTTTATTCTCTTTTTATGGTTTTTAAAAAGCATAGACGCGAAATACTTCGTGAGCTTTTAAAGTAATCAATTATAATTTGTGAAAGTAAGTTGTGATTACTCTTGGGTTCTTCCTTTGATGTTGACTTCATTTTTCTTTGGATAGAACAAAGTCATTGAAAGAATCCTAGCATGAAGATTTCTCAAAAGAAAATGTTAGAATAATCTATCACTATCCAACATTTGTTAAAATATAAAAATTTTCAAAACACGAATTTATTGTTTTAAAAAATTTTCTTCTTTGCACTTTTTAAACATACACGAACCATATCAAGTTTTGAAAGTACAATATACTCTAAGAAACATGGTAACGAAGCTCTGATGCCAATTGTGGAAAACTAGAGGGGGGGGGGTTGAATAGTTTTATCGATTAAAACTTTATTTTAAAGTATTTAGATTGACTTATGTCAATCTATTTAGCATGTGTGTTAGATATTGATAGATAAGCATGTAAGTGATGCAAAAGATAAAGAGTACATGAACATAAAACCATGACACAAGTATTTATAGTGGTTTGGCTACAAGGACACCTTCCTTGCCCTACTCCACTCTCCGAGTACCCCACTCGAGAGTTTGTAAGAACTACACAGCACAAGCTCCTTAATATGGAGGAGAAGCCTTCACAACATCGCCTACTCTTTATATGGTACAAGGCTAGACACTGAGTTCTTCCACGAGGTAGAACCAAACCTATCACAACGTCGCCTACACTTTATCCGATACAAGGCTAGATACCGAATTCCATTACAAAGGAGGAACTACTACTCAACATTACACCACAACACAACAACCCAAAGGAGACACACTCCTTGTTACAACACTAGAGAGAATATCAACACCCTCTAACCCAAACTATATAACTTGTACATTGACGCACCATATTGAATGTACACCATCGGCACCGTTCACAAATGCCTTCAACACAATACTTCGGCACCTTTCACTAATGCTGATAACGCTCAAAATGAACATGTTTTTAGTAGCGTTATGGTTGGTTTTGTGTTTGATAATCGGCTATATTTACTCATTACTGTTTCAAAAGTGCAAAAGATGCGTTTTTGTATGTGAATGTAGCCAGGTATCGCAAAAGATGAAGAAATGAAGATTTCATGCACATTTGGAGAATTCCCGAGGAAGGAAGTCAAGTAAGGAAGCTCTTGGACTCAATGATTAGGAAGCGCAATGATTTCTAAGTATCTACAACAAGTAAAGATCAAGTTTCATCTTGGAAATCATCAGCGAAAATAAAGAAAAAGGCGCAAATCAAGAAAAGTCAACAAAAGTCAAGTTTGGGAGTACAAGAGGCGCCCAACCGTTCGGTTGGAGCCCACAACCGATCCGGTTAGGCTAGTGGATAAATGCAACTGATCCGGTTTCCTGACCTGGAGTTACACTAATTGTCATTTAATGTTGCCTTAACTCCCCATAATCATTGGAAGCCGATCATTTCCTGTTATTAACTTTTATGGGTCGTTTTTAGCCAGTTACTTAAGGTTTTTTAGCTATATAATGAACCTAGATTTAGTAGTCTAGGTGTGACACAACCCAAAGTGTAATAGTTTACACCAAAGCTATTACCAACTCTTATTATTCATCCCAAAAGTCTTGTTACTGCTGTAAAATGTCCAGGAGGTTGGAGAGACGAATTCTCATCCATTGTTTGATCATTCGGAGTTATACGGTTAAGCTAGGCGATTGGAGGTGTGTGGTTGCTATATTCCACAATTTCTAATTCTTGTAATCCAAAAGCTTAGGTATTCTATGTAACTTGTTATGAATTTCTATTCTCTTGAATTATTTGAATTACCTTGTTACTACTTGTGTTTTGTTATGATTGTCATGGAGTAATTCTTGAATATACTGGTGTGTAAGGATGTAGGAAATCATACTAGTGCTCTTATATGTGATGCATGTATATGATCTTGTTTAAATGAGTTTGTTGGAAAACTACTAGTCTTGTTTGATTTGTCGGTAAAACATGTTTTATGAAAAAGGACCGAAAGGATTTTTGTTGTGTTTTATTCCAAAAAGTTAAGTGGCAAGCTAGTACGGGGATATTGTGATTGACACCCACCATGTTTACTTATTGAAACAAGACTAGAAACATCTTCATCACGAAAGCTCGAAAGATTCGTAGGAACGAGTTTAATAAGAACACTTTACAAACAAATGGATTTTCTAAAGGATAATCATTAGGATAAGGACCGAAAGGATTACCTATATGTTATTGTTCTTAAAATGATTGATCGATGGTGAACCGTCAAGTTATATCACACAAGCTAGCCACTTGTGAATGGCTAACCGTAATAAACTTCAAACAACTCATACACCAATGCAATGAAGATCAGGAGAGTATAGTGTTTCCCCAGGTCGTTATGTCCCAACGAGCTGTGCGATGAATAATCAAACGAATAGTGATCGAGAGAATTGAATGGGAAAAGGGTTGTGAATCTGAACAATTATACCTAAAGAAAAAGTTTATAAATTACAGGGACTTAAATGCAAATTAAAGAAAATTAAAAAGATAAATTATATTAAATAAACGCTATCACTATTTTTTAAAATGATGTTTTTGATTTTTCTTTTATAAAATTTAAATTAAAAACTACGTAACGTACAAAAGAAAATGTGAAACTGAAACAATATTAATCCTAAAAATATAGAAATGACATTTTTACAAACCTAATGATAATAGAAAATTTCTAGAAAAAGAAAATTATTTTTAAAACTATTTATCTAATTATTATTAATTAAAAACAATTTCTATTTATTTAATAATACCCTAAAATACAAGAAAATATGAAATAAAGCTAGAAAAATGAAATTATAATTTAGAAAAATCTAAAATAACTAAAGAGAATTTTCAAAACTAATTTTATATTTTTCTGATTATTTTTCTATTTTCTATGAATTAAAAACTATTTAAAACTAATTAAATTGCTAAAAATTACAAATTAAACTATGAAAAATCTGGAAAAATATTTTTTTGACTTTTTATATTTATCTTAACCTAGGAAAAACGAAAACTTATTTTTTTGAAGTTTTTCTGATTTATTTGTATTAAAAGTTAATTAAAAATGCCTAAAAACTGTTTTAAATGAAGAAAAATAGCAAACTGAACTAGAAAAATATGAAAAATTCAGGAAAAGTCTAAATTAATATTCTGATTGTATGAAAAATATAAAAACAGTGGCTTATGTGTAGGATTATGGAACTGCAGAGCAAGTGCTTATAAATAAGCACTTGAATTAAGCAAATGAGCACAATAAGCTACCAAACTGAAAGAAGAAGCTATAATATGCTATAACTACTTAAAAGCAACTAGTTACAACTGGCCTAAACCTCTAAAACACAAGCTACTCAGATTTGATGTTTTAAAATCAAGTACCAAAAACAGTCTTAGCTATTAAGTTGTAGCTTGAAAATAAGCCACTCAAGTAAGCTGGAACTCAAAAACAGATATTGGAATCTAAAGTAGACCTGGCAAGGAACCTAAGGACCAAATCTGAGCCTGAGATAAGCTCAATTGAGCTTTTGATAAGCTCTGCAAGAACCTGTGCAGACTCAGTATATACTGAGTCAGTGCACAGGGCACTTTTGCCCAAATTGACAAGCTACTTTGGAGCTTATACAAAATTGCTAAAAATCTGCAAAAATCATATTAAGAAACTAGACCAACTGAAGTTTTTAAGCCCAGAGTTTCACTTAAATTGATCCAAGAATGAATCAATGAAAAATCACCCCAGTTGGGTGAAAACTGGATTTTACACTTTTGACTTTTGAGACAATTTTGAAAAGTTGACTATATTGAACTTTGAAACTAGATTTAGTGATTGAAAATGATATTTGATGATAGACTAAACCTACTGCAAGCTATATCTATGATTTCTAAACACAAAACAAGTTTTTGATTTTACAAAATTCCAACAGATATGAAATTAAGACAGTTTAGAGGTGATTTTGACTTTGAGCTTATGCAGTGAGTAAATGTGAACTAGAATGAGTTTCAATTGACTAAACAAGTGTAAAACAACTGGTCTCAACTATTGAACAACCCTCTAACTCAGATTTGCTATGAAATCCAAACAACTCTATAAATGTCTGATTTACTGTTTTGCAGAGCTAAACTCAGATCCAATCTAGACTACTCATTACATTAGATTCAAATGACCAAATTAGACCTATATCAAGACAGCTAATCAATACTTAAACATCAAAACTCAACTGCTCTATCATGACAGATATGCAGTTGTGACTTAAAACATGCACATAAATGAAAACTACAATTACACTAGAGATATTAAGCTAAGTTATACTAAAGTTAACATAATTAAAGCTCACTTAACAGGAAAGCATGGATTTAAACAAACCAAAGAAAGTGATACTCACATGAGGTCCTAGCCACAATGGCTTGAGATCAATCAAACAAAGAACATTATCCTATTACTGTTTTAATCCCAGTTCCAAATGAATTTCAACCCAAATCAGATCAAGATCAACCCATTTTCAATTCCATACCAGCAATTCAGAATCATTCACCCATTAGCACTGTAGTTTGACTTTTGTTGACCAAGTCCTAAATGTGTTTTAAATTGAATTATAACCTGAACAAAAGCTATAAATAGCTTAACTAAGCTTATTAGAATTTAAAAATAAACTACTGGAAGCTTATATATAAGATCATGAAACTGAATTTTTTAACAGTAAACATAAAAACATGGAACTTAGTAAAACTTTGAATTGATGCTTGAAAGTAGCTTACAATGATAAAATAACTTAAGTTTAGTTCTTAAAAACAGGAGATTACAACTTAGAGCTTAATTAAAACATAAACATAAAAAAAACGACATACATAAATATTTAAAACTAAGTACTACTCTTCCTAGCTTCTCTTTCTTCCTTTTTATACACCAAAACTGCTTCTCCTTGACTTCTGAGCTATTCCCACATGCATTTTGGACCATTGGATGAGTTGAGAAGATATTGGCCATTGATTCGATTTTGGCGCCAAAATGGTTTTAGCCAGTGGGAGGGTTTGAGTGTAAGGGAGAAGGGATCATTTAATTCATTTTGGATGTTTGGTGAGGTGGAGGGGACATGGTGTGGAGTATGTGATGTGGAGGAGAGGGGTGAGGTTGAGTGTTTGCAGGCATGGTGGGTGAGGAGAAGAAGAAAAGGAGGGAAAGCAGTGGGTTGGTTTGACTGGGGTGTTGACCGGGTAATATATTGGACAGGGGTCAAAAGTCCAAAGGGTTCAAGTGGCAAGGGGTTCAAAGGTCTAAGGGGTTGTATTAATAACATAGGGACCAATTTGTATTTTCTGAAAAACAAGGGACCAAAGTTGCCAATTTTGCAAAGTTGTTTCAAGGGTCACTTTTGCCAAGTTTCAATAGTACAAGGACCATAATAGACATTTTCAAATTTCCTAGGACTATTTTTGCCAATTTTGAAACTTGAAGGACCAAACTTGTAATTTCTCAAAACTTTTGACATTTTTCACCAAAGGACTAATTTTGACAACTTATGATTTTAAAAGGACCTTTTGTGACTTTTCTTTTGAAATTAAGTGCTCAGGGACTATTTCTGACAACTTTTGAAACTTGAGGGACTGAAACTGCCAATTTTGCAAACTTTGCTCATTTTTCATCTGATTTTAAACATTTTGCATCTGAAACATATAAAATGCAATTTTGAGATATTTTTAGTATTTTGATGCATTTCTGAGCATTTTTAAACGTTTTGCAGTTCAGATTTGACCCAAAATTGATGAGTATTTACACACTCATCAATCCCCCACAATAAACTATTGCTAGTCCCTAGCAATCTTTTGAGAAAAACTTAATGGATTTGAATCTCTTTACCAAAAGCCATTACTTCTGGAGTAGTCAAATGTTTTAGTTCAAGTAAGAACTATGGTACACTGATAACCATGTGATTTTGAGCAAACCACCAGCTTCTAACGGATTTGATTTGTCTTTACCAGAAGCCGTTTGCTTCTGGACTAGCCAACTCTTAGATAAATTATCAATATTATCTTTGGTGAGCTGATTACCAATTATGGTTTTTCCACTGCCTTTACCACAAGCCATAAACTTGCGGGCTAGCCAACTCTTCACTAATTAAAGATATGGTGAGCTGAATACCATACAATTTTGGGCAAATTGCAAGCCGTCAACGGATTTGAGATATCTTTACCAAGAGCCGTTTGCTCCTGGATTAGCCAATCCTTTTGTTTATTAGACATGGCGGACTGATAACCATAAGCTGAGTAAGTGAAAAACACTTACTCCAAAAAAAAATTTTGGCCAAAAATGGGGGAATTGGGCGGTATAATTACATGATAAAATTCGTGAGAATTCCCCCCCACACTAGAAATGAATATTGCCCTCAATATTCAAAGTACCGGCGGTTATGCCGAAACATAGAACGTAAAAGGGAAATACTACGGCCATTATTTAGCAAGATTTTTTTTTTTTTTAGAAAACTTATATACAACAGCGGGGGGAAACTCCCCCACACTAGGGTGGTAGAAAATAGAAAGAAGTTAGAAATATGGGTGAAAACCCATATGGCATGCTACTGTTTTTGATTCCCGAGTCGCTAGCTTGACTCGATCCCCGCATTCATTTGTTCATGGGGAAAGCAACGTGGAAAACCAATCTCGATCGGACTTTCGTTCACAGTGTTAATAAACATATGAACATCAGAAAGTTCCACACCGACGAGATATAACCGCGGTATTGTTAATAGTAGAAACTATAAGGGATGATACCGGGGTCAAAGATGGTGTCCTCATTCCCGAAAGAGAAAAGGGAAAGAGCAACCACACCATCTGTGAAGAATGGAATAAAGATGTGCATGAGAATGCATGTCCATTCCTCATCAGTAAGAAGCAAATCACCATTTTTGACATTTTTAAGCTTGAACTTGAAGCTTATATGGTGATTGTCAATAAGATGTCCGGGAGGGAGGGTGGGAAACGGTTCTTCAATCAACAGATTTTCCAGAAAAAGGATGTCTCCCTCCGAATCAAAGTAAGTATTATCAATTCCTGTTGGAATTGACTCATCACTAAGAAAGGCATCGAATTCATTCCAAAAGTTGTCATCTTCCTCATCAGGAGTGAGAGAAGGGATGGAAGAGTCGGGAATAATAAGACTAGGAGATGATGGATCATTTTTGAGCAATTCATCAATGGGAAGAATGTCTCCCATTGGATCACAAACATCATCATCCAATTCAGATGAAACTGAAGAGAGTTTGGTTTCATCCACAGAGTTAACAAACTCGATACGATAAACTGATTCCGGAGGTGGGACAAGTGGTGTGCTCTTAGAGCTAGCAATTTCCACCACTTCCGATGAAGTCTCCGATTCTAGATCATCATCATCAAGAACACTCTTGACTTCCCTGGTACAACTTTCAAACCATTTGTTTGAACCAGGGTTGATTTTTAAGGCTTTTAACTCATCACGTTATTGGTGACTCCTTTTAACCGTGAAATTTGAGAGTGTTGCATTGATTCTTTCAGATTTTTGATCAATTATGGCAACACTCTGTTTGGATAGAGGCTTGGAGTTTTGGTTGATATTCAACGTGAGTTCTTCGTTGTCAACCCGTATGGTCAACTCTTCAGCAAATACATCAATCAGAGCACGACTCGTTCTCAAGAAAGCTCTCCCTAAGATGAGGGGAACTCTAGGATCTGCATCAAAGTCTACTACAACAAAATCAGTAGGAAAGTGAAACTTTCCTACTTTCATCACGACATCCTAGGCTATCCCAAGTGGACGAGTTATGGTACGGTCCGCTAGCTCGAGTGTCATAAAAGTGGATGTAAGTTTAGGAAGAGACAGTTTCTTCCATACTGAGAGTGGCATGAGGTTAATGCTAGCGCCAAGATCGGCCAAGGCGGAGCATTGAACCATCCCCAAGAAATCACACGGGATTAAAAATCTGCCAGGGTCTTCAAGCTTTTTGGCAAGCTTCTTGAGAAGGACCGCTGAGCATTGCTCATTGAGAGGGGTTTTAGCCATCTCAGATAGCTTATCTTTGTTGCTCAGTAAGCCTTTAAGCGTGGATGCAAATTTGGGCATTAGAACGAGAGCATCAACGAAGCTTATATCAAAGTGTAGTTCATTGAAGATTTGGAAAAAAATTTCCATTTGCTCTTTGTTTTTGTCTTTGAGCTTCTCATCATTCATTCTTGATGGGTAAGGAAGCTGACTAGACTTTTGAGCCGGGATGGAAGTGTTTTCTGGCTCAGAATTTGTCTTCGGAACTTCGGGTTCCGGACTTAAAGCTTGGACTACCGAAGGTGGGACGTGTGCGGTACTTCGTGGGCTTGAGAAATGCACCTTGTCCGTTGTATCCTTGGTAACTTGACTCATTGCTCCTGGTGGAGGAGGCATTAGAGTCGAAGGTCCATTGTGCGTCTTACCACTACGAGTGGTGACGGCTTTCAACTCGGCATTGGGATTAGGAATTGTATTGCTTGGGAGTCCTCCAGAAGATGATGAAGCTTTGTTCATATTCATGTTCATGAAACTGCTCATCATATTCTTCAACTCATTTGTCTGCCGAGACATTGTGGTATCAATTTCCTTTTTTAGCTCAACTCTCATGTTATTGATCTGAGTTTGCATTGAACGTATGCTTGACTCAGTAATTTTCATGAAGTCATTTGGTAGGGGAGCTTGAGAAGGTTGTTGATAACTTTGATGATTTGGAGCTTGATATGGTTGGTTTAAATTGTTCCGGTTTTGATTGAAATTTTGAGAGTTATTGAAGTTTTGTCCTTGATTCGGAACAAAGCGATTTTGATTGCCATGGTTTTGCACAGGAGGAAAACCAGGTGGTGTCATACCGCTAGGTGCACGGTAGTGAGGATCAGCTTGTGGTCGATATTGATTGTGGTTTACAGAAGCTACGGGAGCTTGGTAAAAAGAAGCATCGGTTGCTTGACAATCATAATACGCGTGTGGACCACTACAAGTTTCACACACCTTGTTTACGGCTTTGATTGGTTCCGGCTTATGAATTTCGCTTTTGATTTCCTTTACCTCTTTCATCATACAACGGATGACGTCCGTTAGAGCGGCTATCGGAGCTGCTAACTCAGAAGAGTTACTGGATGAAGAAGCAGGAGTGTTCGGAGTATTGACTTTGTTGCGAGAAATAGGAACTTTTGATTTTTGCTCGCAAATCTCAATCACATCTTTAGGCTTACGATTCAAGATATTGCCACCTGCGGTTGCGTTCAAAGAATCTTGATCGTTACCGTTCAACCCATTATAAAAGATATTGACTTGTTGAAGCTCCGTGAATTCATGATGGGGGCATTTCCTGAGGAGATCTTTGAATCTCTCCCATGCCTCTCCAAAGTTTTCATCGAAATTTTGACGAAATCCAGAAATTTCATTTTTAAGATTAGTCGTCTTTGATGGAGGAAAGAAATAATTGACAAACTTTTGAACAAGATCCTCCCAAGTTTCGATGGATCGAGGGGGTTCTTTTTCCAGCCAAATCCGGGCTGTCCCCTCAAGTGAGAATGGGAATAGCATCAACTTGATTACTTTTTGTGGTACATCCTTGAAATTGATAGTTGAAGTCAACTTGTTAAACCAACGGATGTGTGCATACGGGTCTTCTCGATCAAACCCGTGGAATTGATTCGTAGACACAAGTGTGATTAAATGTGTCTTCAATTCGAAGTGATCAGAATTGATTACCGGTAAAACGATGGCATCTCCATAACCCTCGGTGGGTGCCTGGAGCATTTCCGCCATAGTTCGTTCGTCTGCCATATTGTTGTTTGAAATAGTACGAATCTCGGGTTCGACTATTTGGGCAGCACGTCTACGAGAACGTCTTCTAGGAATTTCTGCTAGACCACGCAAAGGACTGAATGATCTAGAAGAACGAGTGCGCATGCACTAGAGTTAACTCTAAGGACTCTCAGAGTTGAGGAAGGGAATTACTTAAAAATGGGGGGGGGGGATTATGAAAATGGGGAAAGAAGATTCTTTTTGAGTTTTATGGTTATACATATATATAGAAACAAAAGAAAAATATTTTTGTGTTTTATACGTTTTAAGATGTTTTTGGATTTTTTATTTTTTATAAGAAAATATATATATAGATATAGATGGATGGTATGAACAAGGAGTGAATATTCAAATCACTAATCTGCTAAACGGAAGATAATTAGCACAGCTCCCCGGCAGCGGCGCCAAAAATTTGATCGATGGTGAACCGTCAAGTTATATCACACAAGCTAGCCACTTGTGAATGGCTAACCGTAATAAACTTCAAACAGCTCAGACACCAATGCAATGAAGATCAGGAGAGTATAGTGTTTCCCCAGGTCGTTATGTCCCAACGAGCTGTGCGATGAATAATCAAACGAATAGTGATCGAGAGAATTGAATGGGAAAAGGGTTGCGAATCTGAACAATTATACCTAAAGAAAAAGTTTATAAATTACAGGGACTTAAATGCAAATTAAATAAAATTAAAAAGATAAATTATATTAAATAAACGCTATCACTATTTTTTAAAATGATGTTTTTGATTTTTCTTTTATAAAAATTAAATTAAAAACTACGTAACGTACAAAAGAAAATGTGAAACTGAAACAATATTAATCCTAAAAATATAGAAATGACATTTTTACAAACCTAATGATAAGAGAAAATTTCTAGAAAAAGAAAATTATTTTTAAAACTATTTATCTAATTATTATTAATTAAAAACTATTTCTACTTATTTAATAATACCCTAAAATACAAGAAAATATGAAATAAAACTAGAAAAATGAAATTATAATTTAGAAAAATCTAAAATAACTAAAGAGAATTTTCAAAACTAATTTTATATTTTTCTGATTATTTTTCTATTTTCTATGAATTAAAAACTATTTAAAACTAATTAAATTGCTAAAAATTACAAATTAAACTATGAAAAATCTGGAAAAATATTTTTTTGACTTTTTATATTTATCTTAACCTAGGAAAAACGAAAACTTATTTTTTGAAGTTTTTCTGATTTATTTGTATTAAAAGCTAATTAAAAATGCCTAAAAACTGTTTTAAATAAAGAAAAATAGCAAACTGAACTAGAAAAATATGAAAAATTCAGAAAAAGTCTAAATTAATATTCTGATTCTATGAAAAATATAAAAACAGTGGCTTATGTGTAGGATTATGGAACTGCAGAGCAAGTGCTTATAAATAAGCACTTGAATTAAGCAAATGAGCACAATAAGCTACCAAACTGAAAGAAGAAGCTATAATATGCTATAACTACTTAAAAGCAACTAGTTACAACTGGCCTAAACCTCTAAAACACAAGCTACTCAGATTTGATGTTTTAAAATCAAGTACCAAAAACAGTCTTAGCTACTAAGTTGTAGCTTGAAAATAAGCCACTCAAGTAAGCTGGAACTCAAAAACAGATATTGGAATCTAAAGTAGACCTGGCAAGGAACCTAAGGACCAAATCTGAGCCTGAGATAAGCTCAATTGAGCTTTTGATAAGCTCTACAAGAACCTGTGCAGACTCAGTATATACTGAGTCAGTGCACAGGGCACTTTTGCCCAAATTGACAAGCTACTTTGGAGCTTATACAAAATTGCTAAAAATCTGCAAAAATCATATTAAGAAACTAGACCAGGTGAAGTTTTTAAGCCCAGAGTTTCACTTAAATTGATCCAAGAATGAATCAATGAAAAATCACCCCAGTTGGGTGAAAACTGGATTTTACACTTTTGACTTTTGAGACAATTTTGAAAAGTTGACTATATTGAACTTTGAAACTAGATTTAGTGATTGAAAATGATATTTGATGATAGACTAAACCTACTGCAAGCTATATCTATGATTTCTAAACACAAAACAAGTTTTTGATTTTACAAAATTCCAACAGATATGAAATTAAGACAGTTTAGAGGTGATTTTGACTTTGAGCTTATGCAGTGAGTAAATGTGAACTAGAATGAGTTTCAATTGACTAAACAAGTGTAAAACAACTGGTCTCAACTATTGAACAACCCTCTAACTCAGATTTGCTATGAAATCCAAACAACTCTATAAATGTCTGATTTACTGTTTTGCAGAGCTAAACTCAGATCCAATCTAGACTACTCATTACATTAGATTCAAATGACCAAATTAGACCTATATCAAGACAGCTAATCAATACTTAAACATCAAAACTCAACTGCTCTATCATGACAGATATGCAGTTGTGACTTAAAACATACACATAAATGAAAACTACAATTACACTAGAGATATTAAGCTAAGTTATACTAAAGTTAACAGAATTAAAGCTCACTTAACAGGAAAGCATGGATTTAAACAAACCAAAGAAAGTGATACTCACATGAGGTCCTAGCCACAATGGCTTGAGATCAATCAAACAAAGAACACTATCCTATTACTGTTTTAATCCCAGTTCCAAATGAATTTCAACCCAAATCAGATCAAGATCAACCCATTTTCAATTCCATACCAGCAATTCAGAATCATTCACCCATTAGCACTGTAGTTTGACTTTTGTTGACCAAGTCCTAAATGTGTTTTAAACTGAATTATAACCTGAACAAAAGCTATAAATAGCTTAACTAAGCTTATTAGAATTTAAAAATAAACTACTGGAAGGTTATATATAAGATCATGAAACTGAATTTTTTAACAGTAAACATAAAAACATGGAATTAGTAAAACTTTGAATTGATGCTTGAAAGTAGCTTACAATGATAAAATAACTTAAGTTTAGTTCTTAAAAACAGGAGATTACAACTTAGAGCTTAATTAAAACATAAACATAAAAAAAAACGACATACATAAATATTTAAAACTAAGTACTACTCTTCCTAGCTTCTCTTTCTTCCTTTTTATACACCAAAACTGCTTCTCCTTGACTTCTGAGCTATTCCCACATGCATTTTGGACCATTGGATGAGTTGAGAAGATATTGGCCATTGATTCGATTTTGGCGCCAAAATGGTTTTAGCCAGTGTGAGGGTTTGAGTGTAAGGGAGAAGGGATCATTTAATGCATTTTGGATGTTTGGTGAGGTGGAGGGGACATGGTGTGGAGTATGTGATGTGGAGGAGAGGGGTGAGGTTGAGTGTTTGCAGGCATGGTGAGTGAGGAGAAGAAGAAAAGGAGGGAAAGCAGTGGGTTGGTTTGACTGGGGTGTTGACCGGGTAATATATTGGACAGGGGTCAAAAGTCCAAAGGGTTCAAGTGGCAGGGGGTCCAAAGGGGTTCAAAGGTCCAAGGGGTTGTATTAATAACATAGGGACCTGATTCAGTGCCAAAACACGTCAAGTTTACTCACACAAGCTAGCCACTTGTGAATGACTAACCGTAAGAAACTTAAAACGGCTCAGACACTGATTTGGTGATAATGAAGGCTTAGGGGTTATGTGTATGGATAAAACCTCAATATCGATATAAAAAATAATCACGAAGATAGATTCAAATTCCTTTAGGAAAAAGAATAATAAATCAAATCCCGTGTGTGATCGTGTATACGGATTAGACAACCCGAATCGTTTCCCAACGAGGCGTGAATTGCCAACGTCGTTTTTGGTTTGGAATTTAATGCTCGATGTTTTGATTTGTTTGATTTTGATTTAATTAAACTACGGAAAAGGGGAAAGTAATAAAGGGAATCTATACTACGGGAAATCCTAAGTGCGATTAAACTAAAATGTAATTAACAAAACGCAATTAAAATGCAACTACGTCTAAATTATATCCTAAAAATGCCTAAAACTACTTTTACTCTAAAAATGTAATTTGAAAACTATTTAAGAATTAAAACTTTTTTTTTTCTGATTAATTTCCTATTTTCTACTAATTTAAAACTATTTTAATCTAATTTAAATTGTGAAAAATACCAAATAAAAGGAGAAAAATAAGGAAAAATATTTTTATTGCTTTTTATATTTTTATTAAACTGAGAAAATTGAAAAATTATTTTTTGGAACTTTTTCTTAATTATTTGCAATTAAAGCTATTTTAAAATGCCTAAAAACTGATTTTAATAAAGAAAAATAGTAAACAGTGACCAAAAATTATGAAAAACTTAGGAAAATTCTAAAATGTAATTCTAAATTTATGAAAAATAAGAAATAAGCAGCTTATGTGTGAGAATTAAAAGTTGCAGTGCAAACTGATAATGAATAAGCTACTTAAGATAAGCTAATGAGTGAAACAAGCAACCACACAGTATCTGAAGCTAGATTACACTAAAGTAAGCTAATATCAACTAACTACACCTAATCCTAACAAGCCACAAGCTCTGACTAATGATTTAAGCAAACTGCCCAACTAAGCAAAACAGTGATTGACCCCTACTGTTTGAGCTTGTGCACAGACTTATCAAAAGAGCTTGTGTGAAAACTGATTATGCAGTCCTAAAGATCACCTGGCAAGCTACAACTAAGCTAATTTTAAGCTTCTAACTCTTTGAAATAAGCACTGTGCAATGTCTGCAATATTTGCAAAAATCTGGTTTACACATGTTTTGACTTTTTTGAAAACAGTGATGAATTTGACCAAAGTGAACTTTAATCCAATTTTGTAAACTGATTATGAATTTATAAGCTCAATCAAAGTTACAATAAGCTTATCTAATGAAATATGAACCTAAAACAAGCTACTACTATCTCAAAATTCCAACAGATGAACAAATTGAAACTGATTTAGAGTGTTTTGACTATTTGATGAAATACTACTATAACCAAGACTTGAGATCACTATCAATAACCTATATGATCATGTATCAATACTCAAATCTGATCAACTAACTCTTACCACAGTTTTGTAAGCAATTCCAAACACTACTGTCTAAATGATTATGTGAACTAAAAACAAATTAAGACTAGTTTATGCTAAACTAACATTAAACTAAGATTAATTACTACAGATTATAACTAAACTCAAATGCAAACAATAGATTCAATGAACAAAACAGATTTAAGAACTTACAAATTTCCTAGCCACTATGGCTTGCAACAATGAAACAGTGAACCTCTAACCTAATAAACCCCTAACCTACTCCAATTCCAGCTCAGATTCAACCCAAATTCCAATCAGCATCACCCAATTCAGATCCATAACCAGCAAATCAAACTTGTTCTTCATCAGTTGACTTTTGTTGACCAGTTTTGTGAATTTGAGTAAATGATGTTTTAAAACAACAATAAGCTCACTAAAAGCTATTAAGAGCTTAGATGAGCTTATTAAACAGTAGTTAAAGCTTATGATAAGCTTAAAAGTATTTTTTATTTTTTTTATGATTTTTCTGATTTTTTTTTTATTTTTGAGTTTATGAAGAAATAAGCTAAAAACAGTTTTAGATTGTTGAAATAAGCAAATAACAAAGAGATTAAGCAGATTTAAATCATAAAAACTTAAACAAATACTTGAGAATGAAATCTGAATTTTATTACTCTAAAACTTTTGAGTACAAAATACGAATTACAGAATTTAAAACATTAAAATGAAAACTACAATTAACTAAACTACTGAAAACTAGAGAGAAGAAAAGATAAAAGGATGGATACAATGTGAACGAATAAGGTCCTATTTATAGCTAAACTTCAAGGTCTTGACGCTCTTGGAAAGATCTAGAACTCTGAATTTTGTGCTTCTTTGAGTCGTTTTCATCCCTTGGATCATCATACACGTATCCCTCTTGATATCAACCCTTGGATTAGATCTTACACGCATCTTCGACCAATGAGAAGGCAGAGATAGGAATGTTGCACGCGGATTGATGACCTGTCATTCCCCATGTGTCAGGTGGTGTCAGGGAAAGTACAAAAGTACCCTTAATCGCTGTTAATTTGACCAATTGACCAAGGGGTAACTTAGGGTTCATGCACTAGCAGGATTGGGGGTAAATTAGGCGCGGGTAAGTTTTTTATTATATTTTGATTGGGTTGACTGGGTCTTGGGGGTTTGACTCGGGTTAAAGACCGGGTAATGGTGGGTATCCGGGTTAATATAGTGGGCGGGGTTTGGTTTTATATTTGGGCCGAGTATTTTTGGAATTGGATTTTTGGACCAAGGATTATTATAGTGATCCAATGTAACTTTAAGGGACCAAACTTGTACATTCGGATTTCCAAGGGACCAAAGGTGTACTTTCTGAAAATCTCTATCAAGGGCCAATCTTGTTAATCTCAAATAATCCAAGGGTTGTTTTTGACAATTCTGAAACTTCAGGGATTACTTTTGCCAAATGCTCAAATGTCAGGGACTGATCTTAACATTTCTTCAAACATGCCTGAAACTTCAAAAATCATCCTTAGAGAATAAAATCTTCCAAAATGCACAATCCCGACCTTCCGGCTCAGCTCAAACTCTCTTGATCTCTCGTGCTCGGATTTACATCTGATTTGGTTCCTTTTTGCGTGTTTTTACATATCCGTACCTGCACTAGCACAAACTCAAGAAAACCACAAATATTAGCAATAAACGGCTTTTCCTTGGTTGTTTTGGGTCAGTTTTGATAATGAAAAGGTATGTGTTTTAGCACATATCAGGACCAATTTGTATTTTCTGAAAAACAAGGGACCAAAGTTGCCAATTTTGCAAAGTTGTTTCAAGGGTCACTTTTGCCAAGTTTCAATAGTACAAGGACCATAATAGACATTTTCAAATTTCCAAGGACTATTTTTGCCAATTTTGAAACTTGAAGGACCAAACTTGTAATTTCTCAAAACTTTTGACATTTTTCACCAAAGGACTAATTTTGACAACTTATGATTTTAAAAGGACCTTTGGTGACTTTTCTTTTAAAATTAAGTGCTCAGGGACTATTTCTGACAACTTTTGAAACTTGGGGGACTGAAACTGCCAATTTTGCAAGCTTTGCTCATTTTTCATCTGATTTTTAACATTTTGCATCTGAAACATATAAAATGCAATTTTGAGATATTTTCAGTATTTTGATGCATTTCTGAGCATTTTTAAACGTTTTGCAGTTCAGATTTGACCCAAAAATGATGAGTATTTATACACTCATCAATGATTTTACAAAACATAAACCATGGGATGGAAATCATTTGCTTCTGATTTGTGCATCACATCAAGAGTTTACACTAAGCCTCCATGAACACTTTCTATGATTGCCTATAGACTACACACAAGTATATGTTTCTTAATATTGATTTTCACTAAAACCATAATTTTTGGAGAGAGCCTTGACAAAGCTTTCTTGTTACCAATCTTTTAAAACAAATTCAAAAGCAAATCTCTTGGGACGATCTCGACTTACCCACCTTTGTTATAGCGAACGAGTATACTTGCTCATATGTGTTTATAGTAATTCCCGGATAATTCGTGTTTATAAATTTTTTAAAACTTGCACACGGTGAGCACATCAAGTTTTTGGCGTCGCTGCCGGGGATTTGAGTATTTTTTATTTTGTTTAGTTTCTGTAAAATTGGTAATATTAAAATTAGATTTCATATTGATAAAAAAAAATAAGTAAAAAAATTTATGGTTTTAGAGACCAACCGAATCGGTTGCGCGAGAAACTGAAACGGTTGGTGCTCTCGTTAAAAATATAATCTTTGATTTTCTAGTTTTTAGTTTATCTACTGTTTTTTGTTATAGTTTATAGCTTATTTCTTGTCATTTCTGATTTTTATAGATTGTCTTATAGATTGTTTGTTCTTGTTTTAGTAATTTTTAGATTTTTGGTATTAAGTCATTTTTAGTTTTATTTAACTTTTTAATTAATATTGTCTTTATTAGAGTAATTAATTCAGTTAATTTTCAGTTTTATGAGTTTAGTAGTATTAATGATTAGTTAAGTTCATCTAGTTAATGTAGTTTTTGGTTAATTAGCATAATTAATATTTTTAATTAATAAGGATAATGAGTAGACACATTTATTTAGAGTTTAAGTATAATTAATGGTCTTTAATTAATTTATAATTTACAGGTTTAATTAATTTCAGTAAAAAAAAATTGGAAAAGCATTCCAACCATTCGGTTGCAACCCGCTACCGGATCGGTTGGATGTCTTTGGTCTGGAAGCTTACCACCAACCGAATCGGTTGGAGGGCCAACCAAAATGGTTGGAGCTCTCGGTAAATTATTTTTTAGTTTTTCTATTTTAAGTTTTAGCTTGTATTTTTAGTCTTAATAAGTGTCTTTACTTGTTTAGAATATGTTTCTGTAGTTTGTTTTGATTTTTACTAACTCTAACGCTAATGATTTGGATGTTTGTCTTTGGTTTTGTTTTGTTTTGTTAGATAGTTTAATATGGATAGTTTAAGCGGAATTTCTGAGTACCTACGTAACTTGGATGAGATGTTTAAGGACCTCGGAAACTCGTTGGAGAAGATTGGGAATATTTTGGAAGAAAGTAAGAAGGAGTTGGCTATTGATTCGGAATGTGTGGAAGAAATGGGAGAGAACAAAGTTCAAGTGTCTAAAAAGAGTAGAGTCGTGATATTCACGCAAGCACCTCTAAGGGGGTACGATTCACCACTTATAAGGTTCGGGACACCTTGTAGTGTCAAAGGGTTGAGCGCGTGGGATGCTCAATTAAACATGGCCTTTTGTGAAAATTATATTGTGAACAAAGTTCTTGATCAAATTGGCCAAGTTCGTTTGGATTATGAAGCTTATGGGAGAAAAATGGTTAAGAATCTTCGGATTAACATCCATGGTCATATTTTCGAAGCGGATTAGGTTGTCTTGGAAGAAGAAAACGCGGATGAGCCGGACGTATGCTTTGGGTGAGATTTTCTTGTGACAACCAAATGTCAAGTGGATTTTGCTTTAGGTGAGATGAGAATCAACATTACCGACTTGGAAGAGGAGAAGGAAGTGAATGAAATGCTTGTGGAATTATGTGCTAACATGGAGTAGGAGAATGTGAAAATTGTGAAGATGGGGAAGGCTAGTAGAAAGAAAACCTCATCAAATAAATTAACTCCTACCACATCCACCAACAAGACCCATGATTACACACCTTCACCACCCAATTCACCAAACACCTTCAAACCTTTAACTCAAGACCAAAAGGAAGCTATCTTAGCAAACCTTGAACAAACATTTCTCGAACTCAATGAGAAGAAGCAGGTATTTGAAGTGCTACAAGATTATGCTCTATACCGCAAAAAGCTAGACGCAGTTATGTTAGCAAGATCAAGGTTGGAAGATAAGGATCTATCGGATGAGGATAGGGATAGGATCTTATTTCGGGGTATGCCACGTAAGGAGAGTGACCCGGGTAACTTTGTTTTGCCTATTAAAGTTAACAGGACCACTCCGGTGTATGCTTTGGCGGATACGGGATCAAGCGTCAACGTTATGCCTTATCCACTATTCAAGACTTTGGGCCTAAGTAAACCCCAACCAAATCATTCCAAACTAACCATTGTGGACAATTCCCAAGCAAAGACGATGGGGGAAGTGAAAAATGTAAGAGTGCAAATTGGCTACCAACCTTACTTGGCCGATTTTCTAGTCTTAGACATACCAGTTGATAAGAGTCTACCTCTTCTACTTGGAAGACCTTTCCTACGCACATGTGGAGCGATTATAGATATGGGGAGGGGGATGATGACAATCGATGACGGGATCTCAAAGCAAACTTATTATCCCAAGCCTAGGGGTAAAGTGTTGGAATTTATGGAAGATTTGGAACTCTTTGATGGGGAAGATGACTTAACTTGTTTCGAAGTTGGACGTGATGTCTATGGAAACCCTATGTATGGACCGCTAGCTCCACCATATTTTGATATTGATGATGAGCTGGAACGTACACTCGTGGTGGAAGCCTTCTAAAATCCATTTAAGAACATCCTTGTTTACAAGAAGCTCACAGATTTCTTAGGTTCTCTACCGGTACAACTTAAAAATTTGGAATGGGGACCCGAGGGGTCAAGTGTGTACAAAAGAGAGGATGGAGACGGGGAATGGCACGTCAAATTTGATATACTATGCCCGGATGGGAGAAGATTTGTTAGGAAATTCAAAACTCATGAAACATACCGTGAATTGACCGGAAAATTTCAAAGTGAGGATATCTTGAGGCATGAGTATTTTGAGGAGTAATAAGGAGAAGAACAATGCAACAATAATAACAAGCAATTGTTTTCTTGATTTTCATCTTTTGATGAATTTTTTATTTTATGCACTTAGGGATTTTTGTTGTTCATTTGATTTTTATTTTTCTTATTATTTTGGTTTAAAGTTATTTTAATCAATGCATTTTGAGTTTTATTTTAAGTTATGATGATAAGTATGATGATTTAGTTTTTGAGATTAGATGTTGTTGAAATTTGCAAATGGTTGGATAAATGTTGTGTGCATCTTTAATCGGATTTTTGAGTAAACGATTGTTGCTTGGAAGGTAAAATGCCCAAGTAAAGTGAAAAAGGCAAAATTCTGCAAAAATGCAAACCGAAACGGTTGTGTCAATTAAATACCAAAAATTTATTTTTCCAGAAAACCACACACACACACACTAATCCTCCATCTGGGTTTCACAAAATTCGACCATTAGAAGTTGTTTGAAGATTGTAAGAGTTTTAGAAGATCATCATGGCACCTAAACAAGTAAGCATCTGCAATCAATTAACTTAATTAAGGTTTAATTATAGTATTTGATTCGAATTGCAAATTAGGTCACTAATTTGGGGGTTTTTGATAGAATTCGAATTAAGTTGTAATCTTTTAGGATTAAGTGGGTAATTGATATAGGAATGCATTGCAAAAAGAATTGTAGTGATTGATTCAACATGGAATGAGTATTAGATGATTGAATTTTCAGATTTAATTAGGTTGTGCCATTGAATCAAATTAAGTTGCAATTGATGATTCCTAGTTGGTAGATGATGCATTTTTAATGAATTTTAGATGCCACATTGTTGATTAGAACAAGTGATTGAGAATTGAAGTTAAAATTGATAGTTGTAAGCAAGATGAACATGTGATGATTGGAAGTTTTGGATGCGAATTAAGAGCAATTTGAGGATGTAGGAATCATTGGTGATGTTAGAATGCAGTTTAGGAGTGAATTGGAATTAGTATAATCAAGTAGGAAGAAGATTGGAAGGCCAAAGCCTTCTGCAGCTGAGTAACCGATTCGGTTGCGAGCTGCAACCGAAGGTCGCGAGAGGAACCGGACCGGTTGCTCCTCAACCGATCCGGTTCCACGTTCTGTTTTGGAAATTTTCAGATTTTTGAACTAGACCTTAAAGGCTTCTATAAACCTTATCGCTTGTTCTAACACTCTTATATTGACTTATATTTATGATTTCTACAGAGAAATGTTGTAGGTTGTTCAAGTTCGACACGGGTTCCACTAAACCCGATTGTTACCAAGTATTGCCAAAGGAATGCAAGGAAGAAGGTTACGTATAGCTTGAAAGCTGAAGGGAATGCAAACTTGAAGTTCAAAGATCTCACCAATGAGGAGAAACATGCTTTTAGGGAACGTTTATCAAAGTTGCAAAATAGGACAATTTTGGTTCCAAGGTTGATAGATTGGGATTTGTTTGCCGAATATGAGTGTGAAAATGAGTTGCGGCATATGATGCGAATGTCTTATGTCTATCCGGTTGATGGGGATTCGTTCGATGATTTATCATGGGAAAGAGCTTTTAGCATAAATGAAGAGGTTTATCATGAATGGTGTATGGAATTCTTTTCGACTATGTACTTTGAAAGAAAGGTCAATGTTCGGAACATCATGGATGAAGTTTGTGTTTGGTTTAGGCTTTGTGGGCAGGATAATGCCTACACTTTGCTGGGTTTTGCTGTTGCTCTTGGCTTGTATGAACCGGATGAGATTAAGCATCGATTGTTTGAAGCTCATTTTTCGAGGCTTAGGAGGTTTGAAAAAGATTACCCTAGTATCCTCGCGTACTGGAATCGCGTGGGAGATCCTTCTTGTACTCGAAGGAATGCTGCAACCATTAGGAATCCGTTGATGAGAGTGCTACACAAGTTGCTAGTATGTGAGCCATTTCATAGAGTTGGAAGCAGGGACAAATGCCATAATCTGGACTTGTGGGTTATGATGTTGTTGGAAGAAACTAAGGATGGGAATTCGGCTTGGCTCATAGCCGAGTATTTGTCTAGGAGAGCCCCGGGAATCAAAGGTAATAGCAACATTTGTGGAGGCCATTATGTGACGAGGTTGGCAAGGAATCTTGGGTATTACAACAGCAATGAGTTGGCTAAGTGTGGAGAGCCAAAGATTAGTGAGATTTGGAATGCAATCAGTTTTGGTACAGCTTTGAATAGGAGGACGAAAACATTGGGAGCATGGATTGAACCACAACAACAACCACAGCAGCAGGGAAATGTGCCAATGGGCAATGTACCGATGGGGAACATGCAAACGGGTACGTCTAGTAGTTTTGACTCCGGTTGGGGAGAGTGGAACCAACATTTGAATGAAATTGAGTGTAGGGATGTTTGGAGAGATTCGATGATGTTAAGGAACAATTACATTAATGATTATTCAATTCTGATCTTTCAACACATGGCTCAAGAAGCCAATTATGAGTTGCCACCCTACAACCCACCCAATGTTCCACCATATCCTTTCCCCTATACCTCTTATCCTGGACCATATCCGTACCCAAAACCTGGCTATGCACCATTTCCCGACCCAGTGCCTGCGTATGGTAGATTACTCGAGGTTGGAGGATCTAGCTATGATGTTGGAGGATCTTCATCGGGAGTTGCAAAGGAGAAGAAGAAGAGGAAGGTTTACATAGTCTTTGATGAGGAGGAGAACTATGAGACCGAAAGCGATGATGATGAAGGTGATGAGATGAGTGAGGATGACGAATGATCGTGGATCAGTCTTGGATTGTGATTTCAAAAACAATGCTTATTGTGTGTCGAACAATATTATCTTTATCTCTATCTCTTAACTATTTCTTTAGGATGATCGTCATACTTTGTTTATTTTCATTTTTAAGTAGCGTTTGGATTTCTTGTTTGTTTTGTTTTGTGTATTGTGCATATTTTGCAGTTTTGTTTGCAGGATGGATGTGACGGAAGCTTATTGTTGGTCAATATTTGGAGTTGGATAACTCACATGCTTGCTTATGACCCAATATACATATTGCATATTCTATCCCGTGGTATCTTTTTGACTATTTCTTTTTCCCATTTTTTTTACTTTGAAGTTTATTTTATTACATTGAGGACAATGCAAAACTTGAGTATGGGGGAGGGTAGAAAATAGGAAAAATGAAATGATTTTTAAATTTTTAGTTTTTAGTCTTATTTTTTATTTTTAGGTAAAGTTTTTGGATTTAAGTAATTAGTAGAAAATCGCCCTTGGTTGTCTAGTTGTTTTCATACGTTATTAAGATATATTTAAAAAAACAACTTCGATATTTCAATGGTAAAATGAGGTTTTTGAAAATTTTGGATTTGAACCAAATTACGGAAGTAATTTATTTTGGATTCGATAGCATTTTCTAGCACGCATTATAGCCTTTTTCCACTAAACTGTGAGGTTTTCTTTTTGTATAAAACACATCTTTTGTTTTATATTTGCTATGAGTATGCCGGTGATTATGTCGATTCTAGAACTTGTACTTGTTATGCATTACGGTTAAAATCACTTTCGAGTGATAAAAATATGTTCAAATGATAAGAGGCATCGTAGGATTTAACCCAAATGGCCTTCCATTTTACATCTAATGTTTTTTTTTTGCTAACCACATCGGTTAGTTAACCACCTTATATGGACCCATTTGTTAGTGCTCATTTTTAGCACTAGATACCTTTAGTTACACCCTTCGAGCCAACCTTTCTATTCTGGTTTAAATCCAGAAAAATACAAAAATATTTTACACCTTAAACCTTAGCCAACCCATGTCATGTTTATCGGTTTATTGCTAGTTGTTTGGAGTGTTAGATTATTTTTGATGATTATGAAGAAGCTACACTTTGTCATATGTGTGTACCATTCTCCAACAAAGATGAAGGAGACGTCTTTCTCGTTTGTATTTTTTGTGGTGTATGTGATAAGGTTTTAAAAGGTACCTTTTTGAGGGGTCATTTAAGCCCTTATTCGATCACTTTTGTATCCGTTATTGCTTAATATCGTTCCTTTTCACTTTTTAGGTCTCTTGAAGGCAAAATGCTGGAATGATGCTTATTTGGACGAAAAGGCGCGAATATACGAAGAAAATGGCCAAAGTCAGAATCGAGACACTCAAAGCTGCTGAAACATAAGGCGACGGCGTCACTGCATATCTGCGACGCCGTCGGGAAGGAATTTTGCGACGGCTCAGAAGAAAAATTGCATGTTTTCAAGGGACGACGTCAGGTTCTAAAGGAATAGGCCGTCGCTACTCAGACGGCCTAGATGCAGCCAAGACGGCGTCAGAGCTGAAGGGGACGGCGTCACAGTCATAAGGTGACGCCGTCGCAAGGTTTACGTGGCCAAGACGAAACCCTAATGACGGCGACACGACGGCGTCACGAAACATAAGGTGACGCCGTCGCAAATGTAATCTTATATATAGAATCCGAATTTTTCAGTTTTTGTGTGTAGTCTTTTGGAGTAAAAACCTAAAACCGAACCAAGGCTTTCTTGTGCAGTATTTTAGGGTTCTAAACCCTATTATACATCAAGATAAGTATTTACTTCATTAATTTAATTATGTCTTTGATTATTTGTGTGTATGCTTGCATGTTCTCCATGTCCGGCTAATTTATTTGTGTGTTTGCTTAGGGAATATGAAACTTAATTATTGAATATTGATTGGTTGATACTTATCTTAGTTGACTAATGATCTAGAGTGCGCTAGATTATTCGTTGTGTACTTAATGCTTGACATTTCTTTGTGAACTTTAGAATATAATTATCTAGGTAATTGTAGGATAAAGTATTCAAGGACAACCGTAGAGTAGGCGTCTATAAATCACTAGAGGATTTGTAAACAAGACCCTTTGGTAATTTCAAAGAGTTAGGGAAATAAGCACGCCCTATAGCCTTAGAATCACAACGCAACTAGGAATAAGGACGTGGCAAATCAACCATCAATAGGAGATAATTAAGGAGTAGTAAAACCTAAGTAAACACATCTTTAAACTATCATACGAGTACACATCAATTAGACATAGACTATCACAACCTTAGCTTAGATAATTAGATAATAGTAGAGTAATCGGTAGAAATACCAACCCCCCAAATCCAATACCCGAGATTCGTACCTTTTCATTTTCTAAAAAAACATAAAAAGATAAAAAAATAATCTTCCTCAACCTCAACCTTAGCGTAGTAACTTCTCACTAGCATTCCTATTCCCCTAGAGAACGATATCAATACCCGTGGCTTACCCTAATTACTACACTACAACGATTAGGTTCACTGCCTAGGGTGTTATAAAACTTGCTCGAAGAAAAGGAAGTTTCCTTGACCCCGAACGACGCGTGTAGCGTTATCAGTATGCTTACACTAAGTGTGGGGGAACTATAAAAAAAATGGTTATAGCCAATGTGCTATATGAAGAATATTGATTAGCCAATGAGCAAAATTGAGTTATATATGTTTGGAGATCGATATGTGAAGAAGAAGAAAATATAATCATTTTGGGGATTGTGGATTGTATGATGGCTAGCAACATGGAGGTTTAGACTTGACTTTATTTTTCTTTTAACACCAATTTCATAAACCATCCCATGCCTTATCCATACCATTTATAAACCCAAAGCCTTAACGTTATAACCCGAATAAAAGCCATCTTTGATGAATTTATTTTATTTGTCTTGATACTTGTACAAGCTTATGGTAAAAAGCATTGATCATGACTAGGCATTGAGTGATTTACACACACCCACCAATATATGAGTGTTGAGTGAATTCTTAAAATCATTCGTGAGGTGTTTAGTTGTGTTATCTAAAGTTATTTGGTTCATTTTAAAGTTTTCACATATTAAAAGCAAATTAATAATTATTTCTTTTGAGATGATTGTTAAAATTTTCGGAACCACGGTATCAAGACCATTGAAATTGATGTTTGCAAATGTTAGACCTACTTGAGGGCGAGTAGAACTTAAGTATGGGGGAATTTGATAATGCTCAAAATGAACATGTTTTTAGTAGCGTTATTGTTGGTTTTGTGTATGATAATCGGCTATATTTACTCATAACTGTTGCAAAAGTGCAAAAGATGCATATTTGTATGTGAATGTAGCCAGGTATCGCAAAAGATGAAGAAATGAAGATTTCATGCACATTTGGAGAATTCCCGAGGAAGGAAGTCAAGTAAGGAAGCTCTTGGACTCAATGATTAGGAAGCGCAATGATTTCTAAATATCTACAACAAGTAAAGATCAAGTTTCGTCTTGGAAATCATCAGCGAAAACAAAGAAAAAGGCGTAAATCAAGAAAAGTCAACAAAAGTCAAGTTTGGGAGTACAAGAGGCGCCCAACCGTTCGGTTGGAGCCCGCAACCGATCCGGTTGGGCTAGTGGATAACACGCAACCGATCCGGTTGCCTGACCTGGAGTTACATCAATTGTCATTTAATGTTGCCTTAACTCCCCATAATCATTGGAGGCCGATTATTTCCTGTTATTAACTTGTATGGGACATTTTTAGCCAGTTACTTAAGGTTTTTTAGCTATATAATGAACCTAGACTTAGTAGTCTAGGTGTGACACAACCCAAAGTGTAATAGTTTACACCAAAGCTATTACCAACTCTTATTATTCATCCCAAAAGTCTTGTTACTGCTGTAAAACGTCCAGGAGGTTAGAGAGACGAATTCTCATCCATTGTTTGATCATTCGGAGTTATACGGTTAAGCTAGACGATTAGAGGCGTGTAGTTGCTATATTCCACAATTTCTAATTCTTGTAATCCAAAAGCTTAGGTATTCTATGGAACTTGTTATGAATTTCTATTCTCTTGAATTATTTGAATTACCTTGTTACTACTTGTGTTTTGTTATGATTGTCATGGAGTAATTCTTGAATATACTTGTGTGTAAGGATGTAGGAAATCATACTAGTGTTCTTATATGTGATGCATGTATATGATCTTGTTTAAATAAGTTTGTTGGAAAACTACTAGTCTTGTTTGATTTGTCGGTAAAACATGTTTTAAGAAAAAGGACCGAAAGGATTTCTCTTGTGTTTTATTCCAAAAAGTTAAGTGACAAACTAGTATGGGGATACTGTGATTGACACCCACCATGTTTACTTATTGAAACAAGACTAGAAACATTTTCATCACAAAAAGGTCGAAAGATTCGTAGGAACGAGTTTAATAAGAACACTTTACAAACAAATGGATTTTCTAAAGGATAATCATTAGGATAAGGACCGAAAGGATTACCTATATGTTATTGTTCTTAAAATGATTTTACAAAACATAAACCATGGGTTGGAATTCATTTGCTTATGATTTGTGCATCACATCAAGAGTTTACACCAAGCCTTCATGAACACTTTCTATGATTGCCTATAGACTACACACAAGTATATGTTTCTTAATATTGATTTTCACTAAAACCATAATTTTTGGAGAGAGCCTTGACAAAGCTTTCTTGTTACCAATCTTTTAAAAAAAATTCAAAATCAAATCTCTTGGGACGATCTCGACTTACCCACCTTTGCTATCGCGAAATGAGTATACTTGCTCATATGTGTTTATAGTAATTGCCGGATAATTCGTGTTTATAAATTTTTTAAAACTTGCACACGGTGAGCACATCAAGTTTTTGGCGCCGCTGCCGGGGATTTGAGTATTTTTTATTTTGTTTAGTTTCTGTAAAATTGGTAATATTAAAATTAGATTTTATATTGATAAAAAAAAAGTAAAATTTTTTTTGGTTTTAGAGACCAGCCGAATCGGTTGCGCGAGCAACCGAAACGGTTGGTGCTCTCGTTAAAAATATAATCTTTGATTTTTCTAGGTTTTAGTTTATCTACTGTTTTGTGTTATAGTTTATAGCTTATTTCTTGTCATTTCTGATTTTTATAGATTGTCTTATAGATTGTTTGTTCTTGTTTTAGTAATTTTTAGATTTTTGGTATTAAGTCATTTTTAGTTTTATTTAACTTTTTAATTAATCTTGTCTTTATTAGAGTAATTAATTCAGTTAATTTTCAGTTTTATGAGTTTAGTAGTTTTAATGATTAGTTAAGTTCATCTAGTTAATGTAGTTTTTGGTTAATTAGCATAATTAATATTTTTAACTAATAAGGATAATGAGTAGACATTTTTATTTAGAGTTTAAGTATAATTAAGGGTCTTTAAATAATTTATAATTAACAGGTTTAATTAATTTCAGTAAAAAAAATTTTGAAAAATCATTCCAACCGTTTGGTTGCAACCCGCAACCGGATCGGTTGGATGTCTTTGGTCTGGAAGCTTACCACCAACCAAATCGGTTGGAGGGCCAACCGAAACGGTTGGAGCTCTCGGTAAATTACTTTTTAGTTTTTCTATTTTAAGTTTTAGCTTGTGTTTTTAGTCTTAATAAGTGTCTTTACTTGTTTAGAATATGTTTCTGTAGTTTGTTTTGATTTTTACTAACTCTAACGCTAAAGATTTGGATGTGTGTCTTTGGTTTTGTTTTGTTTTGTTAGATAGTTTATTATGGATAGTTTAAGCGGAATTTCTGAGTACCTACGTAACTTGGATGAGATGTTTAAGGACACCGGAAACTCGTTGGAGAAGATTGGGAATATTTTGAAAGAAAGTAAGAAGGAGTTGGCTATTGATTCGGAATGTGTGGAAGAAATGGGAGAGAACAAAGTTCAAGTGCCTAAAAAGAGTAGAGTCGTGATATTCACGCAAGCACCTTTAACGGGGTACGATTCACCACTTATGAGGTTCGGGACACCTTGTAGTGTCGAAGGGGTGAGCGCGTGGGATGCTCAATTAAACATGGCCTATGGTGAAAATTATATTGTGAACAAAGTTTAGTCCGGATTCTGTTACGGCGTAATGTGAGAGAAGAGTTACCTTGTAACCAGAGGGATCCGGCTAGTCCAAATCCTGGGATCCTGCTACTCGCTCAGTTTAGTCCGGATTTTGGGTTGCAAACCGGGTTATGGGTTATGGGTTATGGACCATGGGTTATGGGTATTGGATTATGAATACCCAACAAGATGCAATGTACCTAGTCATTGGGTTATGGATCTTGGATCATGGGCCATGGATTTTGGGTCATGGGTCGTGGATAATATCCAACATGACTTCATGCATGATGTCATGCAATGGGTCATGGGTTATGGATCATGCTCCATGGGTATGGGTTATGGACTTTGGTTTTTATCAAACAACATTCATAGTACCTAGTCAATGGATCATAGGTCATGGGTCATGGGTTATGGACTTTGGTTTTACCCATTACTTACCCACTACAACATATTCAAAGTACATATACATCTATATAAATTGAAAACAATACTACTTGTTAGTGTTATAAAAATGTCTTTAGTTTTATATAACTTATTTACTAAACATGTTTTGATGGTTTTAATATGTTTAGTAAATGTGTGTTAGTAAACTATTGGCTCAAAGCTTTTACGTTTTTATTTATTTCGTTAAAATGATTTTACGTTTCTTATCGAAAAAACATTAGAAGATCGTAAAATATAAATAAACGTTTTTATGGTTTATTTGTATTAACATTTATCTTTATCTTCAAGTCTTCTAGAATCCTCCATCTTTTCTAGAATTTCAACATGTCGATCTTAGTCCTTTTGTTATCATCAAATAAATAATTCCCAACAATATTTACTTATAAAAGGTAATGCAATATATCAAATTTATATACTTAATTGCAATTTAAATCAATAACTTTCTTTACTCTCACTTATTCCACATCCCTGTATACAAATACAATTGAACACAAAAGTTAATGCTACTATACACCGCGTGCTATACGCGAGTATCATCTAGTATTTTTGAATGAGTGGATGTTTCAAGGACAACCTTATCCGGATTTGTTGTATGATGTGTTGGTGCATTAAAAAATAAAAAATAAAAATAAAAATCCACATATGTTATTGAATTAAAATTTGACAGTTTGATATGTATTGTGATATTTTATAAGGTTAATATAATAAATGAACATTTAAGAAAATTTCGTACTATTAGATGGATTTAACCCTTTTAACTTATATGTTACGATCTTCTGATGCTAACTTATATTCATATAAAATAGTATATGTATATAAATGCCGTCGCAACGCCTGACCTAAAATATACTTGTTGAGATAACAAGAATCACACCAAAATGGAGAAACTCATGTTTAGTTCTATAAAATTAGTTTCTGGTTGTGTGATTTTAAAAATTTTCAAGTGAGACATTAAGATTATATAATACTTCCAATCATGTTTTTAAATGAATTTACATGTTCAGTAGTGTTGTTATTTTTTAGGTGTGTGAAGTTGGTGTTGATTCAACAATTGTTGCTTGCCTTCTTTAATTCTTTTTGAACGGCAAATATTTGAGATTATATAAAACAATTGCCTAGCAAGAGACTAGGACAAGGCACATAAAGATTACAAAGCATGATATAAAGCATTACAATTGTTATTAAACCAATCTACCCAACTATAAGAATGCAAATTGCTCTTGAGCGGATCCAAGTGAATGAGGAAAGCTTAATTTTGTTGAGAATAAGCTCTTTACTTGGCTTCTTGGACGCGAAGACTGTTTCGTTTCTATGAGTCCAGAGGACCCAAACAGTCGTTTGAACAACCACATCAAAGTAACTCTTGTGCTTGTTATTAAGAGGGGCTCGGTCTGCCAATTCAATTGCGTCGTTGAGGCTTGAAATGTTGAGGTTATGGATACCCCACCATTTAAGGACCGCTAACCATGTATCCTGTACAACGGTATACTCAACAAAAATATGGTTTTCGCACTCAATATCATCATCACAAATGGGGCAGCGGGCGAAGTGTAAGTTTACACCTCTTTTATCAAGATTTAGCCGAGTTGGAAGCCTTCGATTTTTTATACGCCATGTAGAGATGTTGACTTTAGACGGTAGATATTTGTTCCAATGAGATTGAGTTATGGTGGAAGGATGGTTAGCCTTGGAGATGTAGAGCCGCATTCCTTTGACAGTGAAGGTTTTAGATTCGTTAAAAATGCAAACCCATTTATCAATTTCATTAGTAAGGTGAAGATGTGAGATAAGCTCGGTAAGAATAGTGAGTTCTTCAATCTCATCAGGAGTGAATGGGTTTCTATACCAGCCCCATCGAAAGAGTAGTCCATAAGGGAGTTGCATTGGCATAGGCCCTGGTCTAAGAGGAGCTAAATGATTATCAAAAATTGTTTCAGCCAAAATAATACGACCAGCTCCAGTAGCCCAGTTAGTGAAAGAAGTTGAGACAGGAACGTGATCACATACAAGTGTTGAAGGGTTTGATTCCAATCTGAAAAGCCTAGGGAATGAATCTTTTAGCGGTTCATTACCAATCCAAGTGTCCAACCAAAAAAGGGTGTTGCAACCATTAACGATTTTCTTTTTAAAAACCGAAGGCAAAGAGATCCTGTATGAGACAAGATCATTTTCAACTTCACAATTTGTCGCCAAGGACTTGAGTATAAATAAGAATGAAGAGAATTTCGAATGCCACCCTCAACACCATGAATTGAACGAATTAATTTACCCCAAGTTGCATCATTTTCAATGCGATATCTCCACCACCATTTGCATAACATTGCTTGATTACATGTTCGTAAACTACCCACACCAAGGCCCCCTTGATTAAGAGGCGACATTATTTTATTCCAAGCAATCCAAGAAAATTTATTTTCCTCAATATTACCTCCCCAAAAGAATCTTCGTCTAATTGTTTCAAGCTTATTAATAACGGAGATTGGGGCCTTGAATGAAGAAAAGTAGTACACACCCAAACTACCAAGGACGGATTTAATGAGAGCTAGGCTCCCACCAAAATAAAGGGTCTTGGCTTTCCACATAGAGAGACGATTATGGAATCGGTTAATGATGGGGGTCCAATTAGCACACCTTGACATGTTGGCTCCAATGGGAAGACCCAAGTAAATGCAAGGAAGATTTGAGGATTGACAGCCAATGGTGTTAGCAAAAAAGTTGAGTTCCAAGTTAGAGGCTCCAACGGCAAACAACTTACTTCTATTCAAGTAGATGCTAGGTGAAAACAGGAGAGTATTCTTGAAAGAACCGTAGCATTATGGAGAGACCATTCTCCAAACAAAAGTGCATCATCCGCGAATTGGAGATGAGACATATAAACCTTATCTTTACCCACTTCAATTCCTTTGTATATATTTTTATCTTTTGCTTCCAAAAAGACAATGTTAAGAGATTCAATCGCCAAAATAAATAGAAAGGGAGAGAAAGAGTCACCTTGCCTTAGATCACGTTCAACTTTGAATTCCTTTGATGGCGACCCATTGATTAGAACCGAGGCATAAGCCGAGCTAAGACAAGAGTTGATCCAATTTAGCCATTTTGAGTTAAATCCCATTAGACACATAATAGAGTTTAAAAAGGCCCAACTTAATGTATCAAAAGCTTTTTCGAAATCCACTTTGAAGAGAAGAAGTCATTTTTTATGTTTCTTTGCCCAAGCAATGGTTTCATTAACCATGAGATGACCATCTATTATTTGTCGGCCCTTGATGAAAGCCATTTGTGTATCCCCCACAACCAAAAAATGACAAGAGCGAGGCGATTAGCAAGAATCTTTGCAATAATTTTGTATTAGCAACCCATTAGGCTAATTGGTCTAAAATCACTAATAAAGATTGGATCATCAATTTTAGCGATAAGGGTGGCAAAGGATGAGTTGGAACCACGTGGAATATAGGTAGACACTTCAAAATCTTTAACATACGAGATGATGTCCTTTTCAAGGATGTTCCAATAGTTTTTGATGAAATTGAAGGTGAAGCCATCTGGATCAGGGGATTTGTCACCACCATATTCCCAAACCGCAACCTTTATTTCTTGGTTTGTGAACCGGTGGTCAAGAAATAAACTATCTTCATGGGAAAGACGCTTGAAAAGGTTGCTAGTGAAGGTGGGTCTTGAATTGCTGGGCTCCTTGAATTTAGCTGAAAAAAATCAAAGATATGGTTTTTGATGGTGATCGGATCTTTAGTCTAAGAACCGTGAAAGGAGAGGCCATTTATTCTTGAACTATTATATCGGTTGTTGATGATGCCATGAAAAAATTTAGAGTTTTCATCTCAGTCAAGAACCAACTTTATTTTTGCCTTTTGTCGAAGATCAGTAATCTTCCGATATTCAAGCTCGGTGAGCTCATTGACCACAAGAACACGAGTATCTCGGCTTGGGAAAGGGGGATTGACTCTGCTTTGTCATCGATAGCATTAAGGGTGGTACGAAGGTCAGTCGCCTTAACAGACTCATAAACTTTAAGGGTAGAACGCCACTCTTTAATTTTTTTTTAAGAGATTGAAGTTTAGACTTAAAGTTAACAGCCACGTTCTTTAATCAATTATTTAGATAATAGTGGAATTCAAGACAACATGATCTTTGTGTGAAGACTATATCTATATCTATATTACTTATAATAGAGGAAGACACTTCCCTCCTATTAATTTTTTAAGATTTATTAAAATAGATTTTTAAGCAAATACAAGAAAAGAAGCATCATTTACAAGTATTTAAAGCACAACTAAAACTAAAAAACAATATTCAACACATACAATTAATACACAATTTATTTTACCCCTTCACCAAAATATACCACTACCTAAGCACAATGTACAAATACAATTAATACTTTTGCTTTCACAGCACGCAGCAGCCCAAAACATAAATGTGAGAAAACTTTTGCTTCCTCTCAGAGTTCCAGCCTTGAAAATGAAAATAAAAAGGGATCTCAGATTTATTTTCAACTTATTAAAAATCTTTAAAGATTTTATAAGTCAAAAACTAAATTCATCATAGATCTTAAAAGTTTCAAACCACAAAGCAAATACGACACACCTACCGTAGACCTTGTTAACAAGATCTTGAAGCCAAAATCTTTAAATTTTCTTTGTGGGTTTCATAAAACGAACTAAAGTATAAAGGGTTTGGTTAGTAATATCATGAAGGTAGCAGGTCAAAATGGTTTGTGAGTGTGCATATTGTTCGGTTTGTGGGATTCAGTTTGAGAAGAAAAAAAATTGCTTGTGTGCTTCGAGTATCAAAAGGACCAAGTTTTGTGTTTTGGATGTGATAAGTGGTAGAATAATGAATGATTTGTGTTTGTGAGGTATGGTTACAGTAAGAGAAAGAAAGAAAAGTAGGAGGCGTGTTATTTGTTGAGAATGTTTTAGGGTTTAAATTGATATCAGTGGCTTTACTAAAAACAATTAAGTATGCATTATTTGGATCTAATCTTGGGCCTTATCCGAAAACTTTCTATAAAAATGTCGTGCTGTGACTTAATTTGGTGGTGGGCCGAAGTTTTGTTAATGGGTATGATATGCTTGGGATGAATTATTTAGCTAATGTTAAATTTGGCTAAATTTTGGTATCATTATTGGATAATGGTTATATCTAAGCTCCGTAATGACAAAGCAACTAATTTATGGAGTTATATTTTATTGACGAGTTCGGGATAAACTATTATTAAGATTCACTAAACCGAAGAAAAAAAAAGCTCTCACCATCCGTAAATTTGTTGTCACGAGAAATGTATAATAAAAAAAGATTGTCAGCCATCAAACTTAGTTATAGGGTACCCGCCACTGCAACGCACAGGATCCATGGATTTGAACAACAGAACTATCGTCATTAATGGAATCAATCATAAGCTTAAAATTAATCCAATCTAAAGATTATGAAATAACTTACTACCATACAACATGGGTATGATTTTTACCGGCGGAAGAAGCAAACTTAATCTTGTTTGCTTCGGTTAAAAACCTAACGAAAATAAATCACATGACTGAGTCAAGCTAGGCGACTGAGTCTACAAGTTATAATTATTCAGGGTAGTAAAAAACCCAATTAACAAAATTAGAGGTACAAAAATACATTTTGGCCTAACATATTACGGAAAGGAACAGTCATGCATGTCACATATTGAAACTTCTTGAAAGGTGACTGATTGACGTATGTCTGGACCACTCTGCTGATGAATGCAAAACATAAATCAAAAATATTGAAACCATCGTGGAAATTAGCATGCAAAAACTAGCATATATAAGAGTGAACCAATCACTACATACTATCCATATTAATTGGCGCTCATACAACATATACACATACTAATTAAGTACTAACTGGAACTGAATTATATAAATAAATTTCTGAAAGGTGAGATGAGCACAGATCGAAAGAAGGGTGCATGGAGTGTTGATGAAGATCAGAAGTTGATTACGTATATCAACAGATACGGTATCTGGAACTGGTCTCAGATGCCAAGATTTGCGGGTATATATTATTAAACCATAAGTTGTGTCATGTTTTGTTATATTTTATCACATGCGAAATTTAACTTTTGATTATCATTCTTTCACTTCTAGGTTTGTCGAGAAGTGGGAAAAGTTGCAGACTTCGATGGATGAATTATTTAAGACCTAACGTAAAGAAAGGGAATTTTTCGGAGGAAGAAGAAGAAACTATACTTGTTTCTCATTCACAGCTCGGCAATAGGTAATTCATAAAGTTTCTTGATCATTTTACTATTATTAATCATTGGCATAAATCAAGTATCTGATATTTACCTATGTGTATCTACCTTATAGGTGGTCTGCCATTGCATCAAGACTTCCTGGAAGGAGCGACAACGATGTGAAAAATCATTGGCATTCCCATCTGAAGAAACGTGCGAGTGAACAATACCTAGTGTGCGGAACAACCAAGGAAAATGACGTTAATTTATTACCAATATTTGAAACTGAAAACATTGAGGACACACAACAGCCTGCTAATCATATTGATGATTTTTTCGAATCACACTTTTCTTTTGAAGAGCATAACTTCACATCTAGCTGCAGTACTACTACCAAGGATCAACAATTTGAGCATATATCTGATTATCATGATACTGGCTCACCAGGAACTATAGATGATCTTCGATATTTTTGGGATCAACTTTGCCCGCTCGAGAATTTGGAGCATATTAATAATCAGATGGATCATGTGACTTCTGCTCATGCTTTTGAAGATTCAAATAATTATCTTGGTTCATACGACAGCTTCTACAACAATGACTACAACAGCAGTATTTTTGATTGCCCTAATTAGATGCATGGTAATTATCGAAGAAGGGCAATATGATGAGTTCATGATAAATTATACTTCGTCATTTAGTTTTACATAAGAATTACCATAAGGTAAATACAAATAATAATTGCAATATCATACTGTTAGCATAATTGTATTAGCCCGTATTTGCTGATCATAAGCAACCCACTAGCCCATAGTTAGCTTCTAGTGTTTTACTTTTTTTTTCTTTTTCTTGTATAAATACTCTATGTATGCTTCTCATTTGATTATCACTTCAATAAGATACTTTGCAGTGTGTTTGGTTTCTACATAGTATCAGAGATTCAAGGTTGTTAGCTTTGCGGTTCGTACTTTACTTTGGTAACCGGTTAATTAGTCTGATTTGTATATGCTTCTTCTGTTTGATCGTATTTAGATTTTCCTATATTGGAATTTGTTTGTTACTCGTTATTTTCTGCCATCTGCTTCCGCGATCCGTTATTAGGGTTTGTTTATTCATTGGTTGTTCGTCGCTCGTATTAGGGTTTAATTAGTATCAGATTGTTAGTTAATTGTTATCATGGTTGCTCGTAAAAATAATTCGTTGCAATCAATTAACGTTTAGTTAGATGGTAAAAATTATTCATATTGGAGCTATGTTATGAAGAAAAAAAAATTGTGGGGAAAGTTGATGTAGGGTTATGTGTTTCGAGTACAAAGACAAAACTTGTTGATGGATTATTAGTTGAAATTTTTTGCTTGTTTAATGGAAACATGGGAGGTTGATAATTTCATTCGATGAGTGTGCATATTGTAAAGAGAAAGGTCATTGGAAGTCTGAGTGTCTTAATATCCCTAAGGCAAACAACCTTAAGTAGCCACGTCAACCTCCTGAAAATGGAGGGCTTTACCTGGTTTGAGTCTCTGTGGCGGTGAGTTCAAACCCCGTGGATTAGTCGGCCAAAAGGTCAGAAATCACGGTTACCAAAAGAAAAAGAAAAAAAAACAGCCACATCGACCACCACAGAATAGGTCACCACAGCAGTAACGACCATCTCAACCTAATGATGGTGTTGAAACCATCGTGTGGATGCATGTTAGCATGCAAAAGCTAGCATGTATAAATCAATCACTACGTACTATTCCATATTAATTGGCGCTCATACAACATCTATACTAAGTACTAACTGGAATTGATAAATGGGTTTGCATTTTTAACGAATCTAAAACCTTCACCGTCAAAAGAATGCGGCTTTACATCTCCAAGGCTAACCATCCTTCCACCAAAACTCAATCTCGTTGGAACAAATATCTACCCTCTAAAGTCAACATCTCTACATGGCGTATAAAAAACCGAAGGCTTTCAACTCGGCTAAATCTTGATAAAAGAGGTGTAGACTTACACTCTGTCCGCTGCCCCATTTGTGATGATGATCTTGAGTGCGAAAACCATGTTTTTGTTGAGTGTACCGTTGCAAAGGACACATGGTTAGCGGTCCTTAAATGGTGGGGTATCCATAACCTCAACATTTCAAGCCTCAACGACGCAATTGAATTGGCAGACCGAGCCCCTCTTAATAACAAGCACAGGAGGTACTTTGATGTGGTTGTTCAAACGACTCTTTGGGTCCTCTGGACTAATAGAAACGAAACAGTCTTCGCGTCCAAGAAGCCAAGTAAAGACCTTATTCTCAACAACATTAAGCTTTCCTCATTCACTTGGATCCGCTCAAGAGCAAATTTGCATTCTTATAGTTGGGTAGATTGGTTTACTAACCCTTGTAATGCTTTATGTCCTGCTTTGTAATCTTTCTGTGCCTTGTCCTAGTCTCTTGCTAGGCAGGTGTTTTATATAATCTCAAATCTTTGCCGTTAAAAAAAGTACTAACTGGAATTGAATTATATAAAAAAATTTATGGAAGGTGAGATGAGCACAGATCTAAAGAAGGGTGCATGGAATGTTGAAGAAGATCAGAAGTTGATTATGTATATCAACAGATACGGTATCTGGAACTGGTCTCAGATGCCAAGATTTGCAGGTATATATAATTAAACCATGCGTTGTGTCATGTTTTGTTATTTTTTTATCACATGCGAAATTTAACTGTTGATTATCATTCTTTCGCTTCTAGGTTTGTCGAGAGTGAGGAGTTGTAGACTTCAATGGATATATTATTTAATATCTAACGTAAAGAATGGGAATTTTTCGGGGGAAGAAGAAGAAATTATACTTGTTTCTCATTCACAGCTCGGCAATAGGTAATTCATAAACTTTCTTGATCATTTTACTATATTAATCATTGGCATAAATCAAGTATCGGAAATTTAATTACCTATGTGTATCTACCTTATAAGTGGTCTGCCATTGCATTAAGACTTCCTGGAAGGAGCGACAACGATGTGAAAAATCATTGGCATTCCCATCTGAAGAAACGCGCGAGTGAACAAAACCTAGTGTGCGGAAGTCCTTGGTTTAAAATTGCGTTTTGCGATCCGATGCGCTCAAGGTCCCAAAGGCTGATGCGTAATGCGTGATGCGAATGCGAGCGCAATTTAGACGTGATGCGTTTAGTATTGAAAAAGTAAAATAAAAATATTTATAATTATTATATTTTTACCAATTAGCAAGTAAATGCAAAAGGAGATGATGACATAATGTTAAAATATATCAAAAGTATACTTACAAGATACAAGTTATATCAGTAACAAAAAATCATAATTTACTCATAATTAAATCAATAGTAAAAGTTAGTATTATAAAGTTTAGTCAAAGTTGAACAATATATGAGTTCTAGCGTTGAATCAAATAAATTAACTCACCTTGTACCTAATAAAATAACATATGTGATTATTATAATTAAAGAAGAACATATAAGTTTTACAACTTGAATCACACAACAGAAAGAAGAAAACTATTCGACTATACATTAAAGTAAATTAAAGAATTTACTCACTTTGTAAAATCAGTCGCACCACTAGGAGCTTAAATGAAATAAAAGTGGGGTAATTTGGATGCAGGGCAAATTCTATGGTTTTCAATGTATATTTTTATGGACGTCATTTACTAAGGTCCTTATTAAAATAGTTGGGCTTCGTAAATCAGCCTAAATTCCAAATGCACTAATTGCGACTATTGCTAGCATTGCACAAATGCGATGAATTGCGGTCAATTGCGAATGCAATCTGGAATGGCCTCGCATTAGGTGTCATGATGCGAAATTTCAAATGCAATGCAATGATGCGTGCAAATTACGCAATGATGCGCGCATTTTTAAACCAAGTGCGGAACAACCAAGGAAAATAACGTCAACTCATTACCAACATTTGAAACTGAAAACATTGAGGACATACAACAGTCTGCTAATCATACTGATGATTTTTACGAATCACGCTTTTCTTTTGAAGAGCATAACTTCACATCTAGTTGCAGTACTACTACCAAGGATCAACAATTTGAGCATATTTTTGATTATCATGATACTGGCTCACCAGGAACTATAGATGATCTTCGATATTTTTGGGATCAACTTTGCTCGCTCGAAAATTTGGAGCATATAAACAATCACATAGATCATGTGACTTCTGCTCATGCTTTTGAAGATTCAAATAATTATATTGGTTCATACGACAGCTTCTACAACAATGACTACAACAGGAGTATATTTCATTGCCCTAATTAGGTGCATAGTAATTATAGAAGAAGGTCTTGATGAGTTCATGAGAAATTATACCTCTTTACATAAGAATTACCATAAGTTAAATACAAATAATAATTGCAATATCATACTGTTAGCTTAATAGTATTAGACTATTAGTCTGTATTAACCCATAACCAACCTACGAGCCCGTAGTTAGCTTCTAGGGTTTTACCCGTTGTTTTCTTATATAAATATTCTATGTATGCTTCTCATTTGTTTATCAATTCAATAAGATACTTGTTGGGATTAAAGAATCTACGTTAACCATTAACTATGAGTACGCAGAGGATAATTGATCTAGTTTAAGTAATTATGTTTAACACGTATAATAAACAAATAGGAAATAAAAGGGAACAAGAAAACTAACCCTCGTAGTCACCCGCAAATAAACACGAAACTAGTGATTAAAGTAATCACCTCTACGAGTGCTCATACAAACACGTTAAACCGAATATGCCCAAAGTGCTAGTCGTATCACGCATACCCAAACAACACTTGTTAAAGCTCAAAACCCGATCAACCCAAAACAGCCCACCTACTGTTCGTTATCCGAGAACCAGGAAACAACCCGAGTACTAAAATTAGGACTGCCCGATATCGGGTATAACTACCCAATTGGAATCAGCCTTTCTGCCCGAGAACGGTGCGTCCAGGAACAATTTTTTCTGCTTCTATACAGCGACTTCAACAGCAACTAATGACTATCAAAACCACAAAATAATAAACCTATAATCGACTCCTTGGATCAAAGATGCAAGTAAAGGTTTCGAAGTGAATGAATTTCAACCACAACCCTAGATTCGAATGAGGTTATAATCGGCTAGAAAACTGATGGAGAGTCTCGGTATTTTTCTGTTTTAGGTCGTGTATATGAGATAGGGTATGGGGTGTTTATATAGCCTCCAAATCCTAGCTAATAATGTGCTTCAACTCTTAATTACCTTTAAGCCTTATCACAACTCACAAACATTCCTTATCTTTTCCCTAAGGACTTAGATTGAAACTACCCTCCTAAGACCCCTCTATGGACCAGCCATATCGGCTTAGAACAAGTGGATTTCGGGTGTAGTATATCTCATGTCCAAACCGGGTCAAATTTGAGCTTAACGTGAAAAAAGTATTCTGATGTTTTATCCTGTGTGCTCCCAATAGGCTCACACACCTGTAGTTGTATTGGCTAATCCGACTCATATTCCAACAGCTCCCACTTGGGAGTTGGAGTAACTGATAGCACAAATACCAACGACGGAAACATCTAGCGATGCTCTCACTAGCTATTTAACTAAAGGTATCTGAGATATAGTTTCATAAATCATTCTCAGTAGCATGGTCATTTATGTCTTGCTTTTATCATCCTTTGTGATAGATACCGTTAAACCATGGATATAGATCCTAACTTATTCCATATAGTTTAACCATTTAGATTCTCGTTATAGATATTAATTCAGATATACCAAATGTAATCAAGAATCATCTTGCATTACCCTTTTGGGTTTGGCCAAACAATTATCTGATTATATCTGGAGAGGGCCCATGGTATCTTTCTGCACATATCAAGTGGAGTAACAAATCCTTTGTGGACTACAAGTGTTGTGGATATTGCTTCACATCACACCAAAAAATAGTTTTTATAACTACCTTATCCAGGACAGCGTTTGGCATATAATTATAAAAGTGATATCCATACATAACAGAACTTGCTTGTATCTCAAGTGATAAGGATTTAAAACGTATACTTTTAAGGGGTCATTTAAGCACTTAATCTCCCACTTTTATATCCATTACTGCTTAATTTCGTTCCTTTTCACTTTTTAGGTCTCTTGGAAGCAAAATCCTGGAATGATGCATTACGAAAAGAAGTGAATATATGAAGAAAATGGCTAAGTCAAGATCAAAGACACTCAAGCTACTGGAATTGCACCTGACGGCGTCCCAATCAAATGGCGACGCCGTCCCTTTATACGTAATAAAATCTGTGACGGCTCAGTATACTTTTTGCTAAAATACACCTGACGGCGTCAGGCTTTGAAGAGGAAGGGCGTCACGAAGACTTTTCATCTCAGACGGCCTAGATCCAGAATCAGACGACATCACTACTGAAACCCGACGGCGTCACAACTACAACGTGACGCCGTCGCGAATGTAAAATTATATATAGAAATCGAATTTTCAGAATTTTGAGAGGTAGACGTGTGGAGTAAAAACCCTAAACGTTTGTAGTCCAACTTGGACAGTATCTTAGGGTTCTCATACCCTATTTTACATCAAGATAAGTGTTTTACTTCATTGATTTCATTATGTCTTCGATTGAATGTGTGTATGCTTGCGTGTTTAACATGTCCGACTAAATTTCTTGTATGTTTGCTTAGATCTATGAAACCCAGTTATTAATTATTGATTGATTGTCTCTTATCTTAATTGTAAATGGCTTAGGAGTGCACTAGGCTATCGTTGTGTTTGAATGCTTGAGTAATCTTTGTGAACCTTAGTTTATAAATCACTTAGCGGATTTCGTAGGCTAAACATCCAAAGATAACCCTTAAAGTTAGTTTATGAATCTTAGAAAATTTCGTAGGCAATAACCTTAAGGTAATCTTAAAGAGTTATGGAAAAAGGCACACCCTACGACCTTAGAAAACATAGCGCGTTAAGAATAAGGACGTGACAATTCAACCACCAATAAAAGATAACTAGGGAGTAATAGTATCTAGGTAGACAAATTTTTAATCATCATACGAGCACACATCAATAGACATAAGACTACCCGTAGTTTAGATAATTAAATATTAGAGTAATCGGTATAAGTACCACCCCCCAAATCCAAACCCCGAGATTTTACCCTTAGCTTTCTAAAAAATATAAAAAAGATAAAAAATAATCTTCCTCAACCTCAACCTTAGCATAGTACACTTCTCACTAGCATTCCTATTTCTCTAGAGAATGATATCAATACCCGAGGCTTATCCAATACTACACTACAACGATTAGGTTCACTTCCTAGGTTGTTGAAAAACTTGCTCGACGAAAAGGAAGTTCCTTTGACCCCGAACACGCCTTGTACGCGCATCAAGTTTTTGGCGCCGCTGCCGGGGAATAGAATAACTAGTTATATTTCTATCTCGTTTAGGTTCCCTTGCTTGATTCCTATCAAGTAATATTTTTTCTCATTTTTAGCTTTCTCGTAGTCTATCCCCCTTCTTCGTGACTTTGTTAGTAATCCCATCACTTTTCATCATGGAAGGTGATAACCCACCAAACAACAACCCACCATCAAACAAATACCAACCACTCAATCCAATTTTTGCCAACCAACTCCGAGCTCGTATTGTTAGTGAAATTGGAGAACTTAAGAAATTGAATATGATAATTGAAAGTGCACTTGAAAAAGCCCTTGAGGGATCCACTAGTACTTTAGATAGTGATTCAACCACCAGCGATGATTCAGAGGATGAAATAGGATAAGGGGATTATAAGGTATTGGAAATTATGGAGGGTAGGAGTGAGGAGGAGGAACTTAGGGAGTATTTTGATTCATACCCTAACGGGAAGGAAACCGCCTATCACTATAACGTAGTTAACTACCCGCGACCACCTTTAGAGCCATGCATAAAAAGGGGTGACCCTAAAAACATTAAGATACCGTGCATGATTGGGTACTTATATAGGGATCATACTGACATAGACTATAAGGCACCCATGAACATAATGTCTAGGCTCTATTACAATTGGATCATGAGCGAAAAGTTAGGACCTATGAGGGACCCCTTCTACCCTAGGAAAGTAAGTAACTATGTTGAGAGGGTTAGAAGATTGCATGTCTTCATAGGTAATTTCACATATAGGTGTGATTTCCTGATCTTGGAAAATGTTAAGGGCATCATTGATGGATTTTTAGGAGATGTGATATATGGGAGATCATTTATTGAGGAATCTATGATGGTTTATGATCAAGAGGAAGGAATAGCCAAGTTCTCAAATGGGACCGAATGTGTTAAATATATAATGCCCTACAAAAATAAAAGAATTTGAGGGTATTGATGATTTTGATGTAGACAACATTCTGGCTTTTGAAGTAGATTGGGAGAACAAGGTTTACTACACTGCTTGTCTAGAGTTAGGCCCTGAATATATTTGTGATGAAAGAAGAGTTAAGAAAATTGAATGGGCATCTAAGATAAGAGGAAAGTAGGAGCACGACTTCGAGTCTAGCTACAACACTCATAAATAAAGAAAAGCGCTTCGTGGGAGGCAACACATGCTTAATTGTTTGCTTGTTTGTGTGTCATATATCTTTTCCTTATTGTATGTTCTCATGTTCAAATTAGTGAAAATGATTTATTTTGTTTTTAACCTCGTCTTAATTAAATATAAAGGTATTTTACAAAAAGGATAAGTGTAGGAAACATTACACACGTTTTCAAAAGAACGTGAACATGAGAATTACAATTAATGAAATTGATATATATGTGTGTTTGTTAGAGTCAAATGCTTGTATCGAGTCATAATGGATGTTTTGCAGGAATTTTTCTAGGTTTTAAAGGTGTAATTTTTCCAGAAAAACGCAGTAGACCAGTTTCTGTCAGGATAACCTGACACCTTCAGGATTAGAACCTGACAACGTCAGGAGGAGCAGAAACAGCTTATAAAATTCTTCTTATTTTCTATGCTAATTATAAATTTTTGGGAATTCTCAGGTCTTAATTTTCCAAGAAAATCTGCAAACATCCATTCCGCAAGTATTATATCTTAGTGTAGTTGAGTCATATATAGTTTTACCGTCGATTTTACGCGAAGGTTTCGTCTATTTTCTTAAAGCGTGCAAGTTTTATTTATCAAGAAGAAGAAACATAATATTGGATGAAGTTTATCACGCATACATTCTTCTTGGGAAAGAATTTAACCACTACTTCACACGGATCCTACCGAGATAATCATGGGAGTACTATTTTCTTTCTCTTTTAATTACCTTCCATTATCATAACTTTGATACTTTCGGGGAACATTGGGGACAATGTTCAGTTTAAGTGTAGGGAGGGAGAATAAAACGGGAACTTTGAAACTATGCTTATCCTTGAATATTTGTCTTGTCCTATTTCATTTGTGTAATAAGCTATGAGAAATATTGGTTAGGGTAATTTCAGCGCCAAATTTAAATTTTTTCATGACATGTACGGGTGAGACTTTAGTCTTAATAAAGCGTCTCATGGATAGGAGTTATATAACTAGCACAAAAACCGTTTACCACTCAAATTCCACCCCAAAAATGTGAGATTCGCCCCTAGATCTATGGAAATTAAAGCATTCACCTTTAATGCTTCGAGAGTGTACCGGTAGTATAATAGATTCTAAAACTTATTTTGTGATGCATTTCGAGATCACTAGTGAGACTACACTTGTGTAGTTAGGAATAACAAAATGATAAGAGGCATTAGGATAACCCTTGTTTGAAACCCGTATTATAATTACTTCTTCCACATCGGTTGAGTAATTACCCCACACCCTTGCGATGTACTCATCTTTAGTACACGATACTCCTAGTTAACCCCTCAAAGCCTATCCTTTTCGCGGTTCTCGTGATGTTTCAGTTTTTCAGAATATCAATGAAGATGTTGGAATCACTCCTAATCAGTATTTCAAGTATTTATATTTCATATGTAATAGTTAGCTTTATTATGGCCTTTATGTTTGTTTAAGGTCTAGCTTATGTAGAAGGCCCATAAGCTTAGGCCCAAGCCCATATAAGAAAGGATGGGAACTAGGAGTGTTGCCCTAGCTTCCCTCCTATAAATACTCTTGTAAACCCTCATTTGAGGGTTGGTTGTTCAAGTTATTTCCTTTCATACTCCTATGCGTAAACCGTATCATATTATCGTGTGTGTGTGTGGTTTTACTTGTTCAATCGCCTCATCTCTTTCTATATTACTTGTGTTTGTAAAACTAGTGACCTAACAGTGGTATCAATCGCCTACTAGTTGGGTGAATCGTTTTGTTTTTGAAGTGGGTTTTGGTCCTACGCGTAAAACTAACGAGTGATACTTTGGTTCGCTTAAAAACTTGTTTTTTTACATTTTTTAATCCAAGATTCTTGTACTTTCAATGTTTTAAGGTGTTAAAATACTTGTTTTTGGCAAAAAGTTTCAACCTTTACGCGTGGATTCACGTTTTTAAGCTTGTTTTTGTTCTTGGGTGTCGTTCTACGCGTAACCCGTTTAGCAGTTTTGGTACATCAAGTTTCACACTTTTGTGTTCTTTTGGTACTATTGAAGCTATTCCATAACAAAAATCTGGTTTAGAAACACATTTGGGCAAAATCAAAATTACAAGTAATCCTACGCGTATTTAAACCCTAAAATTACGCGTAAGATTATCCTTGGCTTGATCTTCATTTTCGTGGTTTATTCCGTGTTTTCTTACTTGGATAAGTCTGAAAATACGTCGACTTTGGATATCTTTTGCACTGTGATAGTGTAAAAGATCATTTGGGCAAAACCCTAAAATTACGCATAAGCATAAGCTTACGCGTAGAAATCTTGCGCATAAGATTCACTTTACGCGTAAACTCAGTTCTACGCATAAGGTAATCCTACGCCTATCTTTCTACGCCTAACTTTTGTCTACGCATAACTTTAGTGCTTTTATCCTACTTACGCGTAAGCTAAATCCTACGCGTAACTCCTTATTGTTACGCGTAACTTTTGGTGTTTTTACGCATAAGTGCTACTTGGTTCTTGTCTTTTCTACGCCTAAGGACACTTCATCAACAAAGGTTCATTCGACTACAAAGATCCATTTTTACTACACAAGTTTATCATCATGTCTCAACCACCATACTCTAACTATTTCCCTCACACTTATAATCATCAACAACAACAACAATTAACTCCACAACATCAACAATGGAATCAACAACAAGCAATTTATCAACAACAATTTAATCAGCAACATACTCCACAAATTGGTGCAATTCCACCACCACAAATGGTTCAAACACCGCCAAGTCTTCAAGCTCAATCCTACACAAATGATTTCAATCAACATCCATCAAGGAACACTATGAAGGAACCCACTTGGTTTGCAAAGATATGTGAAGCTTTAAGCAGCCAACAATCAATTCATGAAGCTGGATCACTTAATAGACCTCCAATGCTCACTCCAGGAAACTACGATCAATGGGTGATAAGGTTCTTTAGGTTTTGTGATCTGAAGAAGCCACATGGAAAGTTCTTAAAGAAGGTTATCTTGGAAGGTCCATTTGAGATGCCTACTGTTATTGTACCCGGAGATCCAACTGCTGTTCCACCAAGAGATGAACAAACCAACATTGCTACTGTTGCAGATCTAAATGCTACAGAACTTCTACACTATGAAGCTGATGAACTTGCAATGGAATACATCCTCTTAGGATTACCAAACCCAATTCTTCGTAGTGTTGATGCTCAAAAGACTGCACAAAAAATGTGGGATCATATTCGTCTTCTTATGGAAGGATCTGTACTCAATCAAGAGGATTTGGAATCCAAAATCTACTTGGCTTATGAACACTTCATGATTGAACCTGGAGAGACACTAGAGTCCTATCATCATCGATTTTCAGACATCATCAATGATTTGGATAAACGCAACATCATCATGCCAAGAATTGCAGTGAATACTAAGTTCCTGAGTAGTCTTGGTCCTGAATGGGAGAAGTATGTCATTTTTCTCCGTCAAGCGAAGAATATGCATCATTCTACTTATGGATTGTTGTACGATTACTTGAAGCCTCATGAAAAGGAAGTTGATCGGGAAAGGATTCTCCGTGCTCGAATTGCTAAACAGTCACATCCGGATAATCAACAACTTGCCTTGTATGCTCAACAGAATTATCCCTCTCAACCAGCAACTCAACCAACTGCTTCAAACACACCTTCACAGCAAAAACCTCAACAAAATCAACTGGTTCCATACAACAACAACAATGCTCAAGCATATGTCAGTGAAGCGACTGAGGAAATCGATCCGTTCGAAGCATTGCAACAAGGATTTGTGATGATTGCTAATGCTTTTGGCCGTTACACCAACAAATCCAACAATCGTATTCGTTCCTCATCTAACACACGGACTCAAGCTGTTGTGAACAATGGACGTGTTGAAGTTCAGAATCGTGATTATGGTCGTCAGATGGGCGGTGGTCAAGGGTTTAATGCTGTGGGTAGGAATAACAACAGAGCTCAAGTGGTGGAACAGGGAAATGCTCAAAATCGGTTAAATGGTCTTAGATGCTACAACTGCAATGAGAAGGGACACCTGGCTAATGCATACCCAAAGCCAAGGACTAGGGGCAGTGCTTATTTCAAAGAGGCTTTACTTTTGGCTCTTAAGGATGAAGCTGGTGGATCTCTCACAGACAAAGAACAGAGCTTTATGGCAGATGCAGACTCAGATGATGATATGGAGGACTTGCAGGCCAATGCAGCTGTTATGTTGATGGCTAATATGCAAGAGTTACACATGAGTGAAACAGGCCCAGTGTATGACACTGATGGCTTGTCTCAGGTACCCGAACAAACCATCATCATATCTGAACTAATATCTCCATCAATATCTGAATCCGGCACGGCTCAGAATGTTCAAAATGAGTCATCTACATCTCATTCTGCCGATTTTCAAATAAACCCCGTAGTCACATTTGACGATCCAGATGACCTTATGGTTTCCCTTGATAATCAAATTAACTCCGTGGTTATACTTGAGGATCTAAATAAGGATCATGTTGTGACTCACGTTGAACAAGATGAACCTTTGCCTCATCCAGATCTTGTTCTGTTACTTAAAGACCAACAATCCCAAATTGCTGAATGTGTTGCATTAAATCAGACCTTAAAAAGTAAAAATGCACTGCTAACCAAGGACTTTGAATGCTTACAAATGCAACTCAACTTTTTCAAAACTCAAGAAAACCGTGAAAAAGGTTTTGAAGCCGCTTTTGCAAAATCTCATCAAAACGAAAAATATTTAGAGAGACAGATGCGTGATCTAGCCGCCTCGAAGAATGCTTTGTTGTCTGAATTAGAACAACTGAAACATGAACATAAAAAGCAAATTAACGCTCTCACCTTGGAAAATCAAAAAGCTAAGGCTGAGTTGTTGAATTGTCAAAAACAGTTCTCCGCATACAAAAAGCATTCAACGAATCGGGTAGATGACCTTCTTGAAGAAATTATCGACTTGCAAAACAAACTTAAAGAGTTTAAAACTGTTGTTTACAAACATGGTGAATCAGTAACAGCTATTGAAAAGTTTACCTTAAAACCCAATCCAAAAGGATATGGAAAAAATCTAGCTGATTACAAACCAATGCTTTCACTAAAAACATTCAAACCAACTCCTGAAGTTTCCAGTGCAGAATACAAAATTGATAATACTGTTATGTTTGTTGTTGAATATCATCGTCAAGAGGAATTAGATGCAGAAGACGAGAGTCGATCAAAATTAAAAACGTTGTTTACAACAAACCTTTTAATTATAAAAACGCGGTCACTTTCGTCACACCAACGGATTCTCCTAACACACCAAGGGTTATCATCAAAACACCTGAGTCTTCTAATGTTAATCCCAAAACAGATTTTGCACAAACTTATGGTCCTTTACCTTCCATTAGTGAAGTAAACTCAAAACCTGAAAATCGAAAAATTCTTCGTTATTTTGACATTTTCATGGCTGACCTCAAAATTTTACAACATGAGATAGAATATCGCTCTGAAATCAAAGTTGAACATTTTCAATCGCCTCTGGCGCGAGAACAAAGAGACATTTTTCAGAAAAATCTTTTACCTAATCTTAAAAACTTGAAAAGTTGTGCAATTGCCTGGGAAAAGGATTTTCATAAGGAACTTGGGGTAATGAAAAACGTTTTCGAGAAAACAGAAACATCTATTTCTAACACTAAACGCAAAAAGAAAATGTTGAGAAAAGATGTTGATCGACTCTTGGAAGATGTTATCTGTGTTGATATCCATAATGTTGTGTTACTTCATGCTTTGCCATTTGCATCTGATTACATCTCTACTGGTATTGTTGAAAATGTTGTAACTGTTGAGAACACCGATAATGTGCTTCAGATCGAGTCTTTAAAAGCTGAAAATAAACGATTACTCAATGAAATTTACAATGCAAAACGTCGTCTTCATTGGTGTGAAAAAGATATTCACAATCATCAACTTAGTTTTCAAAAGAAAATCGCTCAGTTGAGTGCAAAATCTTCTGATCCTAAAATTGACTGGATGATCAAAACGTGTCTTTGAAAAGTCAAATCTCAAAATATGAACAAGAACTTTTAAAAGTTAAACAGGAATATGGTGTCATATTTGATTTACTCAATAAGACTCGTCATGAAGCATCAAACGAACTTGATCACTATCTTGCTCACACTAGAGAAGTCATGAATTTTGCTGGTAATATTCGTTCTGAAAATCAGGATTTGATTCACACTATCTCTAAGCTAAGAGAAATGTTAGGAAAGTATGAACAACTTCCACCTACAGTGATTAAGAGAATAACACCAGTCACACTTAGTAATCGTGAACCTAGAATTCCCACTGCCAAATCACAAGTTGCTAATGTGTTTCCCTCTACTGAAACAGGAATAGTTGCATCTTTTCCAAACGTCCGCACTTCACAGCCTAGGAGCATGATGAGTGTGTAAATACTCATCATTTTTGGTCAAATCTGAACTGCAAAACAATTAAAAACGCTCAGAAATGCATCAAAATACTGAAAATATCCCAAAATTGCATTTTATATGTTTCAGATGCAAAATGTTTAAAATCAGATGAAAAACGAACAAAGTTTGCATAATTGGCAGTTTCAGTCCCCCAACTTTCAAAAAATGGCAACTTTAGTCCCTGGTATTTCAAAGATTGACAGAATTTACCCCTAGACATTTTAAATTGGAAAATGAACATTTTTAATCCTTTGGTAATTCTAATTTGTCATTTTTGGTCCTTATGAGAATTTTTGGAAAATTACAGTTTCAGTCCTTCAAGTTTCAAAAATTGGCAAATGTGATCCTAAGATTATTTGAAAATGACATGATAGGCCCTTGGATCATAAATTCAGAATGTACATTATTGGTCCCTGGAAAATCAGACTTGGCAGTTTTGGTCCCTTAACTACACCTTGGATCCATAGTTAGTCCTAAACCTAATAACTACCCAAACCCAAAATAATCCCAAGCCCAATACACCTTTGACCCGGTCCAGTCCAATTCCCCAACCCGTTTACCCAAAACTACCCACGTTTAATAATAAACCAAACCCGCCCCCTTTTTTCCCTCCAAAACCACCACTGTCTTCCATCTCCACCAACTCACCTGCAAAACCAGTCCATCCCTCACCCCCTGCCACACACCAACCCACCTTATCACTCCACCAACACCAAACAACAAAAAGCATTAAATGCTTTCCCACCCCCCCTGCACTCAAACCTTCCACCTGTTGATATCTCATTTTGGCGCCAAATTCATGAATCAATGGCCAGGATCAATTCAACCCACATCAATGGCCAAGAATGAAAGAGAAGAGCTTTGTGAGAGCTATAAGAGAGAGAGAAGGCAGAAGAAACAAGTGTCATTGTTTTTAGACCTTTTTCTATTTTTACTTGTAATCGTTTTAAAGTTTAATGCAAAAATCTTTCTGGGTTTCATGTTCTAAGTCTTGTACAAGTTAATTACTTTGTTTAGTTTAATAGATTTAATTTCAGTTGTTAGTTCATATGTTAAGCTTTGTAATCCTTCCATTTTCTTAATAAAAGTCATTTTACTTTTAAGTGATTCTTAAATTCTGTTGGAATACTTGTGATTATTATTGGTTTATAAGCTCAGATAAGCTTAGCAATAGCCTATGCTGAGCTTATTCTTAGTTATGTCTCACTCTCTCTAAATTTTGGAAAAAGTCAATGAAAGTCAAAGAGGGTCATATTGGATTGGTAAACTGAGTTGTGGGTTGAACTCTGATTCTAGTATTAGTTACTGTTTTATTATTAAGATCTAATCAGTTCTTGTCTAATTTTATCCTAAATTAGGAGTAGAAATGCATTTTAGTAGCTTAAGGGGGTGTTTGGTATTAAGGGTAACCCATGGTCAAAGTGGTTTTTACCCACTTTGACCTGATCAGTCAAACCACTTTTAGTACATTTGAGTCAGTTTTGATAGTTGGGGAAAGCTTTTACAACTCCACAGAGTTTAGAGTTTCACTTTGATTTCAAAAATTTTTATTTTTGTCAGTTTTATTTCAAGTAGTTTGGTCAAGTCTTTTTTATGATAAAAAATTATAAAAAATAAAAATCACTAGTTTGCTAGCTTGTTTATCTTGGGTAAAAAGGGAAAAATTCAGAAAAATATTTTGAGGTGTCTGCCATTGGGTCAAAGTGGGTGGACTGGCCAACCCACTGCTCTGTGCACTGCCTGCAGTCCCAACCAAGGCTTTTTTTTGCAGCTTATTAACAAGCTGTAGACAGCTTGTTCAAGTGGGATAATAGGGGCAAAAGGGAACCAGCTGGGTGGACTTCAAGTGCCCACAAGCTCAAGCTCTCACTCACTTCATAGCTTATTCAAAATAAGCCTAATTGGACCCCTCAGTCCACTGTTTGAATAACAGTCTAACAGGTCACTCAAGTCCTTTTTGTTCTAGCTTATCTAGTGCTTATTAGGACTTCTGCTGGCTGATTAGTATATTTAGAATAGAGTAGGTTAGTTCTCAGCTTATCATGAGCTTATTCATGCTTTTCCCTTGGCTTATTTTAGCTTAATTGCTTATTCTCCATTATTCTTAGTTTTTAGTTTACTTGGTCCTAGCTTATTTAACCTTTGTGTTGCTTATTTCTCAACTAAAACTGCTTAGTTGTGCTCCTCATTGCTTAATGGTTGTTTGGTTGCTCACTGCCCAAAACAGCAACAATAAGCTCTTTATACAGCTTATTTGTTAAGTTTCATAGAAAAAGTTTTCACAAACATTTGCTTATTTCATTGCTCTTCACAAGTTCCAAAAAGAAAATTTCCAAAAAAAAATAAAAGAGCAAAAAGGTGGGAGGCAGGCTCGAACCTGAGACCTCCCACCCATTGAGAGTGATATGATGTACCTGTATGCCATTGCGCCCTTGGGTTTTTCTTGGTTTTATATTGCATGATTAAATATATAAGGTAGTTTGCTAGGTTATAGCTTATTAGCTTATTCGACTTTTAGCAGCTTATTTGTAGAAGCTTTTACATGTTTTGTATTTTTCCTAGCCTTGTATTGATATAAAGTATTTTATAAAAAAGTTTCAGAATTTTCTGAATAGTTTTAGTATTTTTAATCATTTACTTAGTCTAAAATAGTATTTAATTCATAAAAAAAATATAAAAGTCAAAAAAATATAAATATTTTTTCTAAAATTTTCTTTTGTCATATAGTAAGTAAGAAAATTGTTTTTACACTCGTAGGACTTTTATTTCACAAATTTTACGTTTTTACTTGCGCACTCGCGTAATTTTTACATATAACGTGCGTTTTCATTCTAGGTCACGTTTTTAGGTAATTTAGGTTTACGTTTTAATTAGAATAGTTTATTTAAGTTATTTTGTTTTATAAATCAAGAAAAACATTATTTTAAAGATAGTTATAGCGTTTATTTAATATAATTTATCTTTTTAATTTTCTTTAATTTGCATTTAAGCCCCTGTAATTTATAAACTTTTTCTTTAGGTATAATCAATCATATCTCTTTTCCCGTTCAAATTCTCCCGATCACTATTCGTTTGGTGATTCAGTGCACAGCTCGTTGGGACTTAACGACCTGGGGAAACACTACACTCCTCTTGATCTTCATTGCATTGGTGTCTGAACTGTTTGAAGTTTATTACGGTTGACCATTCACAAGTGGTCAGCTTGTGTGATAAAACTTGACGGTTTGGCATCGATCAAATTTTTGGCGCCGCTGCCGGGGAGCTGTGCTAATTATCTTACATTTAGCAGATTAGTGATTTGAATATTCACTCATTGTTCATACCATCTATATATATCTATATTTTCTTACAAAAATCCAAAAATCCAAAAACATCTTAAAACGTATAAAACACAAAAATATTTTTCTTTTGTTTCTACATATATATAAATCAGAAACCCAAAAAGATTTTCTTTCTTATTTTTACAAAATGTTTATCCAAAAATTCAAAAATATCCATCTTTACCCTCTCACATCTTTGATTCTTCATCCCTACCCCTCTGAAAACATTTGATTCTTTCTATGTCTTATCCTCACCCTCTTGGTTGTCAATGGTGTGGTGGTCCTTATAATGATGGCAATTGCCCTAGTTGTAGCATGGTGGAATCAGGAAACGGGTCTGTCTATAACCAGGATCCCTATTCCTACCATAACACAACTGATTTATTCCATCAGCTACCACACTGTGAGACTCAGCAGTTTTACTGTTGTGAGTACTGTGGTGGTTCACACTCCAGTTCTGATTGTCAATCGGGAAACACGCTTGTCTATGAGCAGGTTCCTAATAACAATTATGACTACCACACATATAACTCACAGCCACATCAGTTTTACTGTTGTGAGTATTGTGGAGGTCCACACTGTAGCTCTGATTGTCAAACAATGAATCCATTTCCTTGTAACAATTACGACTCTTCGTATCATAACCAACCTCTATAGTACCAAATGAATCAGGCACCACCTCAGCCTGAGCCACTTCCTCAAAATCTTCTCCTTGATCTTTTGGATTTAGTGAAAGATTTGAAGGAATGTAAACATTCCCAAGATAATCCAAATCAAAAATCCATGGAAGAATTGTTAGCTGAAGAGCAGGCTGCTAAAATAAATTCCCAAATTGCGTTTGAAAAATCTATTAGGGAATCAATTGCAAAAGAAAAAGCAGCCAGATCTAGCTCTCAATTTCGTTTTATTCCTGATGACAGTGATGATGAGGATACACTTGATATCCTTCAATTCTATAAAGATTCATCAAGTTCATCAGATGATATCCCAGCAGTTGAGATTCATTCTCAAACAACTGCTATCACACCCGAGGTTCACACTCACTCTCTGAGCATGGGGGACGAGCATCTTGACATTGTTCCTGAAAAGGAATCGGACGAATTCATAAAGTCTAGTGTTGAGAACCTTGTCCCAATCCCAAGAGAGTCACAGGGAATTCTCGAGCATTTGTGTGATATCCCTACCCCTCTTGTCTTCCCAAAAGATCATGTTGAGATGTTCTCCGATTCTGATGATGATGATTCGTTGTCTTGTGGAGACATCGTTTATGTGGAAGATTTACCTTCTGAGCTTGTTAGCTTAGAAGAAGAGAATGATGAAGTTACTGACACTGAAATCAAAGATGAAGCACTTCGTGCAACATTACTGAATGTCAGTTTTCTCATTTCTAAAATCGAGGCTTTCAAAGAGAAACCTATTTCATCTCCTATCCCCATTAAGGGTAGTGACATTCTTTCCAATGATTCTAATCCGGAAATGAAAGCCTTCTGTTTTGATAAAATGGGAGAGAAGATTAGTGGCAGTACCACTTTTCATTCTCATAATTCTCTCCCCGATTATGAATCATTTACATTGGAGGAGTTCACCAGTGAACCCACTCATATCAATTCTGAATATGATTCATTCACCTTCAAGGAGTTCTCAGATGAACTCACTCATATCATATCTCCGCCGGAGTATGATAATTTCTACTTTGATCTAGACACACCCATAATATGTCTTGATCAAGCGAGCTTAACTGATGAGATTCATGAAACTATGAATTCTCCTATTGAGGATGAAGAGTTAGTCATGATTTTTATCATGATTTTCTTTCTTTTCTTCATATATTCTGTCACTTCTCCTGTTCTTCACTCCTTCGGGAATGAAGACATTATCTTTGATCCCAGCATTTCCATGTACCATTATCTTGACTCGGGAATATATCTCATCGGTGTGGAACTTTCGCGTGCTTCAAATGTTTGTCCAAACATCTTGAATGAAAGTCCGATGGAGATTGTTTCTTCCACTTTGCTTCCCCATGAAAAAATTAATTCGGGCTCGAGTCAAGCTAGCGACTCGGTAATCAAAAACAGTAGTTAAACATGGGTTTTCACCCGTGTATACCACCCTAGTGTGGGGGAGTTGCCCCCCGCTGTTGTATATAAGTTTTCATCAAAAAAAAATAAAAAAAAATAAAATAATAATAATAATAATAATAATAATAATAAATAAATAAATTTTCCAAATAATGGCCGTAGTATTTCCCTTTTACGTTCTTTGTTCGGCATAACCGCCGGTACTTTGAATATTGAGGGCAATATTCATTTCTAGTGTGGGGGGGGGGGGGGAATTCTCACGAATTTTATCATGTAATTATACCGCCCAATTCCCCCATTTTTGGCCAAAATTTTTTTTTTGGAGTAAGTGTTTTGCACTTACTCAGCTTATGGTTATCAGTCCGCCATGTCTAATAAACAAAAGGATTGGCTAATCCAGGAGCAAACGGCTCTTGGTAAAGATATCTCAAATCCGTTGACGGCTTGCAATTTGCCCAAAATTGTATGGTATTCAGCTCACCATATCTTTAATTAGTGAAGAGTTGGCTAGCCCGCAAGTTTATGGCTTGTGGTAAAGGCAGTTGGAAAACCATAATTGGTAATCAGCTCACCAAAGATAGTATATATTATCTAAGAGTTGGCTAGTCCAGAAGCAAACGGCTTCTGGTAAAGACAAATCAAATCCGTTGGAAGCTGGTGGTTTGCTCAAAATCATTTGGTTATCAGTGTACCAAGGTTCTTACTTGAACTGAAACATTTGGCTACTCCAGAAGTAATGGCTTTTGGTAAAGAGATTCAAATCCATTAAGTTTTTCTCAAAAGATTGCTAGGGACTAGCAATAATTTAGTGTGGGGGATTGATGATTGTGTAAATACTCATCATTTTTGGTCAAATCTGAACTGCAAAACAATTAAAAACGCTCAGAAATGCATCAAAATACTGAAAATATCCCAAAGTTGCATTTTATATGTTTCAGATGCAAAATGTTTAAAATCAGATGAAAAACGAACAAAGTTTGCATAATTGGCAGTTTCAGTCCCCCAACTTTCAAAAAATGGCAACTTTAGTCCCTGGAATTTCAAAGATTGACAGAATTTACCCCTGGACATTTTAAATTGGAAAATGAACATTTTTAATCCTTTGGTAATTCTAATTTGTCATTTTTGGTCCTTATGAGAATTTTTGAAAAATTACAGTTTCAGTCCTTCAAGTTTCAAAAATTGGCAAATGTGATCCTAAGATTATTTGAAAATGACATGATAGGCCCTTGGATCATAAATTCAGAATGTACATTATTGGTCCCTGGAAAATCAGACTTGGCAGTTTTGGTCCCTTAACTACACCTTGGATCCATAGTTAGTCCTAAACCTAATAACTACCCAAACCCAAAATAATCCCAAGCCCAATACACCTTTGACCCGGTCCAGTCCAATTCCCCAACCCGTTTACCCAAAACTACCCACGTTTAATAATAAACCAAACCCGCCCCCCTTTTTTCCCTCCAAAACCACCACTGTCTTCCATCTCCACCAACTCACCTGCAAAACCAGTCCATCCCTCACCCCCTGCCACACACCAACCCACCTTATCACTCCACCAACACCAAACAACAAAAAGCATTAAATGCTTTCCCCCCTGCACTCAAACCTTCCACCTGTTGATATCTCATTTTGGCGCCAAATTCATGAATCAATGGCCAGGATCAATTCAACCCACATCAATGGCCAAGAATGAAAGAGAAGAGCTTTGTGAGAGCTATAAGAGAGAGAGAAGGCAGAAGAAACAAGTGTCACTGTTTTTAGACCTTTTTCTATTTTTACTTGTAATCGTTTTAAAGTTTAATGCAAAAATCTTTCTGGGTTTCATGTTCTAAGTCTTGTACAAGTTAATTACTTTGTTTAGTTTAATAGATTTAATTTCAGTTGTTAGTTCATATGTTAAGCTTTGTAATCCTTCCATTTTCTTAATAAAAGTCATTTTACTTTTAAGTGATTCTTAAATTCTGTTGGAATACTTGTGATTATTATTGGTTTATAAGCTCAGATAAGCTTAGCAATAGCCTATGCTGAGCTTATTCTTAGTTCTGTCTCACTCTCTCTAAATTTTGGAAAAAGTCAACGAAAGTCAAAGAGGGTCATATTGGATTGGTAAACTAAGTTGTGGGTTGAACTCTGATTCTAGTATTAGTTACTGTTTTATTATTAAGTTCTAATCAGTTCTTGTCTAATTTTATCCTAAATTAGGAGTAGAAATGCATTTTAGTAGCTTAAGGGGGTGTTTGGTATTAAGGGTAACCCATGGTCAAAGTGGTTTTTACCCACTTTGACATGATCAGTCAAACCACTTTTAGTACATTTGAGTCAGTTTTGATAGTTGGGGAAAGCTTTTACAACTCCACAGAGTTTAGAGTTTCACTTTGATTTCAAAAAAATTTATTTTTGTCAGTTTTATTTCAAGTAGTTTGGTCAAGTCTTTTTTATGATAAAAAATTATAAAAAATAAAAATCACTAGTTTGCTAGCTTGTTTATCTTGGGTCAAAAGGGAAAAATTCAGAAAAATATTTTGAGGTGTCTGCCATTGGGTCAAAGTGGGTGGACTGGCCAACCCACTGCTCTGTGCACTGCCTGCAGTCCCAACCAAGGCTTTTTTTTGCAGCTTATTAACAAGCTGTAGACAGCTTGTTCAAGTGGGATAATAGGGGCAAAAGGGAACCAGCTGGGTGGACTTCAAGTGCCCACAAGCTCAAGCTCTCACTCACTTCATAGCTTATTCAAAATAAGCCCAATTGGACCCCTCAGTCCACTGTTTGAATAGCAGTCTAACAGGTCACTCAAGTCCTTTTTGTTCTAGCTTATCTAGTGCTTATTAGGACTTCTGCTGGCTGATTAGTATATTTAGAATAGAGTAGGTTAGTTCTCAGCTTATCATGTGCTTATTCATGCCTTTCCCTTGGCTTATTTTAGCTTAGTTGCTTATTCTCCATTATTCTTAGTTTTTAGGATCCCCTTAGCTTGTTCTCATAGCCAACTGCTTATTCCCTTATTATCTTTAGCTTATTTAACTTGTATTCAGCTTAGTTTACTTGGTCCTAGCTTATTTAACCTTTGTGTTGCTTATTTCTCAACTAAAACTGCTTAGTTGTGCTCCTCATTGCTTAATGGTTGTTTGGTTGCTCACTGCCCAAAACAGCAACAATAAGCTCTTCATACAGCTTATTTGTTAAGTTTCATAGAAAAAGTTTTCACAAACATTTGCTTATTTCATTGCTCTTCACAAGTTCCAAAAAGAAAATTTCCAAAAAAAAAATAAAAGAGCAAAAAGGTGGGAGGCAGGCTCGAACCTGAGACCTCCCACCCATTGAGAGTGATATGATGTACCTGTATGCCATTGCGCCCTTGGGTCTTTCTTGGTTTTATATTGCATGATTAAATATATAAGGTAGTTTGCTAGGTTATAGCTTATTAGCTTATTCGACTTTTAGCAGCTTATTTGTAGAAGCTTTTACATGTTTTGTATTTTTCCTAGCCTTGTATTGATATAAAGTATTTTATAAAAAAGTTTCAGAATTTTCTGAATAGTTTTAGTATTTTTAATCATTTACTTAGTCTAAAATAGTATTTAATTCATAAAAAAAATATAAAAGTCAAAAAAATATAAATCTTTTTTCTAAAATTTTCTTTTGTCATATAGTAAGTAAGAAAATTGTTTTTACACTCGTAGGACTTTTATTTCACAAATTTTACGTTTTTACTTGCGCACTCGCGTAATTTTTACATATAACGTGCGTTTTCATTCTAGGTCACGTTTTTAGGTAATTTAGGTTTACGTTTTAATTAGAATAGTTTATTTAAGTTATTTTGTTTTATAAATCAAGAAAAACATTATTTTAAAGATAGTGATAGCGTTTATTTAATATAATTTATCTTTTTAATTTTCTTTAATTTGCATTTTAGCCCCTGTAATTTATAAACTTTTTCTTTAGGTATAATCAATCATATCCCTTTTCCCGTTCAAATTCTCCCGATCACTATTCGTTTGGTGATTCAGTGCACAGCTCGTTGGGACTTAACGACCTGGGGAAACACTACACTCCTCTTGATCTTCATTGCATTGGTGTCTGAACTGTTTGAAGTTTATTACGGTTGACCATTCACAAGTGGTCAGCTTGTGTGATAAAACTTGACGGTTTGGCATCGATTAGAGCACTCAATCGAAGAATAGGAAGTTGTGACCTAAGAAAAGATCAATAAGGAATGCTAAAGTAGAAGAACACCCTAGGACTCTGAATAAGACTAATTTTGCTTCCACTATAGATGTTGCGTCTGGCAAATGTAATAGAAATAGTGATGTAACGAATGCTAAACCGTTAAGTACTTTTGATATTCAGTCTGATGCACCTTGTGTTATTTGTCGGAAGAGTATGAATTCTGATTGTCATGACAAATGTGTTGCTAAAGCTATAATCTCTCGATTACGGAATCCTAAGAATAGGAATATCTCTAGGCCCACTAATCATTCTAAGTCTGTGCTTGGTAGACCGCCTTCTTTAGATTCTAAGGCAACCATTGCTGTCACTGTAGCTCCAGTTTCACCTCCTAAGAATGTAGTACCACCTAGTGCTTTCACTAAGACTAAAGCAAAGAGTAGTTATAGATGACAGAAATGGATATATAACACACTAGGATTTAAATGGATGCCTAAAATTATCAATGTGTGTATGTCTAATATACCTGCTTCGGAACCCTCTAACATTTCGGGTTCCACATCTACTTCTATTCCATCTGTGTCGTCTGTGTGTAATGCAGGTGATACAGATCATTCTCTGGATTGTTGATAGCGGATGTTCCCGACACATGACAGGCAACCTTAAACTGTTATCAAACTTTATTGCAAAGTTCATTGGCACTGTCAGGTTCGGGAACGATCACTTCGCAGCTATCATGGGCTACGGAGATTATGTCAATGGGAACATCGAAATCAGCAGGGTTTACTATGTGGAAGGCCTAGGTCACAATCTGTTTTCAGTAGGTCAATTTTGTGATGGAGATTTGGAGGTTGCTTTCAGGGAGAAAACTTGTTTCATTCGTGATCTACAAGGAAATGACCTTATGTCTGGCTCCCGTAATTCTAGTCTCTACACTATCTCTATGCAAGACATGGTTGCTTCCTCTCCCATCTGCTTACTTTCAAAGGCAACATCTACAAAATCCTGGCTATGGCACCGTCGTCTCTCACATCTAAACTTTCAAACCATCACCAACCTTGCTCGACATAAACTAGTTGAAGGACTCCCACGATTCCGGTATTCAAAAGATCACCTTTGCTCAGCCTGTGAACAAGGGAAAAGCACTCGTGCTCATTTTCCTTCAAAGGTGGAACACAGCTCTCATCATGTACTTCATCTTCTTCACATGGATTTGTGTGGCCCGATGCGCGTGCAAACGATCAATGGCAAACGCTACATCTTAGTAATTGTTGATGACTACTCACGCTGGACTTGGGTCTACTTTCTTCGAAGCAAAGCCCAAGCGCCACAAATGATCATCACCTTTCTCACAAAAATACAGGTTCAGCTCTGCAACACCGTCAGGATAATCAGAACAGACAAAGGAACTGAATTTGTTAACAAAACCCTTCGAGAATTCTATGAGAAAGTGGGAATTCAGCATCAAACATCTATTGCACGTACACCTGAACAAAACGGAGTTGTTGAAAGACGAAACCGAACGTTAGTGGAAGCTGCAAGAACAATGTTAATCAATGCTAAACTTCCGAATTACTTATGGGCAGAAGTTGTATCTAATGCATGCTATACTCAAAATCGTTCTATGATCACAAAACGCCACAACAAAACACCTTTCGAGCTTGTCCACAACTATAAACCGAACCTCAAACACTTTCATGTATTTGGATCCCTTTGCTATCCGAATAATGATCGTGATGATTTTGGAAAGCTCAAAGCCAAAGCTGATATTGGAGTCTTTATTGGATACTGTGACAATTCTAAAGGTTTCCGAATCTGGAATCGTCGAACTAAGGAGGTAATGGAAACGATTCATGCTCATTTTGATGAACTCACGAACATGGCTTCTGAGTATAACATCTTAGAACCCGGTCACAACCGTTTAAACTTCCCTCAACCCCCATCATCAGCTGAACAAAGCCCTCAGCTAACTCGTCAACAAATGGAAAGATTATTTGCTCCTCTGTTCTGTGACGATATTGATGAACGTGCTCCAGGTGTATCAGCTGTTTCCGCTGCACAACCTGATAATATTCCTATACCTGATACACCTGCTACAACAACTACTGTTGAAGATGCACCTACACCAGTTGACTCCAACACAACAGTTGAACACACCGCTTCCAACAATGATGAACCAGCTGATGATATTCTGAATGAAGTACCCCCACCTGCAGATTTTGATCCAAATGCGTTCTTCAACCCGTTTGCTAATGAGACTGCTGCACCAGATGTCGTGGAATCTTCAACAAACCATTTGAATCCTCAGAATCTGCACAATGTATACCAACATCAACCCTCTACACACCGATGGACAAAAGACCATCCTCTGGCTAACATTATTGGCAACCCGAATCAACCAGTCGTTACGAGACAACGTCTTCACACAGACGGTGAACATTGCATTTATGCACTCACTGTCTGCCAATCTGAGCCTAAAAACATTAAAGACGCAATGACAAAAGACAACTGGATTGAATCCATGCAGGAAGAACTCAACCAATTCAAACGTCTTGAAGTATGGGAACTGGTTGAAAGACCAACAGGGGTCTACGTCATTGGTCTAAAATGGATTTGGAAAAACAAATTGGATGCTGAAGGGAACGTCATCCGAAACAAGTCACGTCTAGTTGCTAAGGGTTATCGTCAGGAAGAGGGAATATACTTTGAAGAATCTTTTGCTCCGGTTGCTCGTCTTGAGGCTGTTCGAATATTTCTCGCGTTCGCAGCTCATATGAATATGACGGTCTATCAGATGGATGTCAAAACGGCGTTTCTCAATGGACAACTTAAAGAAACGGTCTATGTCAGCCAACCAGATGGATTCGTTGATCCTGAGTTCCCGAACCATGTCTACAAACTGAACAAAGCTCTTTATGGTCTCAAACAAGCCCCTCGGGCATGGTACGATAAGCTATCATCTTTCCTCATTGCCAATAATTTCACCAAAGGCTCGGTTGACCCAACTCTTTTTATACAATATCACGGGGCACACATCTTAAATGTTCAAATTTACGTGGATGACATCATTTTTGGGTCTACACATAAAAAGTTTTCAATCGCTTTTGCAAAACTAATGAAGAAAAATTTTGAAATGTCCATGATGGGTGAACTTACGTTCTTTCTAGGACTGCAAGTTCATCAATCACCCCGTGGTATTTTCTTGAGTCAGTCCAAATATGCCCTTGAATTGTTAAACAAGTTTGGAATGAAAACCTTTGATACTTATGCCACACCAATGACTCATACCAAGAAGCTAGACGCTGATTTACATGGGAAATTAGTTGACCCTACCAAATACCGAAGTATTATTGGGTCTCTCATGTATCTAACAGCTAGCAGACCTGATATTGTCTTTGCCGTTTATCTATGCTCCCGTTATCAGTCGCGACCAACTGAAACCCACCTCTCTGAGGCTAAAAGAATCCTCCGATACATCAAGGGAACCATTAACTTGGGGATTTGGTATCCGAAGGATTCTGGTTTTGAACTAATCGCTTTTTCAGACGCTGACCACGCAGGATGCTTAGACTCAAGGAATAGTACTTCAGGAGCTCTACAATTTCTTGGTGATAAACTGGTGTCTTGGCAATCAAAGAAGCAGGATTGTACATCGCTGTCATCCACCGAAGCAGAATATGTAGCCATGTCCGCGTGTTGTGCTCAAGTCATCTGGATGAGAACACAACTCAAAGACTATGGTTACGTATTCGACAGAATCCCGATGTACTGCGACAATCGGAGTGCCATTGCGATCTCGTGCAACTTAGTTCAGCACTCGAAATCAAAGCACATCGATCTTCACTATCATTTCATCAAGGACCACGAGGAACATGGTACCGTTGAATTATACTTTGTGGGTACAGAATACCAATTGGCAGATCTTCTCACCAAAGCCTTGCCTCCCGCTAGGTTTAATGAGTTGGTCCACCAGATTGGTATGAGGTGTTTGACTCAAGAGGAATTGGATGACCTCTTAAAACAGTCTTAAAAACCTGTCAAACACCAAAACATCTTTTGTAAATAAATTTTTCAAAAAACAAAATACAAAAATATAAAATCTTATAAAACAACAAAAATATTCTTCTAATCTATAATCTTTCAACATGGCAAGTACATTTCTTCCTTCAACACTGTAATCCTTCTAAATTCAGTATTTTTACGATCACGTGTTGAGGGGGAGAAAATTTTCACTTAATTGTTTCAAAACATCAGAGTATTTGCATGTTTTCATATCTCGGTTGTTTCATTTTACAATGGTGGTGAATTGTCTGGTTAAATGACACTCCTCGGACTAAATTTATAACCTTTCATTATTTCTTAAGTCTAAGGGGAGTGTCGTCTAGTTTCTTTCCTAAAAACTTTGTTTGGTAACCATAATGGAAGTTAAAAGGCTTTGTTTTAAAAAGGAAAAGGTGGAGGGACCAAAACTGTCAAAACCTTAAAGATATTTTGAATAAAAATATCCTCCACCTAACATTTCACTTCTCATTTATTACTCAAAACCTAATACATCCTACGCCTAAGAATCGTTCGTCAAAACCGTGTTTAAGATCGTCAATTTGTAAGTGATTTGTTCCTAACAAGATTTTAAACAATGGTTTTAAATTTTACACGAATCCAACGGTTAAAACATCGTGTAATCTTGATTAAGTGGTCTACGCGTAAACGTATGAACACCCAATCAAGAATGGGTGTTTGTGGTTAAAAAGAATGTGTCAAAATGTTTTAACAACATCTATGATATCGTTTCTATGCTCAAAACACACTCAGAAACACGTTGTAATGATTAGGTTTTATGAGTCGAATTTGGGTGTTTTCAAATAAGAAGTGTTTTGGTCAAAAAGGTTGTTGTATAATGTTTGTATGATGATAAATTGATGATTTCCATGCTCTATAACCACCCAGAAACACTAATTGTGTCAGAATTAGAAATTAGGGTTTAAGGTTCTTGAGTTTGGGTATTTTTGATTCACTGCAAACTAAGTGTTAAAACTTGGTCAATATACTCTCACAACATCTATGACTTACCAGAAAAACTTTGGTGCAAATTCTATGGCTAAAATTCATACGCGTAGATATATGGTTTTAAACTACGCGTAAGTTTTTCTACGCGTAACTGTTAAACTGTGCAATTGTGTTTTGCTCTGTTATAAAATGAATTTTGTGTTAATATTGATGATTTGATGAACTTATTTCAGGATTTGTTACGCTTAAAATTCAGAACAAAGGTCATTTGCATTTCTACGCATAAGGATTACCCTACGCGTAGTCAGTTATGCCTACGCGTAAGGTTCTACAGTAGGACTACGCGTATCCTGTGAAGGATATGCGTAAACAGTGACCTCTACGCATAAGGTCAACTCTTACGAGTAGCCTTACGCGTAAGGTTAATATATGCCTACGCATAAGGTCCCCTTTTCCTACGCGAAACATTTCTTACGCGTAAGTTAGGATCCTACGCGTAAGTTTACGCCTACGCATATATCATTTCTGTCTACGCATAACTTTACCAATCCTACGCTTAAGCCTGGATCATACCTTCGTTATGAATTGTTACGTGTACAAACTTGTAAATAAAACTAATCATATCGTCACGAATCCAATAATGTCACTAATAAACTTAATCGTTTGATATGTTGTGAACAATAAGTGATAACATAAACTTTAAAACTTAAAGTTAACTAACTCACGAAACATTTCACGACGTCATTAGACTATTGGACAAACAAGTGACTTAGGACTCGTAACAATCATTGACACTGTACATTCAATAACTAGACAATAAGACCTTCTGTTGACTAACATTATGTCTTTCGATATGTTGGTTCTTTTGGCTAATGTTATTTCAGATCACGACATGGCTGAACAAATGAATGTGGATGCATCTGAAGTTCTCTCCATTGCTGATATCTATCCTTATGGCTATCCAATGAAGATAGGAAAGAATAATCTCCGTGTTGACTTTGACACCCTCACTTGCTCAGAATCTTCGTGTTTAATTGCTATTGATATTCTGAGGACTCATCCGTATCAGAATATGCTCACTCACTCTGCAACTGTTCCTGAGATCTATATCCAACAGTTCTGGAACACTATGGAAAGGGTCAAAGGACGAACTGCTGTGACGGTGACTCTGAATCACAAACAAGTCACCATTACACCTGCAGACTTAAGGGCTGTTCTCCTAATTCCTGAAGTCGATCCAACCAAACTATATGCCACACCTGCTGAAGAGCTCACTCTCCAATTCTTAATCGATATCGGTTATGACGAGGCTACAGGAGTAATCTCCAAGCATTCTCATGTAGAGCTTAAGAGTATTCCTCAACCATGGAGAACTCTCTACATGATCATCACCAAGTCTGTTTCTGGTCGTGACAGTGGCTATGAGCATCCTAAGCTCATGGAACTGCAAATATTTTGGGCATTGGTCAACATGAAACACATCGCTATCGAAGCTCTGATTTGGGATGACATGATGTCATTTCTCAACAAGCTTGGCTCAAAGATTCCCTACATCAGATATACTAAACTGTTGATCCAGAGAGCACTTGGACTTCATCCTGATATTCCCAAGAGGCTCAATGACCCCGACAATCACGATATGTTGACGGAACCTATTCTATCTGTCAGAATCAAGGAATCGTCTACAAAGAAACAAGGTGTTGTGTTGCCAGATTTCCTTCTAACTGAAGATGTCAGAAAGCTCGAAACGTACAAAAGGTATCTGGAAGCAGTTAGACAAGGCAAAGTTGGTCATCTCGACGAAAAATCTTCTGGAACACCAGTAAGGAGAACCAGAAGAGGAAGTACAGGAAGCGCAACAAGTACTGTGAGTCAAAGAAAGCTTCCTAAAAGGAATCCTCCTTCTAAAAGGATTGTTCCCGTAAAGGAAGCCGAACCTATTCCCACACTTGAACCACATAGAAAGCTTGTGGACGAGAGCTCTGAAGATACTGATACAGATGAAGAGTTCCATTACTCTGCAACTGCAACCGAAGCACCTGCCTCAGTAGCAAAACCTCCAAGTCCTCCAGCTGTCCAAGAAAAAGGGAAGACTCCAGCAATTGTACCCTATGATGAGAGCTCTGAAGAAGAAGAAGAGCAACTGGATAAATCATACCGGAAGAAGTTTACTATCGTCAGACACCTTCAAAAGGCTGAAGAATTTGCTAAAGATCAAATGGGTGGCCCCGGAGGATCAAGTGGTGCTGCCCACTCCTCTCCAGATCCTGATGCGGTTAATCAACCCGATAAGGGATCTGGTACCACCACTCTTCTGCAACAACAACAGCTTGTGGAGGATACTATCAGATATGACTTTGAGGAACCAGAAACCTAGAAGTCTGAGAAAGAAAAGTCTAGAGATGACGATGATGATTATACAAAGTTTCTTCTAGACAGTCCAACACACTCAAAGGAGAAAACCTCAGAAACTCCTAAGGACCCCGAACCTCCTCATGTCTCCTCATCATCAGACTCTTCATCTCATTCATCACCACCACCATCAAAGAAGTCAACCAGATCATCATCCAAATCTGTGAAGAAACCACCTCGCTCTTGGATTTCTCAGACTCATGAAAGAATTGTGAAAGCTGTCCAACAAGTCAGAAAGAAGGACATGCTTTACAGAAAACTGAATTGGTTTGCTGACCAAATACAGTACTTAAATGATGAGAAAGACAAGATGCAGAAAGAAAGGGAATTTGTTCAGAAGTTCATGAAGAATCATCGTAAAGAGGAACTGAACGAAATGATCGAAGGTTACACTAACAAGTAACTTCAGGATTTCATTCCTAAAGTCCAAAAGGAACTGGAGAAGACAGCAAGAGATCATACCCACAAGTTTCTTCTCGACACTGTCCCCGGTGTGACTAGAGAAGTATTTTCCAGACAACTCACCCCTAACATCGTCGCATTGGTTAAACATACAATGGCCAAAGAAGCTGATCTCTCTGAATCTCAGTTAATCGCTAAACTAGTGATGCAAATGTCAAAGCGATCTGGAACGTTTACTTCAGATGAAGCTAAATTTTTCGAAGGTCTACTTGCTTTTCAACTCAGATCATCATGCAAGGAGTCAGCCGATCAACCAAAACGGCCAAGAGATGACGATGATAAGGACAAGGACTCTGCATCTAAACGTCAGAAGCAATCTGGTGAATCTTCTTCGATGCCACCTCCTCTACAACGGATTTCTTCTCAACAGAAGTCTCCTCCACCTCGGTCTTCTACTGATAAACCTCGGGACGATTCCGAGTTACCACCCCTGACTCAAACAACAGGTGATTACTTTGAGTATACGGGTGGTGACGATGAAGAGGTCCTTGAGCCCCAACAACAACCCACCTCTCCCAAACAAGGACAGAAACCATCATCATCATCTAAGCCTTCAAAAAAGAAGAAGAAGACGCTTCATACTGACGTCATATCATGGCTAGATGACGATAAAACTGAAGAATTTGAATGGTTTGCTACACTTGTTAACAACACTCCCTACCCTGAAGAAGGTCAAGAATTGGTAGACGGTAGTACCTTGGAGCATGCAAAGATTTTGCAAGAAAGGTTCCGTGTGAAGAAGATGACGAAATCTGAATTGAAGCGCATCAAGAATGAAGCATTCCTACTTTTGAAAGACAGCTCGGAAAGTGCAATCGAGGTTGAATATCACCTTGAAAACATTGCTCGAGCCATGTCTAATAACATGGATTGGCTCAACCCAGAAGCAAACATCGACTTCACCAAACGGGACAATCCTCCATATTACACCGACTGGTCTCGACCTCTACCTACCATTGGCCAACCTGATCAGCCTAGGATTCCTTTCAGACATTTCTTCAACAAAGACTTAGATTTTCTTCAACACGGTGGCGATGGTTCAAGGAAATACGCTACATCTCTGACACTTCCATTCCCTGCTGCCATATACTCTGATTGTATAGCCATCGAGGAACGTGCTACCCACATGTTCTCCGACAAAGTGGTAGCATATGACCAAGATGCAATGTATGGGATTCACCATTGGCCGGAACGTCGAAGAATCTACTACAGAAGCTGCTTGGTCCAGAAGTCTCAACATGCAGTGTTCAGTACTAAAAGTATCGTGGCCATCCAACATGTTGGTCTATCGTCTAAATGGGACTACACTTTTCTCAAGAAGATTGTGGTCAAAAGACAAGACGAAAGGGACTATGCATTCTCTGAAGCTGACTTTGAGAATTTGAAAATCAACGATATTGAAGACATGTACCTTGCCAAAGTTCAAGGTCGCATGAGACAATTTCCAACTGAAGTACAACGTGAATTCATCAAGTCACTGCTCATCTTCATCAGACACATAGTCATCAAAGAACGTGTTGAAGATCTTCAGCTTGCCGTTGAATCATATCAGAAACGTGTCAACCTCACTCCTCCAACGCTTGATCTTCCCGACATCAATCAGCTAACTCAATATACGCTCATCAGCAAACCATTCGGAGTTGTTTACCGCGGTGAACTTCAAAGAAACTGCTTAATGGCGTGTAGTGAACTTCAGAAATTCGGGGATCATACCTTGAAGCTGGTTAGGGATGGATTGGCGTACAGGTTGAAGGATATACGCCTGAAAGTTGGGTCTCCTAAGCGCTGGAATTCTCAGGAAAGGAGGGATGTGAGAAGGATCATCACCATGATTGATGAACGGTTGTTCAGAAGGGATCAGTTCAGAACGTTGGAAAGTTTTGTTGGTGGTCGACCCAGGATCAACATCACCGGCTATCAACGCCCTGTTCGTACTCCTGGGAACATCATTGCACTTCCTGGTACTCCTTGATTTGGTTCTTTCATTAAAATTTTGGTAGTAAGATGATATATGTCAATGGCTTGTGCACACATAACAGTGTACAACCCGTAATTGTCAAGAAAGGACCCTGTGGTACGCCTCAGTGCCACAATCCTTATAAAAGGAGCGAAAGCTTCTTATTTTTGAGTCAAACCTTTCATTTTTTCAAGGTTTTGCTCAAAAAGACAAGTACTTCCCCACATGATTTTAAAACCTCAACCGTTTATATCACTAGTTGAGGGGGAGTATTTGATGAAAACTTTGTTCACAAATTGTTCATAGTGGTCATCTTCCCGCAACACTCGAAATGGTCATATTTATTCTCAACCGTTCAAAAATAACAATTTTTATGCCATTTTTTAGGGGGAGAAAATTTGTGTGATAAGAAATATGTTGTGCAAAATGCAAATGAATCTGTGTACCTCAGACTTAACCAACGAATTGACGGTACTAAACTGTTAGTAACTCGAAAAGACTTGTCCTGGACGGGTAATAACTTCAAGCTAGTTCGCTAGTAATGTAAACGTGTCTCGCAAAGGACTTGTCCAAGTAGAAAGTACCATTCGAGAAACTCTTGATAGACATGAACTCTGACGGGTATGACAACCTTTCGAGGTTTGTCTACACCTTCAAGGTAGTTATTAGAGCTAGTTGTCACCTAAAAGCTGACAATGTAACTCTTTAACTATGCAACGTAACCGTGTCTCGCGGGGGATTGTCTATCTTCAGTGGATCAATTCTAAAAGTGCGCGCTCTTTCCTCACTGTGCATTTAACCATTAAAACTATTTAGCACATGTGGAGGGGGAGTATTTATGCAAAACATTATCTCTCACAGTGGTTCAAACATGTTTTTCATTTACAAACCCTTTGAGAGATGTTTCACAAACAGTGGTTTTAATGGCAATATAGGTTAGTCATGGAGTTATAAGGTGACTAAGGTTAGGAATAACCGTCCTATGATCCGCCAGAGCTGGAGGGATCTACCCAAGGACACTACCATTAGTTAGTGTTAGAAGTCCTTAGGAATGATTGTAAAAAGGAGAAATTGAGAATCGGAGAAAGAAGGAGTTGAAGAATCAAAAAGAAATGTAAAGTAAAGGGTGAAAAGAAATAGCCCTCCAGATTATTCAACTTAGGGCAGACACCGGGTTCAATTCATATGCTACTGGTTGTCACTTAGTGACACCGGTATTGAAGACTAAAAGTCGTCATGGACCCAGTGACGCATGCACTAAACCTTCTTAGCCACTCAAGTTTCTCTCAACAGAAGCTTGTTTCATTCTCACAGGGAACCCTACGTAAACTATTGGCTTTCTCCTAGAGATCGCTGGTATTGAAGAAGGAGACCCTCTCCCTAGTCTCCGCTCAGGAAAACCAAAACGCACTATTGAGTCTAGAGCCACGAGATTCATCAAAAGATCTCTTAGGAACACTTGACATTTAATCACTTGATGATCAACAAATAAGATTATCAGTGGTTCATATCGAGTCCTTCACAGATCTTAGCAATCTGTCGAGCACATTTATGAGAGGTTCACATCTGTGATCCTCAGTGATTAAATGGAAACTCCTGCCAGGGTCAACATCAAACAGCCCTGACAGCAGGTCACTTCGGTAACTCCCCGTGGATTACGCGGAGTGTGTCTCAAACGGTCTACAGTCGTGAGGTGATGCTTTGGTGTACCTCAGCGACTCATCTAAACTGTAGATGTACTTCGGTACATCGCGTTATCTCACTTGTGGGACTCCAGTTCAGGAACGGCCTTTGTAAGAATTAGAGTTGTGTTTTCACACTATGCTGTTAACACTCTCGAAATTCAAACTTGTAAGTGCCGGAAACCGCTTATTACTAACCGTTTGAAATGTTTTCTTCTTATGGAAGCTCCGGAGCGGGATGATCGTGCTGATTCTTCTCATGCTCACGCCAACATCATCACTAATGGAAGTTTTATCCAAAAGCAACACAACCGCCAGAATGATTCTTCGTCAAGCCAAAGAATCTACATAGTTAAAGACTTAAAGAACTTCATTAGTATTGAATTCCAACATCAAAGAGCGTGTGAGCATGTTGAAGAATGACGTAGAGACACTGGAGCAGCGAAGCAGACCTGAGGCAGACTGATGCAGACAACAACATACTATCACTTTCACCACAAAGAACAATGATCAAAGAACAAAGTTAAAGATGACGTCGAAGCATAACTGTTCAAAGATAACTATCTCTCTACACTGGGGAGATTGTTCGAATCAAGGCAATTCCTCTCACAAGAAAGAAGAATGTCAGAAGACGTCAGAGCTACTATTACATCAACGCCTTCACCGTTTACATTCATATATACTTGAGGGGGAGATTGTTGGAATCACTCCTAATCAGTATTTCAAGTATTTATATTTCATATGTAATAGTTAGCTTTATTATGGCCTTTATGTTTGTTTAAGGTCTAGCTTATGTAGAAGGCCCATAAGCTTAGGCCCAAGACCATATAAGAAAGGATGGGAACTAGGAGTGTTGCCCTAGCTTCCCTCCTATAAATACTCTTGTAAACCCTCATTTGAGGGTTGGTTGTTCAAGTTATTTCCTTTCATACTCCTATGCGTAAACCGTATCATATTATCGTGTGTGTGTGTGGTTTTACTTGTTCAATCGCCTCATCTCTTTCTATATTACTTGTGTTTGTAAAACTAGTGACCTAACAGAAGAGCATTGTTTACAATCCACCCCCAAATGTACACCCAAATCGCCTTAGCCTACCTTGTATGCACTCACCTTTAGTGCATTATTGTTATCATACTAACCCCTTAGTTCAATTATCTAGTTACTTGCATGGTTGCTAAGTCGAGTCATATCTTTTGTACACAGTTTTGGGATGATTGGGACTCATGGGTAAAGTAAAATTTTATGGAGTGACGGGAAAGAACGTTAAATTCAAATTCCCTTTATTTACGTAATAAAATACTCCAAGTGTTTTGATCTTTTCAATTCGGGTCAAATTAGTGTTATAGTAATAAAAACTCAAGTGTACGGATGCTCCTATAAATCCCTTATATTTTGATGTTATCTTAAAGGATGGTAGAGTAAAAGTGTATGCAAAAAAAAAAAAAAAAAAAAAAAAAAAAAAAAAAAAAAAGGCTACCATCCTACATCTATCTTTATATTTATGTATGTTTGTTTCAAAATATCTAGAGTTTAGTGAGTCGAGTCTTGGCTTAACAACGTCATTCTTTTCATGCTTGTAACATAAGATTTTTGACTTGCCACCACTAAATCGCCTATCCAACCAAACCCTTTGTTTCCCTACCTTAAGCCTAACATTACAACCCTTTTAAAGACCTCTTAGATAGTTGTTCCTAGGTGCTTACGCCAAAACGGTGGAGGTTTGATCTAGTCTCAAGCCTATGGTAATCTATGTACTATGACAGGTTAATGAGTGTTTATCTTCCATTTCCATTACTATATTTTATATACACCCGAGAAATGAGAGAATCCAAACACCCCTTGTGAGGTGTTAGTATATAATTTATGTGCTTGTTATAACTATTGCGGTGCTTTTACTTGTTGTGAATCATGTTAAACCAATGCTTCGTGCCCCCTAACTTATAAATTGATTGGCCAAAAGCACATTTGCTTGAGGACAAGCAAATACCAAATGTATGGATATTTGATAAGGATTTAAAACGTACACTTTTAAGGGGTCATTTAAGCCCTTAATCGCCCACTTTTATATTCGTTACTGCTTAATTTCGTTCCTTTTCACTTTTTATGTCTCTTGGAAGCAAAAGGCTGGAATGATGCATTTTTGGACGAAAAGGAGTGAATATATGAAGAAAATGGCTAAGTCAAGATCGAAGACACTCAAGCTGCTGGAATTGCACCTAACGGCGTCCCAATCAAAGGGCGACGCCGTCCCTTTATACGTAATAAAATCTGTGACGGCTCAGTAGACTATTTTTGCATACATACATACTGAGCCAGTGTGGTTCGGATACATAACTATCCACTTATTGCTGCTATGCTTTATCTTACTCAATATTGTCCTACATATTTTATATGCATAGCAAATATGGTTTACCTTCTAAACCTGCGAGCTTACCAACTTTATGTTGACGTTTTCGAGTATTCATTCTCAGGTGATAACAATAAAAATGCATAAGGAGGTTAGAGTTTCCTACTTAGCCATAGCAAGACCTAAGATTAACCCTCGTGGGTCATTTTCGTTGGCAGATTGCATTAGAACACTAATTGGGGATTATTTTGTTTACTTTGGTGTTTTGGGATATTGATGACTTGTATTTGTCCTGAGTTGTGGGAACTCGTATGCATGACTTTTAACTATGTTGTCGTGGTTTTGATTAGTCACGACACAAGTTTCCTCTATGTGTCTAACGACGTTATGACACGTTATGTGTATTCATTAAGTATTTCTCTATTTTGTACCAGTATGTTATGACGGTCCTTTCCGTCACGCCTCGCATTTTTGCCTTAGGTGGTGTGTGACATCGACCTTTTGGGTTTGTTGTCGTAATTGTCTAATGAGTGGTATCAAGAGCCGCGGGTATTGTGGCCTTTGAAATTCGATTATCGAGGTTAGAGCAAAGAAAAGGGTTACGGGTTTCAAAACGTTTTCTTGGAGTAGTTAAAGTCGAAAAGCGAGAGGTTGAAGAAAGGTTTTAAATCTTTTTTATATAAGACCCACGTGCGGAGAAAAAAACTATACAGTAAAACCTCTATAAAATAATGATGTTGGGACCGGGATCTTATATTAACTTAGCGAGATATTATTATATCAATAAATTAATAGTTTATTAATTTAAAGAGGTTTTACGTATGGCTTTTAAATTTTCAAGTTTAATATATAATTATAATATATACTAGTTAGAGATAAAAAAATAAATCAGAAAAACAAGTTTTAATTAACATTTTATGAATCAACATTCACATATTAATTGAATTTTTCAAGTTCAACAAAGAAATTTAAAGATGAACTCAATAAAGATTTAAAGTTAAAAAAAAAAACAAATGACAATAGATTCATTTTTTACTAAACAATCTTAGAATTTTAAAGTGTATCATATATATACATAGAATTGTTTTAGTAATTATTAATTTATAGTTTTACTGGGACCAATATATATATACTGGGGTTTCAAAAAAATTATTATCTTATTATTTTATCGATTGGAGTCTAAATTTGTACTGGTCCCAAGTTAGGACTGGACAAATTATTAATTTTATCGTGATTATTAATTTATTGAGTATTAATTTATAAAGGTTTTACTGTAAAAGGTGAGTTCGTTTTTAAATTACGCGTGAAGATATATTACTACAAAGTTGGCAAGGTTATTATCGTAAATACAAGGGTTTTTAGGTTTTAGTTTTTAAAACCATTTTAGTTTGTCGTTATTTGTTTATTTAATAACGATTAAGGTGAAGGTCGGTTTTTCTTGTGGGACAAGCGTGAATTGATTAACTTGAGTTTTAAGTTATGAGTTTGATTCTTGTTTGATATTGAGGTGTTAAGGTTTCTTAATAATTCGATTTGCAAGAAGAGGTTTTTGTTTAGCAACGAGGGTTAAAGAATATGTCGTCGATGACGAAGTTTGACGTAGAAAAATTCGACGAGTCTAATGACTTTGGGTTGTGGCTGTGAAGATGCAGTGTGTATGAATTCAACATGGTTGGGAAGTTGCGATAAAAGTATAAACGACGTTGTACGGTTTTCTCCGCCAAGAAGGGAGTTTATTGATAGAGAACTCCTCGAGTCGGAAACTGTGGGAGTGGAGTAGGGCGAATAGGAGGTTCGTGACCGAACCACTATAAGTCCTTATGTTTTGTATGATCTTTCTTTTACTCACTTATTACCTTGAATTTACATATTCATTTCATTGTTTGTTCATATTAAGTTTCAAACTAAGTTTTAAAAACTTAAAACTATTCAACTTCTTTCTAGTTTTCCAATTGAACAAAAGTCTTATTTTCTTACTACAAAAACCAATCGAACAAACGTGCATAAATCTATTTATAACAGATACAAACGTGAAAATAAAGTAAAATGATCTAGAAACATACATTTTAGTTAAGATTAGTTGTTAAGCACAATATTTACCACTATTTTGGAAACCAGTTTAACCTCGAACGAGTTAGTCACAAAATCGGGCAATATTAACAAATCAAGGACAATAGTTCAAAAAAAAAAAAAAAAAAATCAAGGACAAAATGATGATTTGTTTTTCATACTAACATTAAAAAAATTGATCCAAAGATCATAAATTAGTAGTAGAATTATGCAAGGGAAGGCAACCCGCATGAACCATCCATGTAATTTACTAAAAAGTGAGAACTCATAAGTCATAACTCATAACCACAAGCCGACAAAATAAGTCAAAAGACCCGCTAAAAGTCAAACAAAATAGATACACAAAGCTTTAATCGACATCCTACATTCCGTTTTGTTTTGATTCGCCATTTGTTCCAACATTTCCGACCAAATCAGGTAAGTAATTTATTTTATTACTATAACTGTTAGATTTTTTATAGACTTGAATTGAAATTTTTATTTATAAACTGTAATTTGTGATCATGTTATTATTTGACCAAATGTTACATTACTTGAAAATTGGTGTGGAAGTATTGATCCATTTAGGAATTCGTTTTGGTTTGAGGGTTGACTCTCAAAATTTGATATTGTTCAATTTGATAAAAAAAAAAAAAGGCTATTAGTATGTATAGTGAATCTAATTGTATTAGTATTTATATTTGGTTTCATCTACATAATACCAAGGTTGCAAACATCGCGAATCAGTAGTCGACCCCTCGTGGCTTGTAATCGGTTTAGGCGGGATTTATCGGTGATTAATCGGATTGGCATTTCCAACAAATTTTCTGTAATTCCGGTAAGATTTTTCTTAAAAAACATCTTGTAATAGATATAAACAGTGACTCTAAGTTATTAAAACAATTTTATGGCGAGTTTTGGATATTTCCAGCAATATTCGCAGGTTTACGTCAAGTTTGACCACTTTGACAGTCGTTGACCGATTTACACAAATCGAAAAATTGGTGACCGATTAATCGGCCATGTAGGCCTTTTTTTTGCAACACTGCATAATACCGATCTATAGATAGCGCCTATTTTGGATGAAAATTTTGTTTTAATTAACGGAGCCTGAAATTTTGCAACGCGGATAAGGAGATGCTGTATTGAATATGTGATATGAATCATTTGTAAAGTGTGTTTGGAACTCCTTATTGAAACTATCATCAGCTTGCATTCGGATAGACTCGATAAGCAGTTTTGAAGGGTGTTTGAGATTATTACTTAAACAACAATAAAATACTTATCTAGTTATTTGTACGTGAAAAAAGTTGTTTGGAGTAAGAAAGTTGTAACTGTGTATTCCCAAAATCTATGAGCAGTATTAGTAAGCAATCTAGTTTCAATATGGCCTGATGTCTGTACCTTTCTAAAAAAGAAAAAAATAATAATAATAAATAAAAAAAAAGAAAAAAAAAAAAAAAAAAGTATTAGTAACCAAATCCCAAGCACCCCCTAAACAAAAGTCATAATTAATCCAGCATTTAGCATATAGTTCTAAGTTTTAGTTATAGTGTTCAACTTGTCTTGGACAATGTTGATTTAATTACTAAATTTATGTAGAATTGCTGACAGGTGGCTATATTCCAGTTTCGTTTGGTAATGATAGCATTGCAAAGAACTTTTTGAACAAAATCCTTAACCAGATGTGCGACAAGTTCTAACTACCTTGACAAGTTCCAGCAAAATTCTACAAATTAAACTGCTTTTAGGTTTTTGTGTACCTCAATGGAGTATCCCACACGGTTTTCATCTTCATCTTCTTCTGTACCACCAACAAGAGGATGGACACGTGATTTATTTTTAAGCTTCAGAGGCAAAGACACTCGTAATAATTTTGTAGATCATCTTTATTCGGCTCTAATTCAAAAAGGAATAAATGTGTTCAAAGACGACGAGATCCTCCGTGGAGGGAATTCTGTCTCAACAGAGCTTCTGAAAGCCATTGATGAATCGAGGTTTGCTGTGGTTGTATTTTCTAAAAATTATGCCGAAATGTGGGCAGGATCAAAGAATTCGGTGGCCCAACAACCAACCAAATACTGAGGAAAAACATAGAGATTCAAAACCTCAAGTATGGCCTAGCTAAACCTTTGCATCCACACAGATACTGTGAACATCTATTAACTACATTTTTTTCGCAGTGGTAATAGTATTAATCTCAGCCTTTGGAATGAGATGGCAACAAAGTTTGAGCTGCAAGTTGCCATGGAACTACAACAACCCATTATCATAGTAGTGAGCTCATGTTTGACTAAGCAATACGGAGGTACTATACAATTGTCAGGAACGCCGGCAAAGCATTACTACCTAAACCCTGAACTACCAGAAGCAAACCACATACGCGCACTGTAAGCATACCACACGCTCAAAAACAATTTGCAAATTTAGAAATTATCTAACTACAAGATACTACTGCAGGTACAACAAATTGGTTAGACATGTGATGCCTCTAACCTTGACGACAACACAACATCAGCACCATCAGCCACCCACAGCTCAACAACCCGTAAAGATAGCAACACTCCTGGAAGTCAACCCAGACACTCTCATGGTAACACACAAAAACATTACACTAAAAAATTTGTGAAAGATTTATCTAATAACTATTATACACAAACAGCAACACCAAAGGTTTACCACTGAAGCAGTGATAACCGAGATCAAGGAATACCTAGGGTGGTATTTCAACAGGTGCAAACGCTGTAACAAAAAAATAGAAGACAGTCGGCCTCATTGGCACTGCCAAGAACCAGGGACCACGCTAACGCCAAACTACAGGTACCCACCACTAAAGTTAAACTACTCCCGAAAAAATGTTTAAAGCCCTTAGTACACTTATTCATGACACATAAAATACATTACATTTTCAGTTACTGCTTCAAAGCTATAACTGCCGACGTTACTGGAAGCGCATTGATGAGTTGCTTCAGCCCAGAAGCACACTCGCTGGTTACAGATTGCACAGAGGTCCTCAGCTACATACCTGATCCAAATCCATACAAGTTGCTGCCGATAATAAAAGACCTCAAAATACGAAGCACAGGTTTGACGTGCACTTCAGCATAGGGAGCCGCAAAGGATATCCAAGGTTAGTTCTCGACCACGCATCAGACGCGTCTCCGCCACTGTTGCCGAGAATAGAAAGTGAAGGATCTTCAGCAGCCACAGAAAAGATTGACCAGGCGCCTGTTTTCAGCGAAGTTTCAGCTGAAACCTTAACTCCGCCTCCTGTCTCAACTGAACCTGCAGAGAAAAAACACACCGCCAAAGACATAGGTTCATCGTCTATCAGAAAGCAGTTATTTGAAAACTCAGCTGAAGAAGAAGAAGCGCCACACCCTAAGAAAGCAAAGACAGATGATGACCCATCCGATGAATGACAACGCAAAATACTTTGCAACCTTTTGTAACACAACGATGCAAAAGCTGTTAAAAAACTAACTATCTACTATCCATTGAAATGTTGTTAAAAAGTCTGATGATGTAATGTCTGTACTAACGCTGTACAGAAACCTTATAAGGTAAAAGTGCCCGAATTATAGTAAGGCGCACATTTTGGATATCAACGTTGGTATGTAATAAGAATATTAACAATGTGTGTATACCTAATAAGCTCAGGGTGCCCGGAAAATGTTATGGCACACATTTTTCTTAAACGTTGCAGCAACGTTGCTATAAAATTAAGCTATTTGTTTCACACTATTTGTAGCATTTTTAGTGTAACTGCAACTGCACCGCTAGAAAATTCCACTCATTCCAGATGAACCACTGGCGCACATATGCAACGCAAAAGATTACATCCAATGACCAATCAACACATTCTTCCGTCGAACAACAAATAGGATAAAACAAAGCATTGCATCACAAAATTTAAACAACGATTACCACAACAGTGAAGGTACACAACAACAACCAATATGGATAAACTACATTGCAGCAACGCATTCCATAAAGAAACTAGAAAACGATTACAATCATACTCAAGCTACATGAAAACAGACTTATGACCACAAGTATTTATTCAAACAACAGACAACAACGAAAAGATCCACAGACACTGCACCGCCTAACAATCACAACCTAAAAAACACCAACACCTAACCTACAACACCGCTCTCCAACATACCCACAAACCAGTTTCACAATCACATACCATCAAAGCGACCAACAAAAGCCCTTCGTTGGCGCAAATGACCCTAGAAGCTGCGAACAAGGTCTACAGATTCACCAATTTTTCAGCTTCAAAGTTACGGATGTCCCTGAGGTACATGATACAATCAGCAGCAAGCATGCCATCACCCGCCTTAGGGTACATAACTGACTGTGCTGCCAAAACATCATTAGCATACGCCTGCAGCTGCCGGATCAAACCATCCAGATATGCCAATTGCTCACCAATAAGTGCACAACGAGCCCGCAAAACCGCCTGCCATCCCCTCTCCTCATCAACCTGCCTCTCAAAGCACAAACGCATCATGGCACTCAAAAAAGACGAATCTGCATAAAAGGACAATTCGGCCGGCGAATACAGGTCAACCATTAGATAAACAACAACTAATAATGTAAGGACTGAGTGATACTAAACAACAAGAAATTACAAGTTTAAATAAGCAAACCTAAAAACAGAAGTGGCTAGAAATGAAGATGGCGTATCCAAGAAAAGGAATAACACCAGGGTGACCAAGAAAATAGTAATAACTTATTGTTGGAGGTGAAAACTCACCTGCATTACTCGAAACTCTAAACCCAAAAAAGACTTTCAATAGAAAACAACTACATATAGCAACATTAAAAAGAGTAAACAGAAGAGGCAAAGTCATATTCAAACACATAAACTAAACTATGAACACAAACCTTATAGAAAACAATCTGCAACATTACCTGCACTAACAAAAGAAATCGAACCTGAAACATAAACAACCCAAAACAGTTGCTCAGATTTCATTTGACGCGGCACTTCGTTCTTCTCAGGAGCGTATTGTCACTGCGTATGGACCTGGTTTTGGTGATTAGCAATAGAGACTGGCTACTCTACCTTTTGAATTTGGGGGGCTGGGTGTATATGCTACAGGTGATGTCTTGAACTACGCCTTCCTTGCATCTCGACTCCAATCCTCCAGCTTACAGACTCAGCTTCTCCGACATTCTGGCATTGTAAATTTTGGATCTTCCTACGATTATGCCCTATGTGCTTTCAATGTGAAAATGGAAACCGGCCTTTTGGGCAACCCATGTGAGATCACTGCCCCAAACTCATGAAGAAATTGGCAGATATATTTTCACACGTGTTACCAAAGAGGCTAAATCCACCTTCTGCTTATCTTCTAGATAGATGGCCTTATGGAGATCGCAAAAGGAGGACCACACTTCGGATTGGCTCAGGGTGGTCCCGATATCTGGGTTGGGATAGACCATGAATGCTCGAATATACTGTTGTGTGTTATGGTATCGGCTAGGTGTCCTTCTTTTTTTCCACTCAGTTGCCGTGCTCGGCTTGTTCTAAGGTATTTGCAGGGGATATCTACGGAGATCATGTTGTGTCGTGCGCAAGTATTATTGGTATTAAACATCGACATAATGTGGTGCGCGACACTAACCCCTACGCCCAGCTGATCTGTTGCTTTACTCGTGGGATAGAGGGCTTGATATATGTGTTGATCTAACAGGTTCATCGCCCTTGACGCAAACTGTTATGTCTGATTTTGTTCCTGGTCGCGCTGTGATCGAAGTTGCACAGCGTAAACGCGTCATATATGAAACCAAATGCGCAGATATTGGATATGGGTTCCTCCCCATCGCATTCTCTTCTTTTGGGGAACTTGAGAAGGATGTGGTGACCTTACTGAAGTGGATCCGGAAGTTCTCTGTTACTCAAGATATTAGGGCACGTGCAGCTAACTATATTTTTAGTATGATCTGTTTTGCTATAGCTAAAGGAGTGGGAGTCCAACTAGTGTCTCGGCTTCCCACTAATTTCTTGTAAATCTTTTGAATTTCTAATGAAATGATGTTTTTAAAATAATAATAATAATAATAATAATAATAATAATAATAATAATAATAATAATAATATTTATTATTATTACTTGTATAAAAATTTTAATACAACGTAATTTAAAACTTTCTATTCAATTTTCTATATAATCTAAATTCCTTCTTTTGATATTATTGTAATGACTAAATTAAAATTACAATGCAACCAATCAACTTACGTAGGTTGTGTTTGGCAGCAAGAATTATGGGAGATTATGGGAGCTAAAGATTATTTTTTTTTAAAATAAGTTCTCATCTAAAAAGTAGCCTTGTTTGGCTGAGCAAGATTATTGAAACTTTAGCAAAATAATCTCCTAATTTGAAACGCTTATCCAACTAAAGTTTCAGAAAATCCCTGGAGATTATAATTTGCAAATTTACCAAGACACCCTTCCTAATACCCACGTTCTATTATAAATCCATAGTAACCCTAGCAATCTTTCATCTTTCACAGCCTCATAAGTAGAACTCAATCACTCAATTTGTTGGTGGATCAATCGTCTGCACTTGTTGGAGCCACTTGTGATAAGTATGTACCATGTTATATATTACTAGCATTGTGTTTTTTTGTTAATTGCATGATCTTTTTTTTTCTTCAGTCGGTGATATACGTATTGGTCTGTAACTCAAATAGTCAAATCCATTATTAGCCTAATACTTGTTTTGCATATCATGTAGCTTTTTATGTTCTTGTTGCATTATTTATGAAAAGTGTGACTGGTGCATTGATTTATTATACTGCATGATCAGGTTATATGTATAGCCTAATGAAGCTTGAAACCTCGTAGAATTCATTGGATTATACGAACTTGGAAAGATGTTAGAGTTATGCTATATTAAGGGCTTAAGGATTATTTAGTTTTATCCAACACAATAACATAAAATATCGTTTCAAGCCTTTATCTTTACTTTTTTGTAGTTAGCCCAACTGAATAATGACATACACCCTTAACAAACTCAGGTAGATTATCAAAGATTAAATAACTTAAGTTGCATGTAAAGAAGGTAGACAAAACTAATGACATTCAATCAAATGCTTGTTAGTGTTAGATTGCAGCTATGAAGAGGGATTTTTTCCTCCAAATTTTGCATCATTTATACCTAGAAGTAGATGCCGTTTTTGAAATTAATATCCATTTTGTTGTATCGGTTTAATGCTGCTTAATGATCAACTACAACAATTGTCACTATTTATTATGTTTCTTGTGGGTTTTCGCTGCTTAGCGATTCACATGATTTTGGGGTGCGTAATTAAGTTTTAACCTTGATCAACCCGTAACCCGATAAGCACGAACCCGGTAAGCGCAACTGCAAAACAAGAAGAAAGCTTGCTGAAATAATACCAGTAACGTCTTAGATGTGGAGAAGGCAGGGTTGTGCCTTTCCCATATTTGATCATGACTCGAATTAGGATAGGCCATAATTCTGTTGTGCAGTTGTTATGCGTGCAAATGATGTGCAATAAGTATGCAAATAAGATATGGGAGGAAGGAGCAAATATAAGGATATAACAGATATGGAGGGAATTTTAAGTATAACTAACTTTGTAAATTGATTGAATGATTTGTCTACAGATTTTGGCACATATATATACTTTACCAATAGGCACCAATGTGTTGGTTCAATGATTCCAACAGTCATCATGGTTGGTGAAGTAATTGCCAAATAACTGTAATAACAGTTAACTATAATAACTGTTTTATTATGGGTCATTTGAGGCCTTTAGCCCAACCCATATCTACTTACAGAATTCAAACATTACAATTAAAACAAAGAGTCTTTAATAAACTATACTATAAGTCTAATATAAAACTGAAACAGGAATGATCTTTGTTAGGATGGTTGTTTGACCTTAAACAAAGTTCCAACAATCACCCCTCTAAGGTCAAAAACCATCATTCTTCAGTCTTTTGTCTTCAGGATCAAATGATGACAAAGTCATCATTTGGTGAGGCCTTTTCATTCTTGATTTGCTTCTGACTTGAGAGACTGCTTTGACCAAGAGAATAGGTATTGCCTTCCTTTGTCTCTGGTTCAAGCCTTATGCCAAAGTGAGCAGGTTTGATGTAGTCCTTGGGCCCTGTAGATGCATGCAGCCTTTCCTTCTGATCTTGACTGCCAAGGCTATATGTTGCCTTGCCTTTATCCACAAAGTTTGTGGTCTTGATTGGTACTGAAAGTTGTCCAATCTTCTGCATTCTTACAGTGTTATGGTACCCTTTGAGGACATCTATATACATGTTATAGCATTGCTTGAGGGCTTCACCATCATTGTGTGATAAGCCAAGTATTTCTGCAGCCTGTCCAAACTTTTGAGAGAAATGTACTTGAATATAGCCACCCAAACACTCAATAACCTTATAAAGGTCCATCAAGTGTACAACTTTGCCTTGAATCTGTGGTGGTATTGGGCCTGGTAGAGGACCATTGAGATAGGTCTCATAGAACCACTTGAGGGTGCATATAAACCTCTTCCTGAAGTATTCCCATTTAGATCCAACCAATTTGTCTATACTTATCAGGTTCATGAAATTTGTAAACTCAGTGAAGTTGGTGACTTTGGTGGAATAAGTTACACCATTGATTTCAACCTTTGTGCAGTCATGTGGTTGAATTTCTTGAGATGCGTCCAAAACTTTAAAAAGATTGTTAAGGTATTCATTGTGCTTGGTTCTGAGTGTGTCTTCATTGAAGATATGGGTAATAGGATCCTTGAACATGTACTGAAGTGTGCATAAATTATCTTCATAGAGAACCTGTATTCCTTGTTTCTCAAGAAGATTTGCAGACAGGATGTTAAAGGACACCTCAGGGGTATAGAGGACCCCTGGGATCAAATACTTACTATTACCATTCTTAACAATCACCTCTCCAATCCCATATGTAAAGAGCAATTTATTCTCCTTTTCTATTTTGTCTACAGAGAATTTTTCCTTAATTTTACAGAAAAGATTGATCCTAGAACAAATATGCATGCTTAACTTTGTACTGATATACCAAATGTTGTCCCAGTTGTCATGATTTGTTCCCTTAAGCATGCATTTTGTTTCAAAATGTATCAATTCTGGAAAATTAATGCTTACAGTGGGGGATTGGAACTTGTGATGTGTAGACAAATTGTCTGCATAGTTGCTTGGTACATCTTGTTGACCAACTTCTTCCTCCATCTTTCTTATGGGACAATCCTTGATCATGTGTCCCTCTTTCTTGCATTTGAAGCATTTAATGGTTCTGACTTTATGTGACTTAGTGTTATAATTGGGGTGTAGAAGAGACTGATTGTAGTTCTGAATTTCCTCAAGTTTTTCTTTGAGCATATCTTTGCAATTTTGGGTAATCTGCTTTATGCAGATTCCCATCTTGTCTTCTCTGTCCCTTTTGTGTCTTAGAAAGGATGACTCATTTAACCTTCTTATTGGCCTCCTTAAACCAAGGCTCTGATGCCACTTCTTAGATGTGGAGAAGGCAGGGTTGTGCCTTTCCCATATTTGATCATGACTCGAATTAGGATAGGCCATAATTTTGTTGTGCACTTGTTATGCAGTGCAAATGATGTGCAGTAAGTATGCAAATAAGATATGGGAGGAAGGAGCAAATATAAGGATATAACAGATATGGAGGGAATTTTAAGTATAACTAACTTTGTAAATTGATTGAATGATTTGTCTTGGCACATATATATACTTTACCAATAGGCACCAATGTGTTGGTTCAATGATTCCAACAGTCATGATGGTTGGTGAAGTAACTGCCAAATAACTGTAATAACAGTTAACTATAATAACTGTTTTATTATGGGTCATTTGAGGCCTTTAGCCCAACCCATATCTACTTACAGAATTCAAACATTACAATTAAAACAAAGAGTCTTTAATAAACTATACTATAAGTCTAATATAAAACTGAAACAGGAATGACCTTTATTAGGATGGTTGTTTGACCTTAAAAAAAGTTCCAACATAACGGTTCAAAACTGGTAGCCTTTGGTTGAATATTCAAAATTGTTTTAATCGCTTTTATGTCGTTAAATTAAGATAAACACGAATTTGCTTCCACTTACTCTTGCTGCAACATTTCCTCCACCTTGGGCGCTTTCTTTCTTTGTCATAAATCGTATGTTTAGTGTCTAACTGAAATACAGTGTCACATTATACATGATCACTAAAGTACATGTATGGGCATATGAATTCATTCGGGTCTTTGCACTGATCACTATTCTATTTAACATTTATCGGATGCACCAATGCACCATAGTCACAAATTATTATATGACTTAGATCACTCATTTGCGGGTCACAATAATCTTATACGCACTATCAACGTCATTCGTTGGAGTTTCATCTTATATGGACACCTAGTAATGATGTTACGAAAGAAACTTTAGTTTTGGGATTATCAGTAATTTTTATTCTAAATGACTAGTTTATGGTATTCATCTAATATTATAGCTACTTCATATAAGTAATGCTGTATATAATTAGCTTTGAAATATTAAATTCAGTTGGTTTGGATGACATGTGTTAATTGATATTTTTCTATACACGTAAGAGCAGTGCTATAAAAGATTGGAGTAATTAATGTATACGGGTAATTACTGAATAAGATGCATTTCTAGAGTTTGTGTTATATGTGCTTGTTTTCGACATGGATAAGGTGCATTGATTTAAGTTTATGATAAAAATTATATGTGATATTATTAGTAATGCTCAAGATTTTGTAGCTAGAGGATGCTTGATCACCTATCTCATTACATTAAAAGGATATCAAGAACCGTGAGTTAGGATTTGTTATTAGGCATGTCTAGAATGAGTTTTGTCACAAAGTTAGGCAGATTCCGATTTAGAGGTTTTAGGATTTTTGAGAATGATCTCGGATACTGTCCACAATATACATGATTTGAAAGGTAATATTAGTTAAGAAAGGTAGCTAATTTTGTATTTTTCAGTATTCACAAGTTGCTTAGAAGAGGGATCTTTACCGTGCTAAATTGCATATTATAATGCTATACAGTTACCTTGATAGATGCGTGCTTCTTATTACTCATTTTCATTTTCGTTGATGATACTTCTTCCTTTTATGCTTGCTAATTTACCATTACTTTTATTACAATTTCCATTGGAAAAAAGGTAAAATGTTATAGCAAACACCTTACTCTTTGCAATTACATAGAAAATATTTAGAGAGAACTCGATACATGGATGAGGAATCTTCATACCAACCTCCTCTAAGAATGATTATAACTCATCCATAGCAAGTGGTGTTATGTGATGTGTGCAGTGCAATAAAATGATTTATACTGAAACTATATGAGATAAAATTAGGAATGATTAGAAAGTTTTGTGTTTAGCGGATTCTAGTTACATTATGAGAGATATGAAGAACATAGTTTAGACTTGTGATATGGTATTGTGATTTATGCCTATTTGTATTGAGTTGTGACTCAAAGTTTGGCAGATTTCGGTTCAGAGGTTTAGGAAGTCTTAGAATGATCTTGTATATCTACAAATTTATGTGCTATCTGATTAAATCAGTTCAGAAGTTTGGTTAGTACTTGAAATATTACAAATTTATTATTTAATTTTGAGATAAATTAATGTGCTACCTGATTAAATCATGTGCTGTTAAAATTAAATCATGACCATTGTGAGTTTGTGCTATTTAATTTTGAGAATAAAAAATACTGATAATCCCAAAACTAAAGTTTCTGAATCCCAATTTTAGATGGCCTCTAGTAATGATGTTACGAAAGAAAATGTTGGTGCACAAAAACATGATGATCCGAAGAAAAGGGAAACATTTAAGTGGACGGTGTTACGCCCCGATTCCGGATTTGACCGGAAATTATTCAAATTTTAAATCTTTGACGCGGAACGTTTGACTATTACTTTAACTCTTCAAAGAATAGCAAAACTATAACAATTTGCCCTTGACAACCCTTTTATAACATATACTTGTTTACCCTTTTAAAATGATGACCCAAGATTACAATAAAGCCTCATTTATTTGTTGTAATACGGGCTGACGCCGTCAACCTTAAAGCACATTTTCAGATTTAACAAGCGACGGCTCAGAGGACTTAGAACCTGACGCCATCGCCCTTTAAATGCGATGCCGTCAGGCATACTGACCTGCACAATTTGACAGCAAAACTGCACAACCAAATTGACTCCTTTCAACCAAATTAACACTTCAATATTTCCAAAATAACTAAAGACCTTACAAACTATAATTAAATCAACCATGATGTATTTTAATACTTATTTGACCCATCCAACCCAAAATGGGTGGAAATACACTTAAATCCAAACACTCCAAATACTATGACTCATACTTGTTGATTGAAGATACTTTTACAAAACTATAAAAGACTCTCGGGGGTACAAACTCATCACACGAGCTCGGTATCTACCTAGCTTCTAATATCATATATTACCATTTTCAATTAATCATTCCATGAACCACACCCAATCCAAGCCATATCGCTTCAAGCACATGAACCTACAATAACATTAACAACTATAACATGCAAGCGATAACGCTTAGTAAGTAATTGGCTAATACGTGCTTAATATATCCATTGCTAATACAAGCATCTCAACCATATAATCATAACACACAACTATCCAATTAGCACATAAAACATCTTACACATACCTTAGCGATTCAATAATTCCAAGACATGTCTATAACCACTTAACACAACATCAATCACATACTATAACATTTTCATATTAAACACATAGTAACCAAGTTACTTACCTTAGCAAGCCAAGCTAAGCTATTATGATATTGTCATCATCTTCCATCATCTCCATCATCAACACCATCCAAAGCTAACATCCTTAACATATAATCAAAACATACTTAAAACATAAACAATAAACTATAGCCATTGTTTACACAACCATTAGGCTTTCATAACACCTCTAATCATCACATAATCATATATTGATTATATGATGATCTACCCACAAATTATCCAACTTTACCAATAATAAGATTCCTCTAAAATTACTATAATTCTCCTTTTAATCAAACCTTATGATTAAAACATGATCATAACCAACTTACCCAATTACTTCAATTTAATAAAAAGGGTTTCACCCAATTACACTATAACATCTTAATTAGTATTTAATACCACAATTACCCAAAACCCCCAACTTGGATACATGAACCCTAATTCTTCAATTCACAATTAAATACAATTAGGGATACTTACTTGCATAAGGATGATATATACTAGTTAAAGACTTGATTGGAAACACTAATCCCATCCCAATTAATCACCGACCTTACCATCATTTTCCCTCTCTTTTGCTCTAAACTGATACTCACTAATATCCTGAAACTTTTGAGAAGCTAGCTTATATGCAAGTAGCTTTCTTCATTTTAAAGTTATTTCACCATTTGACCTTTTTGGTCCCTCAAGCTCCATTCCTTATAAATTGGCCACACTATACTTCTATAACTATTTTACAATATGACAACTTAGGTCCTCCTCATTTATATAATTACAACTTAACATTTGTAATTATTAGTTTGACTATCGGGTCAACTAGTCAATCTCGTCAAGTCCTTAGACCATATTCGTCTAAGGTTGAGCCTATTTTTATTTCGGGCGACGGGTGTAACAATTCTACCCCCGTTATTTAGATTTCGTCCCCGAAATCTCTTGTCTATTACTTAATTCATATTTTCACCATGTCATCTAAACAATCAATTTATCAATTTATTGCGAAGATTTCCTTAATTTCGCAATTCAATGCCCACTATGACGTAACTAATCTCTATATACATCCATTCTTCGCTTAATTTTCCATAACCAACACGTCATTATGTCGCCCGAGACATAATTTATTTAAACCCATTATTCCAAATTGTCATTTCTTTTACTATTACTTTATATACTTAATCACTTTCATATTTTTTTGACTTTACATAAGTCAAATTCAACCAATACTTCCCTATTTTATCAAAGAAATTTTAATGATTTCAATAACGATATTAATATAACACAAAACTATTACTATAACGTATTGTTGTTGTTATAACATTTTCTAAATTTCGCAATTTTCATAACCATTTTGGTCTTTTCACATTACCACATGCCCCCAAGGCATACTATAATTCATTTTGGCTTTTTAATCTCATACAATTTATGATCTCCCCGATCATTTCCATAAAATATCACATCATCATTAATGGTTTCATTTACTTAAGCTTTATTTTTCTATAACTTAAGTTTACATAACGACCCTTACCTAGGGTCCGACATTAGGCTCCTATTCACTTATCGTATTTCTTATAACGTTTAACTAATTTAGACTTTCACTTTCTACTTTACTACCCTTACTCATGCCATGTCGGAAACACATAAGCCTACTCATTTATACTTCTTCATTTACATGGAGAGGCGTCCCAAACAATGTAAATCAAGAAATATAAACTCGTAGTTCGGTGATTCATAATTTCTTTACTTAAATGAAAAGGCGTCCCTATCCACTTAATTAAAGGAATTATAAACCATCCTACTTATACACTTCCGACATATCTCTAGTACATATTTGTAGCTTGCGTTAACGATCAAAATTTTCATTTATTAGCATTGGATCCTTTTTACTATAACATTTCCCGAAGGAGCCATTTCACATAACTAGAATATAGGCGATTCTTTGCCGATGAAGGAAACTTAATTTATCCCGAAATATTTCTATAACTTTCCCTTGCCAACTCGTACTATAACACATCCTGTAGGATTCACTATAACATATCCCGAAGGATTACCATTATATATATCCCGTAGGACTTTATAACAATAACTGTAACATCTTTCGAGTGGCCTGTAATATTACACTATAACAATATATCATCCAAGCTATTATTAATTTATCAAACATATCATTTCGTCATTTGACCTTTTAACCAATACAAAATTATTGGGCTTATGAGCCCGCCTTCCTTATTTACACATTTACCATGTGTTTATTCATTTCATTTTTTCATTGACCCGTCAACCCTCGTTGACTATTTTCACATTCTTATTACAAGTTTTAGTCTATTCGACTTTATTTACATGTAAACTTTTATAGGTTTGTTCTCAAGACACACCCATTATCTTTCAATATTTACTCATACACATTCTATAACATTATCACGACTTCATCGTGTTTTTATTATATCGCTAACATTCACAATTTCTTTCGTATATTTAGCTTATCGCTTTCTCGTTATTTAGCACTTGGCTTTACCATTTTCACATTTACTTGTGGGCTACAACACACCTTAATATTATACTATGACTCGTTTATTATCAATCATTCATGCTCATTTATTATATTCTATAACTTTTACTCGTCCTATCTCTAATACCATCATATTGGCTACCCATTAGCCATTCACATAACAAGACCATAAGTTGGTCATTAACACAACACGAGTCACACCTTGTCTTATTCATAATCATAACTTTAATTATCATGATTTCAAATCATGCTTTTTTTGGGCATTGACACCTTGACTCCTCTATTAAAGTCCCATAATAATTTCTATAACAATTAAGCACACAATCATATCATACACACCGTCACCATCCACGGTGAACGGACTACAATAATCTATCGCATAAATACTATAACATACAATTTACATAATCATATATGTATATTCATCGACACTACCAAAGTGTACGGTGTTTTATAACCTAACACATTTAGTCCGTCATAGACTTTCATCACATATACCAACCCAATTCTATACACGTAACTACACAATCATAAAACGTTTATGGTGATCTACTCACCTATACACATATGGTCCGCCATGGATCTACATAAATTACATAATATCACTATAACATATAAAACATTTTCACTTAGCACAAACGCATAATTCATTCTATAACTATCACTATACATATAACGCATCATTACCTAGTTATCATATAGCACAAGGCATAGCTTTACTCTATAACATACCATACACAATTTCGATTCACTTATTTTCGCAACTAAGAGTGGTTTAAGACTAGGCAGCCTATAGTGGAAACCTAATTCACTTAAACGAAGCTCTTATACCAATTTGTTACGCCCCGATTCCGGATTTGACTGGAAATTACTCAAATTTTAAAACTTTGACGCGGAACGTTTGACTATTACTTTAACTCTTCAAAGAATAGCAAAACTATAACAATTTGCCCTTGACAACCCTTTTATAACATATACTTGTTTACCCTTTTAAAATGATGACCCAATATTACAATAAAGCCTCATTTATTTGCTGTAATACGGGCTGACGCTGTCACCTTAAATCTGCGACGCCGTCACCCTTAAAGCACATTTTCAGATTTAACACGCGACGGCTCAGAGGACTTAGAACCTGACGCCATCACCCTTTAAATGCGATGCCGTCAGGCATACTGACCTGCACAATTTGACAGCAAAACTGCACAACCAAATTGACTCCTTTTAACTAAATTAACACTTGAACATTTCCAAAATAACTAAAGACCTTACAAACTATAACTAAATCAACCATGATGTATTTTAATAATTATTTGACCCATCCAACCCAAAATGGGTAGAAATACACTTAAATCCAAACACTCCAAATACTATGACTCATACTTGTTGATTGAAGATACTTTTACAAAACTATAAAAGACTCTCGGGGGTACAAACTCATCACACGAGCTCGGTATCTACCTAGCTTCTAATATCATATATTACCATCTTCAATTAATCATTCCATGAACCACACCCAATCCAAGCCATATCGCTTCAAGCACATGAACCTACAATAACATTAACAACTATAACATGTAAGCGATAACGCTTAGTAAGTAATTGGCTAATACATGCTTAATATATCCATTGCTAATACAAGCATCTCAACCATATAATCATAACACACAACTATCCAATTAGCACATAAAACATCTCACACACACTTTAGCGATTCAATAATTCCAAGACATGTCTATAACCACTTAACACAACATCAATCACATACTATAACATTTTCATATTAAACACATAGTAACCAAGTTACTTACCTTAGCAAGCCAAGCTAAGCTATTATGATATTGTCATCATCTTCCATCATCTCCATCATCAACACCATCCAAAGCTAACATCCTTAACATATAATCAAAACATACTTAAAACATAAACAATAAACTATAGCCATGGTTTACACAACCATTAGGCTTTCATAACACCTCTAATCATCACATAATCATATATTGATTATATGATGATCTACCCACAAATTATCCAACTTTACCAATAATAAGATTCCTCTAAAATTACTATAATTCTCCTTTTAATCAAACCTTATGATTAAAACATGATCATAACCAACTTACCCAATTACTTCAATTTAATAAAAAGGGTTTCACCCAATTACACTATAACATCTTAATTAGTATTTAATACCACAATTACCCAAAACCCCCAACTTGGATACATGAACCCTAATTCTTCAATTCACAATTAAATACAATTAGGGATACTTACTTGCACAAGGATGATAGATACTAGTTAAAGACTTGATTGGAAACACTAATCCCATCCCAATTAATCACCGACCTTACCATCATTTTCCCTCTCTTTTGCTCTAAACCCATATTCACTAATATCCTGGAACTTTTGAGATGCTAGCTTATATGCAAGTAGCTTTCTTCATTTTAAAGTTATTTCACCATTTGACCTTTTTGGTCCCTCAAGCTCCATTCCTTATAAATTGGCCACACTATACTTCTATAACTATTTTACAATATGACAACTTAGGTCCTCCTCATTTATATAACTATAACTTAACATTTGTAATTATTAGTTTGACTATCGGGTCAACTAGTTCATACCATCTCAAATTATGAATGATCAAATATACATGCCATATTTTAAGGTACAAAATTGTATGTTTTTCTAATATAATTTTAACGTATCACACCTTTATTAAGACTTAAACTATTTCATTTGTATTTAGGATTGTGTTGATTGTATAGATGGTACACACATAGGAGCATGTATCCCAGAGAATCAACAAGTGCCTTATATAGGTAGAAAAGGGGTACCTACTTTCAACGTAATGGCAACTTGCGATTTTGATATGTGTTTTACTTTTGTATCGGTGGGATGGGAAGGATCAACACATGATACAAGGGTTTTTATTCACGCTCTCAGCACACCATCAATGAACTTTCCCAAACCACCTAGAGGTAATTATATATATTTATGTAATTATTTCTATGTTAATTGTAGAATTACAATTCACTCATTTTGTTTCTTAACCATTTTACCAGGTAAATACTATTTGGTAGATAAAGGATATCCTGATAGAAACGGATATCTAGTTCCATATTCCAAGACAAGATACCATCAATCTTAGTTTGAATATGAGCCACCAAACAACAAGCAAGAAGCTTTCAACCGCAAGCATTCATCTTTACGGAGTTACATTGAAAGATCATTTGGAGTCTTAAAGAAACGATGGAAAATACTTGGTAGAATGCCTAAATTTAGCGTGCAAACTCAGATTGATGTTATTATAGCTGCATTTGCTTTACATGACTACATCCGTATTAGTTCACAAGAAGACATGATGTTTACGATGATGGAGGAACATCCGGATTATATACCACGAGACGAACTTCACGATGTTCATAGTCATAACACGAACAATGAAGACAATTCTGAAGGAGCATCTAATGAGATGAAGCAGATACGTAACGATATTGCTACTTTAATATGGAATGCACATCGTCGCTGATAATTTAACATCATTTTAATTTTGTTAGTATTTTTACATGGGTTTTAGCTTCTCATGCAATGCTACATATTTATGATTTTTATCGATAAATTTATTTATTATTTCTATTCATAATGGGTTATTTATTTATATGTCTAATTATGTCATTTTACACTTTTAATCCACAAATTCAGCTAGTTTTCACTACAAAAAATAGTCTACAACTTTAATCTTTTTCAGCGTTGCCAAACATACAAGCAGTTGCCAAACATACCTGTAATGTAATCTGAAACCAAGTAACTGATTACGTCAGATAAGCAAATGTATTTTTAATAAACGTCAAGGCAAAAAACCACTCATTTCACAGATCCATCAAACAAGCTCAAAACTAGTAAACAAACAAATAGATCTATGAATCAAACTCAAAAAATCTATTAATTTGAATCCAAAGGTAATGCTTTTATTACTCTGTTTTAGGTTTATTAATTAGTGTCTTTATTTAGGGTTGATCAGTGTGTTTAATTGATTACAATTTTGATAATGTATTTTTGATTGCTTATTTGCTTGTTTAAGGTTGAATAGAAAAGGTTTTGCTTAGCTCAGTATATGACGTCTTCATCTTCATCTTCATCTGTACCAATAACAAGATCAGGATGGACATATGACGTCTTCCTCAGCTTCAGGGGCGAAGACACTCGAAACACCTTTGTGGATCATCTATATGCTGCTCTCGTTCAAAAAGGAATACATACATTCAAAGACAATGTGATGCTTGGGGGAGGGGAACAAATCTCTTCAGAGCTTCTGAATGCGATCCAAGAATCAAGGTTTGCGGTTGTTGTGCTTTCCAAAAATTATGCAAACTCTTCCTGGTGCTTGGAAGAGCTCGCCAAAATTATGGAATGTCATCATCAGATGGGACAAAAGGTGTTACCGGTATTTTATCATGTCGATCCATCCGATGTGCGTGGACGGAAAAGAGACTTTGAAACCGCCTTTAAGCAACCCGTGGAGGGCAAGTTTAAGGGAGAAATGGATAAAGTGAACAAGTGGAGAGAAGCATTAACTGCAGTTTCCAATTTTTCTGGCCATCATATCTCACCATTTAGTGGGTTAGTTTTGTTGCTTCACTCTTTTTATTTCTTGCAAAGTAAAATAATAACACTGGTACCATTATACATACCTCACATATATCCTAGCCGAGTCTTGTACTCACAACCCCTTTTGGTTATGTTGCTTTACTAATTTGTCGACCTTCACTTCAGTTGACTACTTTGGATTAAGCAAAATACAAGTTAATTAGAAATTGGTGAAGTGGTCCACCAAAAAGAGTTTACTCAGAGAAGAACTCTGAACAAGTGATCAAAACACATGGCATTTTCAACATCCACTAAAATACTGCCATCTCAATATCAGTTTTCTGTTAAACTATCCTAGCGATGTTCTATTGTTCTAGTAATATAGTATGTTCTGTTCCTCTGTGCTACTTAAGACCATGCCATCTCTGCATATTAGTTAGGCTGTTATTGAGTAAGATCATAGACATGAGTTGTTCGGTATATAATGGTGATGTATCAGTATATGTATGAGATTATTTGCACATGGTGATGCTATGAGTTACACACGATAGTATATTAGTATTTGTTTCTTAGATTCTTTCTCTATCTCTCTATTTTTTGCACACAGTGATATTGTAAGTTTTACTACCCAAAATGCCTTACTGCCCATGTGGCTGAGTGAGTCACTAATGTACTTCAGACTTGCAATTCTTATTATTCTAAACCAAAAAATCAACTTTTGCATAAATCATCATGCTTAACAGTCTATATTAAAAATAAATTTAACTAAATAACATAGAGCAAAAACAACACTTTGGCTACATAACTCGTTCAAATTGAACCCACATGATACTCTTCTTTAAAACGACCTGCTTCGACCTGATCCACCCATTTTGCCATCTCTACCCATCAGGTTTTTGGCCTTATTTCACTTGACTAATTGAGATTTATTTTTTATCTATATAGATTGCTTATAATCCGTTTCATTATACCGGCCTATTTACCTACATAATTATTCACCTCAACAGTCTCTATTTTGGTTTACTTTGCTAGTTACACTCTTATACATACAGGGGTGAAGCTGCAACTGTTAACAAGATTGTTGAAGATATGTTTGCTGATAAACCAGCCCATGGTAGAAAGAATAATCTAATTGGTATTGAATCTAATATTGAGAAATTAATTTCAAAATTAAACATACAAGCAACATAAGAGGTACTGACTATAGGGATACATGGTATGGGAGGTATTGGTAAGACGACTATTGCTCGAGTATTGTATCACAGAATTTTATGTAAGGGTGTGTGTTTGTTTTTCTAAAAAAACCTCTTACCGCCTCTTACCACCTCTTACCACTTACCAGTCAGACAAGGTAAGAGGCAAAGGTTGTTTGATTTTTTTTTCCTTCTAGTCAGACGCGGTAAGAGGTTATCCCTCTTACCCAATAAGATGTGGTGGTAAACTCTTATTAACACCCTAAATTTTCTTGTGTTTTTATATGTTTTCGTCCGTTTTTATCCGTTTTTATATGTTTTCGTTCGTTTTTATACGTTTTCATCCGTTTGTGTACGTTTTCGTTTATTTTCTTACGTTTCATACGTTTGCATAAGTTTTCATCCGTTCTTATACGTTTTCGACCGTTTTTATACGTTTTCATCCGTTTTTATACGTTTTCGTCCATTTTTATCTGTTTTATACGTTTTCGTTCGTTTTTATACGTTTTCATCCGTCTTTGTATGTTTTTCGCTTGTTTTCTTACGTTTTCATATGTTTTCTTATGTTTTCATACATTTTCGTCCGTTTTTATATGTTTTCATTCGACTTTGTACGTTTTCGTCTGTTTTTATACTGTTTTCATCCGTTTTTATACGGTTTCGTCCGATTTAATTTCATCTAATCTTATATGTTTTCGTCCGTCTTCATACGTTTTATCCCTCTTTTTACTTTTTCGTCCGTTTTTAAACGTTTTCGTCAGTTTTTATCCGTTTTCGTCCGATTTTATACGTGTTCATCCGTTTTCATTGGTTTTTAACCCTTTTTTACGTTTTCGTTCGTTGTCATCCGTTTTCGTTCGTTTTAATACGTTTTCATCCATTTTTAATACGTTTTCGACTATTTTTATACGTTTTTATCAATTTTATTTTGTTTATACGTTTTCTTACAAAAACATATAAGAACATACAAAACGTAAACGGACGAAAACGTGCAAAAAAAACGAAAACATATAGAACGGACGAAAACGTATAAAACATATATGAATGGACGAAAACGTATAAAATTGGACGAAAACACATGAAAACGGACGAAAACGTATAAAATCGGACGAAAACTTATAAAATCGGACGAAAACATATAAAAACTGATGAAAAAGTTTAAAAATGGACGAAAACGTATAAAAGCGGATGAAAACATATGAAAACATAAGAATGCGTATAAAAAGAACGAAAATGTATAAAAACGGACGAAAACGTAAGAAAACAGGCGAAAACGTATAAAAATAGACGAATACGTACAAAAACGGATGAAAACGTATAAAAACGGACGAAAACGTATAAAATCAGACGAAAACGTATGTAAACGTACAAAATCGGACGAAAACGTATAAAAACGGGTGAAAACGTATAAAAACGGACGAAAACGTATAAAAAGGGATAAAAACATAAGTAAACGGACGAAAGGTATGCAAATGTATAAAAATGTAAGAAAACGTACAAAAATGGACGAACACGTAAAAAAAGGATGAAAACGGACGAAAACGTGTAAAAACGGAAATGAAAACGTATGTAAACGTAAGAAAACCAAATTTTAAGTTATTTACTAACGGCCGTTAGTATAAGGGACGAACGATGCAAGTTTAGCACGTAACGGGTACACACAAGGTTTGTGTTACAATGAAAAAAAAAAGGCTACATACAATAACAAAAATGGGCAAGTTCGATGCATTTTTTTGTGATTATCCCTTTAATATATACTTAAAAAAGACAATTAAAACTATTCGGCAATTTTTTAAAAAACAAACAACATTATTTCATATGAGATACAAATTAGGATATGATTGAATTAATTAAAACTTGTTGAAAAATGCATTAATAGCAATTTACAAAAGAACTGATCAATCCCAAGAAGCCCCTTATCAAGTTTCAATAAGCAATCCCTTATACTCATAGTCCCCAAAAGTAGTTGGTTGTACAAAGCATAAGAATAAGGGACCAAATGTGATGATAATATTTCATGAGAAACTTATTGTGCAAAACCATGAAAGATGGCTTTAGTAACTACCTTATACAAAGAGTACCACCATTCATATACCCAAAATCAAGCCATTATCTTTGAATCTCCGTTTATATACCGAAAGGTATTATTCTAATTATTTGCATCATGACTCTCGTCTCTTCGCTTCTTGACTCACATTCAGGGGCGGAACTACTTATATAGTTTTTTTTTGTAGGGGGGGGGGGGGGGGGGGGGAAATATCAATTTTTGGTGTAAAATTTTTTTTAGGACCATTTTATTAAAGTGCACCCCCACCCCAAAATCAAATTGCCCCCCACCTGTAAAAACCTAGATCTTTATCTTAAAAAATATCAGTTTTTGGTGTAAATTTTTTTAAGACCTTTTTATTAAAGTGCATCACGAATTTTATCGAATTTTTTTTTGCCCCCCCGTCCTCTATGATCTTGGGTCCGCCACTGCTCACATTGCTCTCTTCTTGGCTCCATATCAGTCCTCTTATCTTTCTTTTTAACACATAAACTTACCCTGCTCGAATCAACCTAAACCAAGGTTCCAATCGTGTCGGTTATGCACAACATGTCCACCGATCCCGTCAATAACATCCGATATTGATATGATATTTACTTGAAGTATGAGTATTATGAAAAGTACACCTGCAAGAGGGGATACTCATGAAAAACACCAAATTCATGTTAGTTATCATCTGATAAAATTAAATGTATGCAACCTTTCCATAATAATAAACCAAAACGGAAATTATCACTTGTTAGAAAACTGTCAGATGAAAGTTCTTAGTCTCTACAAATTATGCAAATTATACAGTAACCCGTTAACAAAAGTCTAGCGGCTAACAATATAAACAGAAAAATACGAGCAGTGCATTTTATCTAATACAAAGTTAATAAACTTGTAGGATACTGGTTACATTAATCAAGTCCCCCAACACCTCTACATAATGCCACTATTAAACTGCATAAAAGGAATAAAATATCAAAACAAAGACCACATTCGTTCATGAATATGTTGAACCAATCCGAGCAAATCAACCACTTTTTATAGATGTGATTAGTGGATCGAGATTTAAATGTAACTGTTATGAAATGAGATGAAACTTGAAGGGTTGCAATTAAAAGTGAGTTATCATATGTGATGAAGTTGAAAGGGGTGCAAAAATTCTTAAACGGTATGAGTTTACTTCTCATGTGTTTATTAATGAATCTATTGTTTGACTACTGGAGTGCTGGCGAATGGGCTGACTTTGATGCTTTTCTTATATTCACATGTTTTAGACTTAACAATCATAGCATTTGAAAGGTTTTCATTTATCGTGCAATTGCATAAATATGTTTTAAAACTTGAAGTCATTAAGGGCCCGTTTGGTTTGTAAATGGGTTTAGGATTAGGATTAGGATTTGGATTTGGATTTGGATTTGGATTTGTATTTGTATTTGGATTAGGATTTGGATTTGTATTTGGATTTGAAGAGAGAAAATAATATAATAAGATAATTATATAATATTTTAAAGATTAAAAAGGTTAAAAAGAAAATGCTATAAGTTATATTATAAAAGATAAGTTATTATTTTTAATTGTGGGTCCTACTTTATCATAAAAAGACAAAAGAAATTGATGAAAAAATATAGAGCGAAGCGAAAGTAGTGGCTGAAAACAAATTTAAGAGTCAACAACTTGTTCTGGTTTCACACTTGGTTCTACATCTGGTTCTGTCTGGTTTTGTATGAATATGTCTGGTTTTGTATGAATTTGTGTCTGTCTGCCTGAATCTGCTCTTCGTCTACCTTTGTTCGGATCTCTCTGCTGAATGCTGAATCTGCATCTGTCTTTCTGAACATTCGGAGTTTTATTGTTAAACTTTCAATGTAGCATTGTGAGTTTGAGAGGGGATGGTAGATAATAAAGGTATATAGGCCCGGGCTACTTGTTTAGATCTGGTTTAGATCTGTTTAATAGTTGCTAAGTTTTGTTTAGGTTAGTCACTATTTAATCTATTATAATATTCATAGTTAGTTATTTGAATCTGAATAATACTGTTTCCATCACTGTCCACCCATAAACAAATCAACTAAAACTTCTGTCCACCCATAACATGTACAAAACTATTTGCACTAAAAGTCAAAGGTCAAAACTAAAACACTGAATCCTCATTTCACAGACCCATCAAACAAACTCAAATTTAGTAAACAAACTGATAGATCTAATCAAACTCAAAATCTATATATTTGAATCCAAAGGTAATGCTTTTATTACTCTGTTTTAGGTTTATTAATTAGTGTCTTTATTTAGGGTTGATCAGTGTGTTTAATTGATTACAGTTTTGATAATTATATTTGTTTATGGTTTAAAGATGTATTTTTGATTGGTTATTTGCTTGTTTAAGGTTTATTAGCCTGGTTGAATAGACAAGGTTTTGCTTAGCTCAATATATGAGGTCTTCATCTTCATCTGTACCAATAACAAGATTAGGATGGACATATGATGTTTTCCTTAGCTTCAGGGGCAAAGACACTCGAAACACTTTTGTAGATCATCTTTATGCTGCTCTCGTTCAGAAAGGAATACACACGTTCAAAGACAATGTCATGCTTGGGGGAGGGGAACAAATCTCTTCAGAGCTTCTGAATGTGATCCAAGAATCAAGGTTTGCAGTTGTTGTGCTTTCCAAAAATTATGCAAACTCTTCCTGGTGCTTGGAAGAGCTCGCCAAAATTATGGAATGTCATCTTCAGATGGGACAAAAGGTGTTACCGGTATTTTATCATGTCGATCCATCAGATGTGCGTGAACGGAAAAGAGACTTTGAAACCGCCTTTAAGCAACACGAGGAGGGCAAGTTTAAGGGAGAAATGGATAAAGTGAACAAGTGGAGAGAAGCATTAACTGCAGCTTCCAAGTTATCTGGCCATCATATCTCAGTGTTTAGTGGGTTAGTTTTCTTAAATTTGTTGTTTCACTTTTTTGTTTCTTGCAAAGTAAAATACTCACACTACGATTATACACATCTCACATATATCCAAGCCCCAGTCCTACTTACCCTATGTATTCGGGCGGCGGCGGGGGGGGGGGGGGGGGGGGGTGGGTGGGTGGGTAGGAAAAGAACTGTTTCCGCACATATGAGATAGACAGAAGGTATGGGACGACCAGATCACCATGGAAAGAGTCTTGTACTCACACCCTCTTTGTTGATCGATCTCTCACATACCGCTAGGTCAAGGCCTTTTTGGTTATGTTGCTTTACTAATTTGCCGACATTCACTTCAGTTGACTACTTTGGATTAAGCAAAATACAAATTAACTAGAAATTTGTGAAGTGGCCCACCAAAGAGAGTTGAAATAGAGTTTACTCAGAGAAGAACTCTGAACAAATGATCAAACACATGCCATTTTTAACATCCACTAAAATACTGCCACCTCAATATCAGTTTTCTGCTAAACTATCCTAGCAATGCTCTAATGTTCTAGTAATATAGTATGTTCTGTTCCTCTGTGCTACTTAAGACCATGCCATCTCTGCATATTAGTTAGGCTGTTATTGAGTAAGATCATAGACATTAGTTGTTCGGTATATAATGGTGATGTATCGGTATATGTATGAGATTATTTGCACATGGTGATACTATGAGTTACACACGATAGTATATTAGTATTTGTTTCTTAGATTCTTTCTCTACCTCTCTATTATTTGCACACAGTGATATTGTAAGTTTTACTACCCATAATGCCTCATTGCCCATGTTGCTGAGTGAGTCACTAGTGTACTTCAGATTTACAATTCTTATTTTATTCTAAACCAAAAAATCAACTTTTACATAAATCATCATGCTTAACAGTGTTAAACAATATTAAAGATAAATTTAATTATAAAATATAGCAAAAACAACACTTTGGCTGCATAACTCGTTCGAATTGAACCCACATGATACTCTTCTTTAAAACGACATGCTTCGACTTGGTCCACCCATTTTGCCATCTCTACCCTTCAGATTTTTGGCTTCATTTCACTTGATTAACTCAGATTTCATTTTTCTCTATATAAATTGCTTATAAACCGTTTCATTATACCGGCCTATTGACCTACATAACTATTCACCTCAACAGTCTGTATTTTGGTTTACTTTGCTAGTTACACTCTTATACATACAGGGGTGAAGCTGCAATTGTCAACAAGATTGTTGAAGATATTTTTGCTGATAAACCAGCCCGTGGTAGGGAGAATAATCTAATTGGTATTGAATCTAATATTGAGAAAATAATTTTAAAATTAAACATAGAAGCAACACAAGAGGTACAGACTATAGGGATACATGGTATGGGAGGTATTGGTAAGACGACTATTGCTCGAGTATTGTTTCACAGAATTTTAGGTAAGTTTGTTGGTGGTAGCTTCATTAGCAACGTTAGAGAAAATAGTTCTACTCCAAAAGATATATGTGCCTTGCAAGAAAAAATTCTAAGAGATATTTTAGGGGCACGTCACTGGTCCAAACTTCTGAATCCTGAGGACGGAGCTGAAATGATACAAAAAAGATTATGCAATAAGAAGGTTCTTCTTGTTCTTGATGATGTGGATGATTCCAAGCAATTAGAGTTCCTAGCTGAATCAAATGAATGGTTTGGTCCAGGAAGTAGAATCATAATAACTACTAGAGATGAGCATTTGTTATCACATGCAAATGCCAAGTACAAACCTGCTCTTTTACGTATGGATCAAGCTGCTGAACTCTTCAGTTGGCACGCCTTTCGGGAAAAGAACCCTCCTGATGGGTACAAAAACATTTCAAATCGGGCAATACGCTATACCGGTCATCTTCCTCTAGCCTTGAAAGTTTTGGGCTCTTTCTTACATGGAAGAGAAGCAAGTGTGTGGGAGAGTGCATTAAATAAACTAGCCAAAATACCAAATAGAAAGATTTTTGACACACTGAAGTTGAGTTTTGATTATCTAGATGATGATGAGAAACAAATATTCCTTGATATTGCATGTTTTTTCAAGGGCAAAGCAGTCGCAAATGTGACTAGAGTACTAGATAGTCTTGGTTTTCACACTGAGATTGGGATTAGTGTTCTCACTGAAAAATCTCTTATTACGGTTTCAAAGGGAACTCTAGGTATGCATGATCTCATACAGGAAATGGGCCGGAAAGTAGTAAGCGAGAGTTTCCCGGGTAGCAGGCTATGGCTTATCGACGTAATTCATGACTTGATTAAAAAAAGCAGGGTAATAAACCTCTGTTTTTTAACAGCTGATATATATGTTAAAATATTTGTTTCTGGATAACATTATTGATCTAGGGTTTAATGTTCGGTGCAGGAACTACATGCAATTGAAGCCATAAGTGCGCCGCGCATAGACGACCCAGGTCCGGGTTTACCCGTTGATGTTTTTGAAAATATGAAGAATCTTCGGCTACTTGATGTTTACGATGAATTCACTTGTGGTGAACCTACCTCTCTCCCTGATGAATTACGTTGGTTTTGCTGGAGTGATTACCCTTTTGCATCTCTGCCAGTAGCAGACATGCATAAGCTTGTTGGGCTTAAATTGTGGTCTAGCAAAATTAAACATTTATGGAATGGACACAAGGTATTTATTAAGCAGATGAAACGAATTCTCTAGCAACAGAGCGATAATTACTAAAGTGGTTCTTATGTTTGCCACATATAACATATTCATTCAGTCCCATTTTTTAATAAATCTCGGATGTTGTCTTAAGATGATTCGTCCCTTTTACGTCTAACTTTAGTCCTTTTTACGTCTTATGGTTACTTTAACTGTTGAAGCATAATCTGGCGCGAAACATAGTTTATTCGTAGTCCCACGGATGGCGCCAACTTGTTGAAGCATAATCTGGCGCGGACTAGATTCAACGACTCTCCTTGGCCGTTAGTCGTCTTCTCGAGCCCTAGTAGACCTGTCAACAAAGAGAACCCGTTAGGAGTGGACCCGAGGCCGTAGCCCCGGGGTCCACCTCCGACGGTCAAGTTAGTATGCGTGGTAGCATATCATAAGTTGTTAGGGTTAGAGATAACCTATCATGTATTTATAAGGGATGAATTAGGGTTTAGGCGTAGAGTGGGCCGCATCTGCCGGGCCTGACCCATTCCTGGCCCAGTCCGGACCATACGTCCACATTAACCATTTAAGTAATGACTCTCACTTACATTTATTATTATTATTATTATTATTATTATTATAAAATCACTTTTCATTAGAAATAAAACCAAAGGATTACAAGAAATTAGTGGGGAGCCTCGAAACAATCTGGGCTCCCACACCTTTAGCAATAGCAAAATTAATCCTACTGAAGATATGAGCAGCCGCGCGCGCTCCAATGTCTTGAGTTATAGAGAACTTCCGGATCCGCTTAAGTAAGGTTACCGCGTCAGCCTCAAGTTCTCCTAAGGAGGAAAATGAGAAAGGGGTGAACCCATATCCTTTGGTTTTTATTATTTTTTATTATTTTTATTATTATTATTATTATTATTATTATTATTATTTTTTATTATTTTTTTTTTATCTGCTGGTGCTGTTTTTATAAAACATCACTTTATTAAAAACTCATAGGATTTACATCACTTTATTATTATTATTATTATTATTATTATTATTTTTCTTTTTCTTTTTCTTTTTATTAGTTATTATTATTATTATTTTCATCCCACCAAACATTTTCATCATCAACCCTCATCTTTCAACCAAAAGTACCCTCATCGTTACCTTCCTCATTACATGTCAGCTTCTCCAAAATTTATCACAACCAAACACGCATCCTTTAATTAGAAAAATTTTTCTGAGGAAGAAATGAGATAAAAAAAAATCCTCTCATTTAAAGGTGAAAGGAAAAATACCTAATATTTAACGGTCAAGCATAGTCAGAATAACGGAATCACGCAAAATAAACTAACTAAACTCATAACAGGTCGTAACTTTTAGGATTGGATCCGAGATTTTTTTAAAATTTAGACCAAGTTTGTTATATCTGACAAATCCCAAGGACCATTTAAGTAATTAACTCTATATCTGTTTTCAATATTCAGTATCCTTGATTTTTATTAATTTTATTTTTGGTGTTTTTGTAATCAGAGTATGTTGAACTTGCGATTCATTAACCTCAGCTATTCACACTCTCTCATAAGGTTTCCAGATGTTTCTGGAGCCCCAAATGTTGAGACTTTGAGTTTGTCACATTGTCAGAACTTGGAGGAAGTGGATGAGTCTCTTGGATATCTCCGAAGGCTTAGTTACTTGAACATGTGTGCCTGCTCGAAACTCAAGTTTCTGCCATCCAGGCTTGAGATGGAATCCTTGGAGACGCTCATTCTCTCTTATTGTGAGTCTCTTGAAAGATTCCCAGAATTGTCACCATGTATGGTTAAACTATCTCATATAGATTTGACCGATTGTTCGAATTTACAAAAACTGCCATCATCCATCGAGAATCTGTGTAACCTACGCTTCTTAAATCTCTCGTATACAAGTCTTGTGTACATTCCACACTCTATATGTGAGTTAAAGTGTCTCACAAGCCTTAATCTTGTCGGATGCCATAAACTGCAGAATTTGCCAGATGAGTTTGGAAGAATGGAAAAATTACAAGAGCTTCACCTGAAACTACCAGCCTCTGTTAGTTTTCACGTTTTGAATAATTTGTGTTCCTTGAGAAAACTAGATCTTAGTGGTAGTCAAATCCGAGACAAAGATTTCCCTGAAGATCTTAATCGATTTGTTCTCTTGGAAGAATTACTTCTACGTGGGAACAATAGATTATTAGAGTTGCCTGCAAGCATCACCCACCTTACTTGTCTCAAAAACCTCAACATAAGAGATTGTGAGCAACTTCAAATAGTGCATAGGCTCCCATCAGGAATACAAGTATTGGATGCAAGCTATTGCAGATCATTAAGAAAGATTGAAAATCTATCTGAGGGTTATGAGTGGTTGTATAACATATCCCTCTATGATTGCAAACAACTCCTAGAGGATGCAGAATGTGAAAGATATCTCGATAAGATGTTAAAGGAAACTTTTCTTACGGTAACAAGTTTCTCTCTGCCATTCATCTCAAATTTTGTATATTGATGCGTATGCAATTTAATTAAGGTTACAGTTTTGTTTTGGGTGCAGAAATATGCTGCTGTAGATAGTTGTGTAAGTATTGGTGTTCCTGGAAACATGATTCCAAGCTGGTTTAAAGAACAAGAAGATGGAGACACAATAGCATTGAAGTTACCTCCCAATTGGCAAACCCAGATCATGGGGTTTGCAATATCTGCTGTGTTTAGTCCCGAGAGGCGATGTCATATTGACATTAATATAGAATTAAGATTTGAAGATGATGGAATGCTGATTACTAAGACAGATATTGATTGTATTAATGCATGTTCAGGATCTGAGAAGGGGAATTTGTGGGTTGGTTACATACCATTTAGGTTGTTTGAACAACTCAATGATGATGGTGAGGATTGGTCTCACGTCTTTGAAGGTAATCTTTTAATCAATATAGACAATTCTGACAGAGCAGTATTAAGATGTGGGGCAAAAGTTGTGTACAAAGAAGTGGAATCAACCCAACAAACTAAACCATCCATCCCTTTTTATTGGAACTGGAAGCTTTCTCAAACCTCTCCAAATACTTTCTGCATGGGTATATGTGATTGGGCGGAATAGCAGTGGGGGACATGCCCCCAACCAAGGTCATACGGATACACATAATATATAGAAAAAAAATGTTAAATGGATGCCGAAAGTCAGTGCCCTCGCCCATAAAATCTGAGTGCCCTCGTGGCTCTCAGCTTTCCAACAGTTAGAGAGTGCTCTAATATAAAAGAATTGTTTTTCCGGTGGTTATTTGTTCGATCGGAGAATATGGAGAAACTGAGGTTGGGGAAAAGTGATAGTGGGTGTGAGATGGTGGGTATTCGGGAGGAGGATTGCTACATCCACATATATTTTACAAAAACAAATCCACACGAGGAGGTGTCAACATGTGATTGGTGTATTTTCATACACTTTCTCCCTTTTTTTTTTCATCACACCAATCACATGTTGACACATCTTTTGTGTGGATTTGTTTTTGTAAAATGTGTGTGGATGTAGCAATCCTCATTGGGGAGTATATTATAATTTTATTTTTATTTTTTTAATGTACCTTGGTAACCGGTGATATAACTTGGAAAACTTGCGTATTTAATTATTGTATGATTGGCGCTAACTTAGAGCATTTCTTATAGTAAACTTTTTGAAAAGGTTTATATAATTTTCAGGTCATATGCTCTTAAATTTTTCATTATATAAACCTATTATCACTATGTTTAAACTTGTTAAAATTTTATAATTTGATGAGAAATTAAATGTATTACATGTATTTAGTTCCAATGAAAAAGTCTATAAACTTGAACCTATTTCGTTTTATGTCATCATAAACGTCATCTCACTATGATGACTCAATTTATAAACCTTTTCATGGACCTCTTAGAGTGGATGCTCTTATAATTATCAAATATGTGGCACACTACTTTGAATATGTTAACGGGATAAGTGATTTCATGTTAATTTGCTAGATATTCTCAAATGTTCTCTATATGGTTTTGATTTTTCTTTTAAAACTGCAAAAATTTCATATTTTTTTCAACTATTTATTTAACATATTTCACAAATATCTTTAACAAGATTTGATCTACAATTTATTGTTTTGTAATCAACTCACATACAGAGACTTGGAAGCCTTAATATGATAGTCACATTTCTTTTAATTAAATTATTCATTACACGCGGGCATCTTTTTACGACACCTAATATGTTAGTACTTTTTTTCTTTAAATCTTTTTATTTAATCCATGAGCATATATATTATAAAGCCTAAGCGAGTTTCTTAAATTAAAAAAAAAAAAGTTGGTGAAATCACCAACTGAATTTTATTTTATTAACACGTAAACTTTAGGAGGAGAGTTATTTTACATACCAAGGACTCATCTCCACCATCCATCTAAAAAGAAATCAATGGCTAAGATTAAAATCATTTTATTATTTCACATATTTTTTATAATTTAAATATCTCTTAAACCGTTAATCGTTAAGCGAAAATATTTACACCGTCGCGACGAGCATTTAATTATCTTTCTATAGACGGGCACTTTGATATACTTTTGAAAAAAGAAAAAAAAATCGTTTTTATCACGTTTTTTCGTTTTTTTTTTCCTTTTTTTACGTTACTGAAATTTGCATGAAAAAAATCATATATGATTAAACACTAAATTGAATATCACATGTGATATTAGTGTTAAATCATATATGATATGTAATATCATATGTGATATAATATGTATATCATATGTGATTTTACACTAATATCATATGTGATATTACATATCATATATGATTTAACACTAATATTATATGTGATATTCAAATTAGTGTTTTATCATATATGATTTTTCAATGCAAATTTCAGTAACGTAAAAAAACGAAAAAACTTAAAAAAAAAAAAAATGAAAAATATGAAAAAAAAAATTCTCGAAAGTATATCAAAGTGACTATCTATAGAAAGATAATTAAACGCTCATTGCAATGATATATATTTTTTCGTCTAACGATTAACGGTTTGAAAGATATTAATATTTGAAAAAAAAATGATGAAAGTGGATTTTTTAAATTGGTGGTATTAATCTCATCTATTAAATGAAATAAAAATGGATGATTGAGATTGATCCCTTAGTATGTAAAAAATCTTTTGTCCTCAAATGATCTTAAATCAAACTTTAGTTCTTAAACCTTGCTAGAAATTATCAAATTTTGAATCTTTACGAATGCAATAACGCTTACTTCTTAAACCTTGCTAGAAATTATTATATCATAATAATCTGGTTTTCCCAAACCATATATATTTTTCATTCATAACGAAAATACATATACTAGTTTATTACATAACAATGTTGGTCAAAACTAGAATAATAGAAACTATTGATCAAATGAATTTAATCAATATTGATATTATTGCTTCTCCGTACCTTTTTTAGGTGAAACTGGTGAACATAAATTACTTATCAAATACTATAATACACAAACATTCAGCAAGCCAGAATGTTCTATGACAGACCATAGAAAACATTATGACTGTTATCAAAACATACATACAATCCAACTAATACATCAGTATTGACAATCTACATCTTCAATACTTGAATGCAATTTCACCAATTCACCAAAGGACTAATGTTGTTGCAAATGATAGCTAAGGTATCTTTTTATATTTTAATGATGAAAAAATTATTAGAAAACACTTAAAATCACGAATGATAGCGTAAAAAACCCAAAAATGCACCAACTCCAGTCCTGACACGCCAGGTTGGTGCGCTGGCGCGGCCAGAGACTGTTTGGTGTGCTTTCGGTTTTTTCAAGTCGACTTTCTTACCAGAAAAAAAGTGAATCTTTTAATACAGGTTTGTACATGATATTATGAATGTTTGGTAAACTCGCAATAAGATTTGGACTTAGAGACATGACCAAAATACATTTTCTCGTTTTGTAAAACGCCAACTCAAAAATGTTTTCTAAAAGCCATTAGCCAAGTCTAAAATGTTTTTCTCAAACTTAGAAGATTCATACCTTCACTAAACCTTCAAATGAAAATATTCAAATGGCTATAATCTTTACGTTTGTCTTTGCTAATCATGTAACAAGTTTACTTCCTTATTGGTCAAATAAGTCAATGTCACTTTGCATAAATGCAACTTTCCCTTTATCGATTAATGATTTACTTAAGACGCAAATCATTTATCTTAGTTGCATCAAGGTGATTAATGAATATACTAATTATGGCTAAATCAATGATTATGAAATTTGAATATCTATTGCATATGCTTCCTTCTCCAACACTCAACTTCTTACACAATATTTCTCCTCTTCACCTTTACACCATTCTTGTCTTTTGCACCTGCTCTTCTTCACCTTTATTGACTCATACACCACAAACATAGCCATTCTATTACTTAACAACCTACATCCAGTCACAATGTATCAACCGGCATTTCTGGGGCAATATTTGTTCATGAAAATCGAAACTATTTGTGATAAACTGTAATTTTCGGAACTAGTTTTAATAATAAATTATATTTATTATCACTTATATTTCATTTGTGAACTTCTCCGAATTCATTTGACTTAAGAACGAGATGATGTCTCGCAAAACGTGAAAACCGACACACAACGCGTACCGGCACAACCGTAACATAATAAATGGACTAAAATACACCGTTGGTCCCTAAACTTGGTCATACGCTTCTCGTTGGGACAAAACAGGCCGTTATCATCGCCGTAGGTCCAAACCTTGGCCTTTAAATGCCAAACTCGTCCCTTGACCAGGATTGACATAGTCAACTTTAATTTTCTGGATTTCCTTCGAGGGTATAATAGACCATGTCACACCCCCAAAATATCACAGCGGAACGATAGTGTCATTGGGGTATGACGTCATAGCACAAAGTATGGATAAAGAAAACGACCTCTATAATGAGACGTTTTAAAGAGTTTACCATTCGATTTAATTAAGTTAAAGTTTACAACACATGAGATCCCAAAGTTTGATAATGCATAAAGGTTTACAAAACATGTCGAATGGTAATAGATAAAAAACACTAGACTCCAATGTATGCCATGAGACCCAAAAGCTCCATGAAATGCTATCGCCTTACAACCTGAGATAAATATGCTAAAAAGTGTCAACACTAAGGTTGGTGAGTTCATAAGTTTGTGATAAAATGATCTGAAATACTTAGAGAAATGTTCACACAGCAAAGGCATTGTAAATCCACTCAGTTCCAAGTTCCGCCCATACAAAACTTGCAACCTGTGTGTTCACAACCCATTGCCTAAAATAGAATGACAATCATGAATATGCGCATTAAGGTAGTTAAAAGTATAAATGTCACCACAAGAGTCTTCCAACATATAAATATTGGGATGTTTGTAAATTAATAGCCTTCCAACAACTTAATTTGGAGCCACTAATTCTTGTATGTTTGTAAATTAATAGCCTTCCAACAACTTAATTTGGAGCCACTAATTCTTGTATGTTTGTTCCAAATATGCATATGAAATCAAGTATAACCCAATCAAGTATATAACGCAATCAAGTCTAAAGTATAGGTAATGTTGTTTGGCAAAAGAGTTTAAATGTTTGGATAAATAAGCATATATCTCGCCCCAAATAGTTTATAGGAATTTAAATGAGTTAAAGCGGGGTATGAACTCACCTGGTATGATTGATATGCTAACAAAATGAAGTGCACTAAAATGAGGCTCGGAAACTATCCGCGACAAGAATACTTGATGAGGTTTAAGGACAAAAGGGTTTTTCCTAATCAATTGAGGTTTGTATTGCAAAACCTATGCAACAAATGATACTAGTGTATATTAAAACTTGTCTTGAAAACTTGGAAATGATTCTTCCTTTTGATCCTTGGCTGCCGAAATTTAGAGAGAAAAGATGATAGAAATTTTGATCTAGTTTTTGCAAATGAAAGAAATGAAGTATATTGTATAATAAGGTATATGTAAGTAAGATATTTTGTAACATTTGTGTGAGTCACCCCCCTTGTGTCGACAAGGGGGTGTTAGTGTATGCAATTACCCTTTTTTTTTTACTAAGTATTAATGTGTAATTAAGTGTAAGTTACTTGAAGACTTGTGGTAAATTGTGTACCCATTTGAATATTTAAGGTAGCGTTAGATAAAAATAAATTTTCACGGGTCAAGATAAAATATATTGAGGTCATAAAAATTATAAAAATACATTTCTTGAAAGATTTGAGTGAATAAATATTTATCGGGTTGAATTTAAGAAAACCGTCGTAATTTATATAAACATAACAATTTATATGCGAAATAAATTTAAAACACCTGGTAAACTAATAATAATATTTTTATAACTTAATATGAGTATAAAAATATATTGTGATAAATTTTTGGAAGTAACGGATCAAATGTTCAAAATAATTTATTACGCGATAACGTTTATTTAATATGAAATTATGCGTTTAATGTGAAATGCAAAACCCATGCATGACTAGTATGATGAATGTAGAGTTTGAGAAATGACCAAAAATTGAGAATTGTGACATTCTTCCCATGTCAGAGGAATCACGTCCTCGTGATTCAATCGATGATACAAAAAGTTCTACCCTAAGGTTTCGCGGAATCAAGTGTATGGTCAAAGTGTGTATGCCAAAACTTATGCGTCTAGGGAAACGTACCAGTTATGCATTGCGGGCTGCCTCGGTCCCTATATAGAATGCTCGAGGTCGAGGTGGACTGATATTGAGTACAGGGTTTGGGTTGTTTCCTTCAATTGCTAAAGCTAGGTGTTGGTTACCTTGTGGTTGCCTCTGCGTTCCATTCAACTTAGGACAATTATTCCGGAAGTGGTTCGGGCTGTTACATTCAAAGCAAGTCCTTTGATTATTTCTCATGTTGCCCATGTTAGCCGGTGCTACCTGTGTTTTACACTGCTCCTTAAAATGGCCGTATCGATTGCAATTTGTACACAAGCGGCAGGGCTTGGTCTTCGGATGATGATAAGCACATTTAGCACACTTGGGATGTGTACCCGCATACTCTCTTTGTTCAGTACCAGTTGCCACAAAAACTCTTGCCCTTTTGTTGTCTGCTACCACGTCCGTTTGCTTATTCGACCCACTCGCTTCCTTCCTCTTGTCACTGCTCTTCAAAGCACCATTTCTAACCATCTCGTCTGTCAGGGTTCCTGCCCTCAGTATTGCACTTTGTATTGTAGACGACTCAGTCGTTTTCACAGTTCCACGGATTTCAGGCACAAGACCATATATGTACCTCGCGATTCTCTTGGATTCAGGGGTAACCATATGAGGAACTAGTCTGGCTAATTCATGGAATCGATCTGTGTAGGCTGCGTGACCAGCTCCTATCATAGAGTGATGATAAAGTTCATGTTCCAGTTTCTGCATTTCATTGTCCGGGCAGTACTCTTCTTGCAATAACGCCTTAAATTCGTCCCATGTCATACCTATAGCTGCTTCTCTGCCCCTAGCCTGTAGCTGTGTGTTGCACCATGTCAATGCCTTCCCGGATAGCAAGCAAGCAGCATACTTCACCCTCTGATGTGTGGCACAATTGCTGATGTCGATCACTGACTCTGTCTTCTCTACCCATCGAGTATACGCCAAAGCACCTCCTATACCATCAAACTCCACGGGTTTGCATACTGAAAATTCCTTATACGTGCATCCAATCCTGTTGTTGTTGTTGTTGTTGGTGTTGTTATTGTTGCCACTGCCAACTACATTGTTGGTGTCACCAGTGCCGTTCCCGTGGTTTCCCGAGTTATTCATATGGTTTCCAACTTGTGTGACAATAGTGGGAAGCAAGATTTGAAGTTGTTGAGCGATGATGGCGGCAAAATCAGGGTTTCCGCCAGTGTTGTTGTCATTGTTACCCACGTCGCTACCGCCTCCTCTACCTCCACGCTCACCTGTCATTCCACCCCTTGGTGCCGCACCACCTCGGCCAGTACTGCGTGTTACCCTCTTTGGTGCCATGATCTCTGTAAGGAAAGAACCGTTGAATTCCCAATGTCTATGCTTAACGTCCTCAAACATAATACCACGCCACAATTGGTTCCTAAGGTGTACCCACACCGATCTACGTATGCGTGGTCGCATATGTCCACGTGGGTTGTGACGCATTTATAATTATGTTGGCCACCATAATTATAATTGCTTCATTTCACACGTGTACATACCACCAAGAACACATGTCTCGGCGATTGTTGTTACTGAAATAGATAGCCATTCTATCATCCGATTCTAAACAGTGGAGGAGGAATTTAGGGTAGGTATCTAGGGAGAGTCGCACTTGGTGTATAGGAAATTCCGTTAGGTGCTAAAGTCACTACGAGGTTTGGTCGCCAGCAGTTCCTAAAGTATCCTCAAGAGAACTCCCATCCTCGGGCAAAATCATCAAATCTATCCAGCTTTATAGTAACACTTATTTAGCTCGATCTCGCATCTCATCAAACAAGAACTGTCACGAGATCAAGTTAGATAAGTGCTCATTACTGAGCTCCATATCTTTGATGACCCAACTAGATTTTGGGACTCCCCTATTGGTACAAGGAAACCACGTTATCCAATGAGGTGGTTCTAGAAGAAATACTTAAGAAAACATATGCGCACGAAAAGTGAGTAAGGCGATAGGAAACGAAAGGATCGACGTGAAAGCGGTTATAGTCTAGGAACTAAAATGCAACCTAGTTCTCTATAACCAAGTCTCTGATACCAATCTGTCACACCCCCAAAATATCGCAGCGGAACGATAGTGTCATTGGGGTATGACGTCATAGCACAAAGTATGGATAAAGAAAATGACCTCTATAATGAGACGTTTTAAAGAGTTTACCATTCGATTTAATTAAGTTAAAGTTTACAACACATGAGATCCCAAAGTTTGATAATGCATAAAGGTTTACAAAACATGTCGAATGGTAATAGATAAAAAACACTAGACTCCAATGTATGCCATGAGACCCAAAAGCTCCATGAAATGCTATCGCCTTACAACCTGAGATAAATATGCTAAAAAGTGTCAACACTAAGGTTGGTGAGTTCATAAGTTTGTGATAAAATGATCTGAAATACTTAGAGAAATGTTCACACAGCAAAGGCATTGTAAATCCACTCAGTTCAAAGTTCCGCCCATACAAAACTTGCAACCTGTGTGTTCACAACCCATTTCCTAAAATAGAATGACAATCATGAATATGCGCATTAAGGTAGTTAAAAGTATAAATGTCACCACAAGAGTCTTCCAACATATAAATATTGGGATGTTTGTAAATTAATAGCCTTCCAACAACTTAATTTGGAGCCACTAATTCTTGTATGTTTATAAATTAATAGCCTTCCAACAACTTAATTTGGAGCCACTAATTCTTGTATGTTTGTAAATTAATAGCCTTCCAACAACTTAATTTGGAGCCACTAATTTTTGTATGTTTGTTCCAAATATGCATATGAAATCAAGTATAACCCAATCAAGTATATAACGCAATCAAGTCTAAAGTATAGGTAATGTTGTTTGGCAAAAGAGTTTAAATGTTTGGATAAATAAGCATATATCTCGCCCCAAATAGTTTATAGGAATTTAAATGAGTTAAAGCGGGGTATGAACTCACCTGGTATGATTGATATGCTAACAAAATGAAGTGCACTAAAATGAGGCTCGGAAACTATCCGCGACAAGAATACTTGATGAGGTTTAAGGACAAAAGGGTTTTTCCTAATCAATTGAGGTTTGTATTGCAAAACCTATGCAACAAATGATACTAGTGTATATTAAAACTTGTCTTGAAAACTTGGAAATGATTCTTCCTTTTGATCCTTGGCTGCCGAAATTTAGAGAGAAAAGATGATAGAAATTTTGATCTAGTTTTTGCAAATGAAAGAAATGAAGTATATTGTATAATAAGGTATATGTAAGTAAGATATTTTGTAACATTTGTGTGAGTCACCCCCCTTGTGTCGACAAGGGGGTGTTAGTGTATGCAATTACCTTTTTTTTTTTACTAAGTATTAATGTGTAATTAAGTGTAAGTTACTTGAAGACTTGTGGTAAATTGTGTACCCATTTGAATATTTAAGGTAGCGTTAGATAAAAATAAATTTTCACGGGTCAAGATAAAATATATTGAGGTCATAAAAATTATAAAAATACATTTCTTGAAAGATTTGAGTGAATAAATATTTATCGGGTTGAATTTAAGAAAACCGTCGTAATTTATATAAACATAACAATTTATATGCGAAATAAATTTAAAACATCGGGTAAACTAATAATAATATTTTTATAACTTAATATGAGTATAAAAATATATTGTGATAAATTTTTGGAAGTAACGGATCAAATGTTCAAAATAATTTATTACGCGATAACGTTTATTTAATATGAAATTATGCGTTTAATGTGAGATGCAAAACCCATGCATGACTAGTATGATGAATGTAGAGTTTGAGAAATGACCAAAAATTGAGAATTGTGACAGACCATTCACATTTTTTACCCAACCTTCAACCCAGGGACCAATTGTGAGTATGGCTACTAGCCGTTTCTTCCCTGATACGCTTGCATTTAATTTCGCGGGAACCTATATACCCACCCAACAAACAACTTTACCAATCATAATACACCATTATCCAGAAACGTTAAACTGAAAATCGAAATCAAGAATATAAATCCTCATATCCAGAACTCAAAAAGACCAACCCAACTTCCAACAAAACCATGTCGATCGATCGTATTAGCAACATGCCAGATGTAGTGATCACTAACATTTTGAATCGGTTGCCTTTGTTAGAAGCGGTGAGAACCTCTAGTTTAGCGCGAAACTGGAGGTCTAAGTGGACTTTGCTCACCGATGTCATAGTTGATGAGGATTTCTTTTATTATTTAACATATGAGTTTGATGGGAGGCTTGTTACTAGATTCTTAAATCGGCATATGGGTCCAATAAGAAAGTTTGTCTTCGCTTTAGATCCAAGATCAATGATTGGAATAGACAACTTTCATTATGAAGAGATTCGTGAGTGGCTCTTCTTTTTGGCTGAGCATGGAATTGAGGAGCTGATTAGTACAAACTGGTATGGTGACCCAGTTACGTTCCCAACCCAACTTTACTCTCGTAGTGAGTTGAAACATCTGGTACTTCATGTTTGTGGTATGGCTAGTTTGGAATATTTTCATGGCTTTCCAAATCTACTGAGCTTAGAATTGATTCATGTCAATTTTATAAGCGGTACAGTTTGGGACTTTATTGCTGGTTGTCCATCACTTGAGTCTCTTAAAATGAATCGTCCTAGTACAAACGAGATGAGACTATGGGATATTGCAAAAGTTAGGAATTTGAGGAAGTTAGATTTGAGATTCGGTCGTTATAATGTTGTGACGACAATCACAACATCCGATATCTTTCACCTGACAAGACTTCAAAATCTTGAGACCCTTACATTGGATTTTGATGATTGCACGGTAAGAACAATTTTAGTTTTACACTTATGATTTTACAATGTTAAAGAAATGTGTAACAGTAATGACATTTAATCTTTATAACTTGTTGTAGTTGATATGGGAAGCTAATTCTAGGATGAATGTGCCCTTTGTATCCCTGATTAAACTTAAGCTGTCTTATGTCGATTTTGGGAATATTGTTATGTTATCGTTCATCATTGAAATGATTCGTGGATGTCCAAATTTGGAAATGCTGGATACCAGAGTAAGTGTTTTGGAGTAATGCATATGTATCAAATAAACATTCCTAAATTGCCATGTTTGTGTATCTCTCAACACTATTTGATTTTTCAGGCAGCAAACACGCTTAGTGTTATACCTTTGGAAAATTTTCCCAATGTTGTAGACATAAACACATTCAGCCATGGCAAGCTACAGACTGTGGTGTTTCGAGCTTTTCCCAGAACAGAGCATGAATTAACTTTAATAAAGTTTATACTTGCGTGTTTCCAGTCGCTAAAGACAATGAATATCAGGCTCAGCGATAGGAGTCATGATGGGAATGAAAATATCAAGAACAACTGGGAGTTGGCTAGGAAGCTATTGAAACTCCACCGAGCTTCCCCCACAGCCGTGGTAGATTTCTTTGAGTGGTTGTAGTTTATGTATGGGTTGAATACCCTATGACAATTAATGTTGCAAAACTGTTTTGGTATATTGGTACACTATTTGTTTATATGGTTTGGTTAAAATTAGCTTGTTCATATGTTGTTGTTTGTGCTTATTGTAGGTGATGCAAGTTTGACAATCGAAAGTCAAACTTTTATTTAGCATTTCAAGTTGATTGTGGCAATTTGATTGTAGGTAGTATTTGCATTTTGACTATGTAAAGTCAAAATTGCAAAACCATTACTCAATATTTGACTTTGTAAAGTCAAAATTGCAAAACCATTACTCAAATATTTGACTTTGTAAACTTAAAATTGCAAAACCATTACTCAATATTTGTTTTGGAGTTTATTGATAATTTGATATGTTTTAGAAGTTTGACTTAAGAAAGTCAAACTTCTAATGGTTTTGTGTATTTAATCTTCAACTAAGTTGTAGTATACGTAACTTGGCAACTTGAGGGACCAATTGTGTATTTTACAGTGATTATTGGGCGGGAGTTTTAAGTATGACAACGGCAACCAAGACAAATTCAGGGACCGAGTGTGAAAAAAAATCACTATTAGAAAATTGACCGTCTCTTACCGGAGACGATATTAACTAGTGCACACCAAACGATAAACCCATCCACCACTTTTTCCACACACAAACAATTTTCCAATGGAAGATTTCCCCATTTTGAATGAACTCATGGAGGTTGCTGATTCATCAAATTTGAATGATCGTATGGCTATCTGGTTTGAACAAGAGGCTGCCCAAGAAGGGATTCTGAAGAAGCTAGTTCTTCAGTGCATTGAGCATCTGAAGACACGAATAATGAAGCGTAGGGAGCTGATAGAAGAGAATGAAGCTCTGGGACCTCGGGGAATTGCGCTTGACTGTGTGGATGCGCTGACGAAAATCCAGTCGAGGCACACACACCAACTTGCCCAACTCATACAGATTGTTGGTGAAACAGATGAAGCTATTCGTTTCAACTAAGATTTTGTTAAGAAAATGGCTGAACATAATGCATGAATTTTGGGTTTTCCACGGGGGTAGATAAAGGCGGTCTTTTGGGTGCTAGTTTTGGAAATATAGGTTGCTAAAAAGGGTATGTAAATTGGATTTGATGTAGTTGTTTATGATCTTTAACATACTTTATTAATGATAAAATATCATCTTGGTTATGTGTTGTTTAATCTGTTCTTGTATTGTGATATTGGGTGTATTTTAGTCTAATTAGTATCAAAAAAACCAAACATCCCCTTGTATCAGCAAAACCAAACAGCCCCTTTTATCAGCAAAACTTTAATCAGCAAAACCAAACACCCCCTTGTATCAGCAAAAGCAAAGGCAATGGTTTAAAAAGATGTGTTGAAAATGAAAATACTTTAGCACTAAATCATAATGTATCACCAAACATCCCCTTGTATCAGTTAAACCAAACATCCCCTTTTATCAGCAAAAGTTGTTACAACAAAACCAAACACCCCCGTATCAGCAAAATCAAAGGCAGTGGTTTAGAAATATGGGTTGAAAATGCAAACGCTTTAGCAGTAAACAATAATATATTGACAATGGTGTATTGTAACATCTTCAATTTTGACTTACCCAAGTCAAACAAACTTATGAAAGGCAACAAATTGTAACTTACTATTGTGGTATGACTTGGGTAAGTCAATTGTAATAAGAAATGCAAAACGATTTTCAAGCGGATACAATGCACAACCAAACACAATTACTTAAATAAGAACCCAATTTTTTATTCATCCATTTCATGTTCTCAAGAACTACAAATGTTTACTATCATCTAAACATACACTTAGCTAGACCCACAACTATCTCTATCATCCTTTTCCTTCCTTTCCTTAAGATATTTAAACAAAATTTCAAGATTTGTAATCCTTTCTCCCAAATCGTTAACCTTTGATAACACGATGTCAGCCTCATCCTTCTCCTTCTTAACACCCAAACCCTTTTCATTTGGGCAGTCTGCTTTCCTCAATGAACTCGACAAAGCCTTTCCCTTATCATCATGTGCCATTATTGTTTTTTTTGCTTTGGGTAGAATGTGTGTTGATTGTATTTTAGGGTTCAATGTTGGTCCATGCCGATACAAATATAGTTGAAGGTTGGGTTACATTTTAACGAAGGTTGGGTCAAAAATGTGAATGGTCTATTATACCCTCGAAGGAAATCCAGAAAATTAAAGTTGACTATGCCAATCCTGGTCAAGGACGAGTTTGGCATTTAAAGGCCAAGGTTTGGACCTGCGGTGATGATAACGGCCAGTTTTGTCCCAACGAGAAGCGTGTGACCAAGTTTAGGGACCAACGGTGTATTTTAGTCTAATAAATGCTTTAATATGATTTCTACAACATTTATGAGAAACTAGTCGTGTAAATACTCGTTTTTCGTGGAAAAACTATTTTAAACGCAAAAGCAAAATTTCGTGTCCGAAACCGTTCATTATCGAGCCCAAAAGAGTCTCGAACCTCAATTTTATAAAAGATAACAAAAAGTACAGTTTTGGCCCCTGATTCGCTTCCAAACAGTCAAGTTTAATCACACAAGCTAACCACTTGTGAATGGTCAACCGTAATAAACTTAAAACAGCTCAGAAAGCAATACAATTAAGATCAGAGGTATAGTGTTTCCCTAGGTCGTTAAGTCCCACGGAGACTCAATGGTGTTTCAACAACTTTCAGATGTCGAGTAATCACTAAGGATAGTGATCAGTAAGGATTTTGGAATATTTATACCTAAAGAAAAAGTTTATAAATTACAGGGGCTTAAATGCAAATTAAAGAAAATTAAAAAGCTAAATTATATTGAATAAACGCTATCACTATATTTAAAATGATGTTTTTGTGATTTTTATTTTTGAAAACTATTTAACTACTGATATTAAGCAACTTTAATAAAGACAAAAAATTTACAACTTAAAAATAAGCTATTTAGAAGCTAAAAATCTCAACAGTTTTGCTTATGAGCTTATTTTGATTATTTAAGCTCAAATAAGCTGCACAGTTGGAAACAAAAGATGAAATAAGCTATAAACAAGCTAGAGCTACTTATATAAAGCTAAAAGACACAAATAAGCATACTGAAAAGCTAGAAATAAGCAAATAAGCACTTATGCTAAACTGAGAAATGGACAGATCTAAAAGCCTGTTGCAGCCCTATCAAATAAGCTACAAAGTGGAATTTTAAGCTTGGGACCTTAAGATGGCTTGGTTAGCTTTCCGAAGAACTAAAATTCACAAGCTGAGGTTAACTAGTGAGCTTGTGACAAGCTTGTGAAATTGACCATAAAACTGTGCACAAGGCACATTTTTAAAAAGGTACTCAAAATAAGCTAAGTAAAAAGCTGTTAAACAAGCTGTCTAGAAAATATAAAAAATACTAGGATAAAGATAAGCAACTAAATTTTAATATCCTAAAAGCTCAAATATTGAAAGCTAATGTGTAGTCCTATAAAAATTAATCTATTTTATTCAAAAACCACTAATACTGAAATTTTGACATTTTTTTAAATTAAACACTAAAGTTGACTAAAGTGAACTTGTAATCAAATCTAATGACTGATTATGTTGTATTAAGGTTAATTAAGACTAGTTTGATCTATATTAACAACTTATAAACATAAATACATGATTATGAAACATGAAATTCCAACAGTTAATGATTAAGGTGTGATCAAAGATCATTTTGACTTTCTATCAAGTGAGGACTAGTTTTTATGGTATGTTTGAGTTATTAGATGCTTATAGGACACAGAATAACAACAAACAACAACACAAATGGCTTCTAACCCAGATAACAAAGCAAATCCAAACAATCTTTTATGAGACTGTTCTTGTGATTTTCAAAGAGTTTCACAGATTTAGACCATGCATTTGATTACAGACCTTATATTATCATATATTAAGGCTAAATAAACATTAAACAACAACACTAACAACATAAAACTAAAAATTACACTTATGCTATATTTAACTGTTAAAATAAGATTTTTAGTAAATATAAATTTTAAAGAACAAGCTAACTATTTTATTGTTTAATTATACTTAACTATAACTTATAAACATAGAAACACAATGATTTAAGCTAATGACTGACTACACAGTGAAATGCTAAAATGGAGAATTAAGCTTACAAGTTTGATTCCAAGTAAAAGCTGAGAACCAAAGCACAAGACCAATCCTAATAGCTTTCCACAAAGCTTCTAACCCAAGGCAATCCAATATTTACCCTGCTCCAGCTTTGACCTTCACTTTCATGGAATTTTTTATTTTTCACTAATTATTTGGTATTTTTGCTTTTTTACTTCTAAACTGATTTTAAGGGTTACTAAAAGCTTAGATAAGCTTTCTAGGAGCTTATGTTGGCTTATGAGTCCAGATTAACAACTAAAAACAACATTAGAACATTTTGAGATTTTGAACTTTGAAAATTGCATAAACTGAAAATGAAGCTTAACACTTAAATTGATTATCACAAAAGCTTTATTGTACACTAGAAACTTGAAATACAAAGCTTAAAAGCTTAAAGATACACTGGAATTTAAATTTAAGCTAAAACGACATAAGTAAACTAAAATTATACTAGATACTTTGCTACATTGCTACACTCTTGCTTTATAAAGATATTTTAGGCTCTGTCGACATCTCTGAGCAAATCCCACCTTATTTCAGCCATTGGATTCATCCAGATCATCAAATTTGACAATTGGCAATTTTGGCGCCAATTTTCTCTTGAGCAGGTTTTGTGCATTGATTGGATTTTGGAAGATGTGGAGGTGTTAGAGAGTGGTTAGACAGGTGTTAGGGGTGAGGTGGAAAGGGAAAAGGTGGAAAAACCAGCTCTGGTATTGGATTTCAGCTTGTGGTGAGGACGATGAACAGTAGTTGTGGTTTTTGGCGGGTTTGACCGAATTTGACCAAGTTTATTAATAACGGGGTTGGGTTGGATTTGGATATTGGGCTTAATAATAAAAACGGGTCCGTTTGGTTTGTTAATAATCACAAGGACCAATCATGTAATTTCTGCCAAATTGAAGGGCCAAACCTGTTACTTTTACAAAGTTATAATAAGGACCATTTCTGCCAAACTTTAATAGTACAAGGACCAAGTTTGATAATTTTCCATTTTTTATAAATCCAAGGACTATTTATGTCACTTTTCAAAGTTGAAGGACTAAAGTTGTCATTTTGCAATTTTAAATTTCAAAGATCAAATTTGACAACTCATGAATCCCTAGGGACTTTAAATAACATTTTTCTTTATTTTGAATTACCAGGGACTGTTTTTGACAACTTTTGAAACTTGGGGGACTAAAACTGCCAATTATGCAAACTTGATACGTTTTTCACCAGATTTTGATATTTTTGCATTTGAAACACATAAAACACTTATTTGTGATATTTTTATCATTTTGATGCATTTCTGAGTGTTTTCAGATGTTTTTGCAGTTTAAATGGTACAAAAATGATGAGTATTTAGACACTCATCAGCCCCTGTGATATATTTTCCTCCGCTGCCCCTTAACTTTGGAGAAATTACAAAATTGGTCTTTTTGGTTTAGTATATCAAGAAAAATTATTAGGGTTCCTCATTTGACATCTAACCCTAGCAGCACTTTGCTCTCTCCTCCCTAGCTCAGCCGTCACCCACCACACCTCCGGCACCGTTTTTCGGCAGGATTCCGGTGAAGCCACCACCACCATTCCAACGCCGCCATCTACATCAAGAGACCACGAAGGTAAAGAGTGTTGATGCAAATAATGTCTAAAAACGTTATTGCTATCTTTCGATATCTCTACGTTTTGATGATAACAAAATGTAAAAACACGTTACGTTAAAATTAACGTAAACAAGTTTTTAATCGAAATATCCCAGTTCTACATACATCACTCTAGGTAATAACAAATAAATGTTCCCAATAACTATTTCCCCCCCCCCTCAAACAGCTCCTAACTTCCCCAAATAAACTTTCACCACTAAAGACAAAATATGGAGCATTTTTGTCTGGGACGATACCACGGTACCACTAAATTTAGTGGTACCGTCCACTGTAACGACAAATTTTTACTTCCTATAAATACCAGCCCATTTTACAGATTTTTCCCATCCTTTTTCACACAAAACTTTCTGAGTTTAAGTCTCCTAACACACACACACACACTCTTTTGATCATTTAGATAGTTTTATTTTGTTTTAGAGTGATCCATTCTTTCAACCAAGTGATCACCTTCATTCCTCTCCTAGTGCAAAAGAAGAACACATTGTATTAAGAAGGTAGTAAGTGTTGTAGTCATAGTAGTGTGCACTTGTAACATTTGTTACACACTTGTTGTATCTTGATATACATCAAATAGTGTTAGGATCGACGAACATATGATTTATGTGGTTTTAGGAGGTCTTGGTTGGTGGAAGAAGATGAAGAGATTCATCTTCTAGAGAGAGAAAGTAGTGAGAGGGAGGAGAAACAAAGATAACTTGATTGATAAAACACACAATACAAATGACCTAATGATTAAACTCACCCCTCATAGAGAGTCATGAGGGGTATTTATAGGCTCTACACATTACAAATTTGCCACTTAAATGATACTAGTCCCTGAGGGCAAAGTATACTACGCATCTAGTCCAATTCACGTAAGTGACGTTATCTTTATTAAAAAGCGAGGCTAACAATCTCCCTCCAAGATATCGTCACACGTGAATGGTTACAATGAGACCTATAAATACATAAACAAAGTAAATTACAATAATAATGAACAATGTTGACTTTGTTGAAGCGCAGAGTCTCTGTAGTCTAGATACTGAGGCAAACTTGAAGTTCTATCTTTCGACGATCTCGTCATTTGATATTTGGCGCTGACGGCACAAATCCTTGTAGCTCTGAACTTCAACTGTAACGGTCTAGTTAGGTTATTACTCCCTCCTAACTAGTGAGCCTTTTTTCTTTTTTGCTCCCTCCTGAACCGACAACTCTCTTCCAACACACAGCGGAGAAAATAGACTCTTGATTGTAGCACAATGGTTGTCATTCTGGGAACATCATAACAACATAACTCACTTAGTATTGCTTCCAAGTTGGTAAAAAGCCCCGATGTACACACACACTACTTCTCCTTCTTCGCTCTTAAGCACAATTCCCTTCGTCAATCCAATCACGAAAGATGAAACACCAACTTCTCTCTCCTGATGGTTGCGAGCTATCGGAATCATCATAATGTTGCGTACATGCCATATACCTTTTTCTTGATGCAATATTAAAGCCTTTGCTTGATCAAAATTCTGTGAGAATATGTTGCAAAAATACTCTCAATACGTCTCTCAAACCAACCTTAAATCGAACATCCTTTGAATTCACCGGCTAATAGTAATGACCACATATGGAGATAACCCGATACGACTAACTTGAAAAGGAAGTAAACATCCCAACTTTGTGGCTTACTACTTGTTCTAAATTCTTGATCAATCCACAACGCCGTGTGACACTGAGTACAACAACGTAACTCCTTAAAGTGATGGTTATACACTGTGAGCACTACAACGTAACTCCTTACATCAGTTATAACCAGATTGTCAAATTCATAATCGCTTATGAAAAATTGCCCAGACAAGTTATCTTGAGACCATTGACTTATCTCAAAGATAAATAAGTACATCCTTGAAACGTCACTTCAACTTCAAATCAATAATAGCGTACAAAAACCCCGTAGTCATTTTTTTCAAAGATTCGTTTAAGCCGTGAATCTGTATCCCCTGTGAAAAATTAGCAATACCGAAAATAACACTCTTTTTCAACAATTATCAAAAAATTGCATCCAATTTTTTTTATATAGAGATATACTGGCTCGGATAACAATTTCTTGTTCACATTATTTGACCCATGATAAACCTGATAATCACCGTCCAATGATGGAAGCCTAATGGTTTTGGTCATTCTTTATAATTCGAATATTATCACAAAGTGAAAGCTTTGCAAAGATCAGTGATGGATTAATGTTTCAATTAAAACAATCTTTAAAAGATTGCAAAAAAGATTGAAACTAATCTGAGATTTTTCTGTTTTTGATTTTTGTAAGATTGGAGTTGAGGTAGTTGAGGTTTAGACTGAGATTGATTGTTGATGAGTTAGGATAGATGTTGGATTGGATGTTGAAGTTTGTTTTTTTTTGTTTTTTTTTTTTTTATGTTTCGGATCTTTTGAGACGGTTTTGTTACAACTCGTTTTTTGTTTGAGATCCATGGACCAATGATGTAATGGTACTGAGGTCGAGTCGTCTTTTGGTATTAGGTTTATGTGGTCGTGGTCTTTTTAGTTTACGCATACTTTCTTTTTCAGCTTACGCATAAGATCTTTCTTGAAAAAAATCTTACGCGTAACTATCTTTCCATTCTTAAGCGTAAGCCTGTAGATATGCGTAAGCATGAGTACTTAGGCGTAAGGCGTGAGTTAAGCGTAAACATTGAGTTATGCGTAACCCATTTCTTAGGCGTAAGCATGTTTACTCGTAACCATGTTCTTACGCGTATTCCATACGCGTAAGAATGTCCTTAGGCGTAAGATTAGGGTTTTGACCCTTTGACATTTGCTCCGGCGAAGTTTCCGACCAATAATTCGTTCAGATTCAAAGTTACTCAGAAAAAGCATAAAAGCTTTTCATTTTGACCCTGTTTGACCTCACGAATCTGACCAGATTGACCACGTTTTCACAAATATGGTACCAAAAAAAATCATATGCAGTACTGTTTGGACAAGATTAGGACACAAACATATATAAACGTTGATGGGACCATGACTTTTTGACCAAAAATAGGACACATAACTTTGTTAAAAACTGATATCACTAAAAAGTAAGGAAAAAAAAATTTTCCGACTAAAAAAATGATATAAAAACAGTCCAAGACAAGATTCGAAACACAATAAATCAACATACAATAGCCTTGGCTCTATACCACTTGTTAGGATCGATGAACATATGATTTATGTGATTTTGAGAGGTCTTGGTTGGTGGAAGAAGATGAAGAGATTCATCTTCTAGAGAGAGAAAGTAGTAAGAGGGAGGAGAAACAAAGATAACTTGATTGATAAAACACACAATACAAATGACCTAATGATTAACCTCACCCCTCATGGAGAGTCATGAGGGGTATTTATAGGCTCTACACATTACAACTTTGCCACTTAAACGATACTAGTCCCTGAGGGCAAAGTATACTACGCATCTAGTCCAATTCACGTAAGTGATGTTATCTTTATAAAAAAGCGAGGCTAACAGATAGTCTTGAGTCTTGTTTTAATAACTTGTGTGGATCATTGTGATCTTGTCGAGATCTTGGAGATCTCTTATTGTTTGTGAGTTAGTGTGTTGATCAAGTGGATCAAGTCTAGATCGTGGTGATCTAGTAGTTCGTGTGATTAGCAAGGTCGGGTAGATCGTGAGTGAGATTGGTACTAGATAGATTAGTACTCGACATTTAGCTTAGTGTCGAAAATTATGATAAACGGTTTTCTCCGCCTCAAGGGAGTTTGTTGAGATAGTGCTTAGAACTCTCGAGTTGGGTACTCGAGGAGTAGAGTAGGGCGAAGAAGAGCTTCGTGACCAAACCATTATAAATCTCTTGTCTTGGTTTGATCTTTCCATCTCTTACTCTTTACTTTCATTACTTACTTTCTATAGTTGTAGTGTATCTATTATAGTCTTGTTAAGTAAGATTCATATTGTTGTGGCTTGATTTCACAAAGGATTCAATCGAAGTTTTTCACAAATAAACTTTGAAAACTAAATTAAAAAGCAGTAAACTATTCAACCCCCCTTTCTAGTTTCCCACAATTGGTACCAGAGCCACGTCAGTCAAGATTTGTAAAATAAATTGTATTTTAAAGCTTGAATCGATCAAAGGATTTCGACAAATATCAAGAAGGGAAATCTATGCAAAGACCACCACTTTTTGAAACCGATTGTTTTATCTATTGGAAAACAAGATTTGAAACCTATGTGAAATCAAAAGATATTGATATTTGGCATGTTATTACCGAGGGTGATTTTAAACCTATTGAAAAGAATCCGGAAACTAACAAGAATGAAATCATTCCTTAAGAAAAACAAAGTGATACTCTTAAAAGAAAACTAGCCAAAAATGATAATTTATAACGCTTTGCCAAGAAAAGAATTTGAAAGAATTTTTACATGTAATATGGCAAAAGAAATTTGGAAAACGTTTTTAGTCACCCATCAAGGTAATAATCAAGTCAAAGAAAACAAGATTTATCTTCTTGTGCAACAATATGAACAATTTTCCATTCCGGAAGATGAAACCATAGATAATGCTTTTGCTAGATTTAATACTATTGTTACTAGTCGTAAAGCTCTTGATGAAGGTTACTCTAGCAAGAATTATGTTAGGAAGTTTCTTAAGGCTCTACATCACAAATGGAGAGCAAAGATCACAGCCATTGAAGAGTCAAAGGACTTGGCGACATTATCACTTGATGAACATATAGAAAACTTGAAAGTTCATGAAATGATAATCAAGAAAGACTCCGACATAATTAAAAGAAAAGGAGAGAAAGTAAGGTCTCTAGCATTAAAAGCCAAGAAGGAGTCAAGTGACGAAGAAATTTCGGCTTCCGATAGTGAAGACGAAGAGTATGCATTAGCGGTTAGAGACTTCAAGAAGTTCTTTAAGAGAAGAGGTAGATTCGTTAGACAACCCCGCGACGAAAAGAAGTCATTCGTGATGATAAGAAAGGAAAGAGTGATAGGAAATGCTTTAGATGCGGAGATCCAAACCACCTCACTGGAGAGTGTCCTAAACCACCGAGAACCAAGAACCAAAGAGCTTTCGTAGGAGGTTCTTGGAGTGATAGTGATGAAGAGGAAGAGGAAAAGCCCAACGACGAAACATGTCTCATGGCTCACACTCCAAATGAGGTACATTCCGATTCTTCATACTATAGTGATGATAATTCCTCAATAGATGATAACTCACTTATAGATGATTATAATAAGTTATGTGAAGTAACCTCTAAAATAATTTCTAGAAACAAGATGCTAAAAACTAGAAGTATTAGTCTAAAAATTCAAGTTTTACAACTAAAAGAAAGAGTTAACAAACTTGAGAAAAATAAAGAGGTCGACGTCGGATGTACGTCATGTCAAAGTCTTCAAATAGAAAATGAAGAACTTAGGAAAAATGTTCTTAAAATCTCTAGATTTGAAAAAGGAACAAAAGCTCTTAACTATATGTTAGACAACATTGAATATAGTGAACATCCCGGAACGGGATTAGGTTTTGATCCAAATAAAGCTTCAACAAGTGGAACAAAACAAGTAAAATTTGTAAAACCCACAATTTCTGTCAAAGCAGTGGACGGTACCGTTAAAGACACAAACGACACCACTAAAACTAGTGGTACCGTCTGCTGAAAAGGGTTAGCTTCAATTTTGAAAAAGAGTTTGAGTCCTAAACCAAGTCATGTAGTAATTAATAATACCAAGGTGCCCATTGCTAGTAAAAAGGTAGTTAAGACCTTTTACAAACCATTGTCTACTACTGGACTTGGTTATGTAAAACCCGATACTAGATCTAAAACTCCCCTACCTAGAAGAATAAATAATTCTAAACCAAGGTATAACACACTGCAACCTAGAGACAGCATTAGAAGGCAAAGTTATCCAAATAACTATCTCGTAACTTGGAACAACTTCCAACAACGTAGATACATGCCTTGGGACATTTGTCCTCCATTTCAACATCCAAACCAAATGTTTGGAATGTTCAACAGTAATAATCTTGGACGCATGAGATATTGGGGACCAAATGCTCGAGTTGTTGTCTTAATTAAATAGATATGCCTGGGAATCGACTTGGAGCCCGACAAAGGGGTCAAGGATAGTGGATGCACTAATCATATGATGGGAAATCAAAGTCTATTCTCATCATACAAGGCATACAATGGAGGTAACGTCACATTTGGTAGTAATCTTAAAGGAAACATCATAGGCAAAGGTACGATCTGTAACACCCCGCCTTATCAGACCACAATATTGTCCGCTTTACCCGCAGGCTCACGGCTTTGTTTTTGTGGCCTCATTTGAAGACTTCCCGGCAGGTCACCCAAGCCAGTACTACTCTTACATGAGCACGCTTAACTGCCAGTTCCTAAGAACTCCACCTGCAGTAGACCACAAAACGCGTTGTGTCATTATAAGGCGAATGTTATCTTATGAGCCCAGCATCTCTCCAGGCCACAACCGATGTGGGATTTGCCTAGGGTGTTACAATCACCCCCCTTAGGGACTCATCGTCCTCGATGAGGTTTGCCCCACCATCCCGAACGGCTCAGGAGTGGCTCTGATACCATTTGTAACACGCCGCCTTATCAGACCACAATATTGTCCGCTTTACCCGCAGGCTCACGGATTTGTTTTTGTGGCCTCATTTGAAGACTTCCCGGCAGGTCACCCAAGCCAGTACTACTCTCACATGAGCACGCTTAACTGCCAGTTTCTAAGAACTCCACCTGCAGTAGACCACAAAACGCGTTGTGTCATTATAAGGCGAATGTTATCTTATGAGCCCAGCATCTCTCCAGGCCACAGCCGATGTGGGATTTGCCTAGGGTGTTACGTTTTTAAAATACGGTTTACTTTAAAACTTTTATAAACTTAGCTCTTGATGCCAATTGTGGAAAACTAGAAGGGGGGTTGAATAGTTTTTCCAATTTTAAGTTAGTTTCAAAAACTTTAGATTCGATATCATGTGAAATCGTATGGATGTAGAGAAAGTATAGATCTAATGATAAAGCAAGTAAATAAAGTAAAGCAAGGGATAGAAATAACACAACCAATTTATAGTGGTTCGGCTACAAGAACACCTTCCTTGCCCTACTCCACTCCCCGAGTCACCTACTCGAGAGTTCAAGCACTATGTCAACAAACTCCTTCAACTTGGCGGAGAAGCCTTCACAACGTTGCTTACACCTTTTTCCGGTACAAAGCTAAATACCGAGTCCGTAACACGGTGGACCAAACCAACACGACTATTACACAACAAATATGTGAAATATCAAATACAGGATCTTTGCTACAGAAATATTGTGGAGGAACAAATCAATCAAGGACTCCTTGCTTGGATGACTTGTAGAATGCTCGTGATCTCGCCTTAGAGAAGGACCTATATGAGAATCACTAAAGAAAGAAAGAAAGAAAGAAGTACTCTCTAGATCAAGTGATCTTTTGTTAGAAGAGAATGAGAGTATATGAGAGAATTAGTAAGAAGAGGGGTGAGTTAGAATGAAGAAATGGCTCTCTATTTATAGGCAAAACTTGCCACTGTTCCCCGGATCCCACGGATCCCTCCCACAAGGGATCCGTCTAGTGTAAACCTAGGGATCCGTAGGATGCTCCTCTTTGCCCATGGGTTTTTTGGTTATGGGTCATGGGTCATGGGTTATGGGTTGGTCCATGGGTATTTCTTTAGATACAATGTATCTAATGAGTACAATGTATCTAGTCTTGTGGGTATGGGTCAATACCATGGGTTATGGATAAGATCCATGGGTTGTGATTTTTACCCATCCTAATAAACTATTACAACAATTTGGATTAAATGGCTATATGTAAATGCTTTACAAAAATAACATGTATCCTTATAATTGTACTTAAGATAACATTATATTTGTTATCAACAAAACACAAAGAGATCGCAAAATATTAATAAACGTTTTTACGGTTTATTTGTATTAACACAACTCTTGGCTCGCTTGAGTCTGAAACATATTTTCAGCTCATTGATCATATCATAAGTCGTACGATCATCCAACTCATTTTGTAACTCATGTGTCATGCTTGCTAACATTAGTAAAATGACTTTTTCCTGCTTAGCAAACAAGGTTTGATAAGCAGCAACCTGTTTAGGAGTGACATTAGCAGCATGACAGTTAGGGATGGATTCTTTAATGAATTGCAACTTTCCCTCATACTTGAGGATGATCCTCAAGTTTGTGTGCCAATCAAAGAGGTTGGAATAATTGAGTTTCTCCTTCTCAATCAGGGAATGGAGAGTTAGAGCATTCATATTTTGGTTTGGTACAACCATCTACAAAAAAATAAGGTTCATTCAATATTTCTGATATTTTACTTTAAACAAATTAATTACCCTTGTTTACATAAAATTTAATTATTCAGTCTAAGATCCAACTTAACCTAGTCACCGCACAATTGATCACGAAGACAGTGGTAGATTAAAAGGTAGGTAACGATTACCAATTGTATCTTGATAAAACTCTTAGATCCTTGTAGGACCTTGTTGAACACAGACAGACCTTGACAGATCTTGAGCACTCGTGGATCGTTAGTGTTGCCTATGTAATCATAAGCAAACTAATATAAAATCTCTACAACTCGTATTCTATAGCGGAATGTAAATACAAGTTGTTATAACTAAGAACACTTAGATCCTCTATGGATCTTTTTATTAACTGAAACTCTATGTTTCGAATGAGTTTGCTATTACAAACTATGAAGTTCCTTTTATAGACAAGGAACCCTAAACTATTACTACTCAATCGACTAAACATGCAAGCACTCATTTAATGACTAAAACACTAAACAATATTGAGCAGTACAATAATACCCATGCTAACCTCGGGCAGTTCAAGAATAATGATGGGTTAGCATTTAAATAATAAAGCGCATGCTGATCCTAGTCAGCTTCCACCCTTCAGCAGAAACACGGCACGACTTTTATACTTCAGCAGAATCTCTTCTTCAGCAGATTCTGCTTCTTCTTCAGCAGAGTCCTTCGGCAGTATTGACAGCAGAAATCCTACTTCGCATAATTCCCAACAATCCTCCCCTAAACTGGAATTTGACTTGGTTAAGTTCCAGTTTCCTAACCTTGATAGATCTTAAAGACTGTAGTACTTAGAGGATTGTTTTCAACATCAGTAGCAAAGAACCAATAATAATCTCATCTCTATGATGACCAATCTTTGAAACGCCAGGTCTTTGCAGCAACACATGACATAGTGTACATCAATACTTATTAGTTGCATACTATTCTCATCACATCCAGGTGTGTTAACTCCTGTGATAGGTGAATCATTGAAAATAATGGATTTGATGTCTCTTTACCAATAGCCATCACTACTGGAGTAGCCAGATGTTTAAGTCCGAAAGCTATGGTACATTGATAACCATCTGATTTATTAGCAAATCAGCAACTATATAAACGGATTTGATGTGTCTCTACCTGTAGCCGTTTGCTCAGGACTAGTCAATTCTTAGAATTGGTGAATTGATAACCAAATATGGATTCAGTTGCCTTTACCACAAGCCATATACTTGTGGGCTAGCCAATTCTTGGATTCCAACAAGGAATATACCATGGTGAATTGATGACCATACAACTCTCAGCAATTAAGCATGGGTGGTTGCAGACCCTATGATTTTGAGCAAATCATTACAGCTATCAACAGATTTGATGTGTCTTTACCAAAGCTGTACCCTTTGGACTAACCAACTCTTTGATACACACAAGGTATATCTGGTGAGTTAAAAACCATCAACAAAATGCAACAAACCTGCAAGAGAAAGTTAGTTTTTTTTTTTTTTTTTTTTTTTTTTTTTTTTTTTTTTTTTTTTTTTTTATAACTAAGAAACTAACAAACAAAACAAATAAAACAAAACAACACAAAAGACCGTACATATAACAAAAGACAATGTAGATTACCGCATTCATGATGAAGATGCAGCTTGAGCTTGCAGAAGTTGAGTCTTGATCAATCCAACCAGTCGTTCAGCATCTGGTCTTTCATTTCCCACTGGATCTGGAGGAATTTCCAACTTCTGACACATCATCCTTTCCATAAGTCTCTTGGACAATGGATAAATTCTTTCAGCAAACATGCAGACTGTGATTCCACCCTTTGTCTCAACTACATGCACACGAGGTAGGGGATAATATCTCCAGGACTCAACCTGCCATAGATGTGAGTTCTTCCAAATGAAATGCCCTTTACCATTGGGAGATTGAGAGTCAATCAGGACATGAAGATCTCCCAATAAGCACATCCCAGAACCTTGTGGTGCAGTATTGCAGTAATGTTTGGTGACGAGAGTGTACAGAGTAAGTATATCTGCCCTGTCTACCAAATGGAGTATTTCCTTCAAAAAGGTGAACTCCATTGAAGTTTTGTCCAATCGATTAATGACATTCATCTCACCATTTAACAGAGACCACTGGACCAACACATTTTGATATCCCTCAGGAAAATCAGTAGCAGACCCTTCTTTAATAAAGGTTGAGTCATCAGCCTTTAGGTTCAAAGGAACATGCTTGGGTGATGGCTTATTCTTCGATGCATGAGTCCTCGCTTTTCTCACAGATCTTCTCAGAGATGTGAGTTTTCTCTTGGCCATCCTCTTCATCCTTCTACCAGGTGTATAGATTTCCGAAGAAGGAAAATCTTTGGTTTCTTCATTAACTTCTGTAGTAGGACTTGAAGAAGAAGAAGTGGATTTAGGTGAGACATCATCACGTAGGGCATGCATTCTTTCAAGCACCTTTCTTGCCTTGTTAGCTTTGACAGTTGTGGTTTTAGCTTCTTTAATCAAACCACCTCCTGCTGTATCAGTAGATCCCACAGATGGAGCAGAAGCTTGTACATTATGTAGGATATTAGTTTTCACATACACATCAAACCATAACAACAAGGTGGCGTATAAGTGGAATTCTAGAGAGAGAAAGTTAGAGGTTTAGGGAACTTAGTGAGAGAAAGTGAAATATATTATTATGAGCTCCAACTCTCTACCTTGGAAGGTAGAGAGTATTTATAGTCTTACATAACTCGCCACACATCGGGCTGTGGATCAGGCATACAGTGGGTAAAGACCCGTCCGTCCTCCACGGTGTTACTTAACTAATTACTACTTAACTTAAAAGAACTACGACTACGAGCTTTCTAACGATTACATATACATGAGGTGACCGACTCTTTAATACCTGGAATTTCTAATTCCTAACAATCTCCCCCTAAGGGAGGTCACCTCAATCATGTGCCAAAATTACATTGAATACAACTAGATAATACATTAACAATTGATCTTGCATTCTTGATGCAGTCCTTTGCTCCTAAGCTCGTAGTCATTGATTCTTCACATTGCATGTTTGGTTACTCCAAGTGGAGGTCTTTTACTGATCCACGTGATAATAAATTTGAGCCATCTTTTGAGATCATCATCACTCAAAAATCTCTGAGACATCCTTTGTGGTGTTGGTATTATGTGATGTTGTGACTTTAGGACCGACATGCTCACATTCTGGATCATGATATCTTCTCATCAGAGTAGCGGAAGCTTTTGTTGAATCATGATATTGGCAGCAGCGTAGCAGAAGCATGTAGTGAAAATATCAAAGTCATTGATGCACTAATCATGATTTCTTTTGAGATGAATGTGTTAAGTGAGCATGTGGCTATGGATTGACCGCTTCATTCTGATCAGCTGCAAACTTCGGGCGTACCTGCATACAACAGTTAGCAACAAATCGCACGAGAGTGTCTTTGATCACTTTCGTTGAATTGAGGTACACGGCCCACGGTTCCCCGTTGATCAGTACATGTACTGCCTGTGATCAGGTATAATTCCGAAGAATTTCCTTGACAGGGTTTCGCAGCTGTTCTAGCTGTTCTTAGACCGGAACATCTCAAAGAAGATAACACGGAGTGAGTGAACCAGCGAATTTTAAGTCCATTGATTGATGGAAAGAGATTTGAAAAACAATCGTGTATTGCTCAATAGAAATTGTTTTTGCAATACAGCGAAGGTTTTATTGAAAATCAATTATCAATCGTAAAAACACCTTTTGTTTTGAAAAATGAGTACACGGTCGATGTGCAAAAGAAAAGAGTTTTTATGCACAGAGGCCGGTTTTTCAAAGGTATCCGTCAATCCATAACCTGAACCAGGATTGATTCTAGAGATTGAATCGCTCCATTGTTTCTGTTCAGTTGTCACATGGTTGATCCATACAATAGATCTCACATGCCACCTACCAGGAGCTTGTTTGATGTTGGCTCCAGAAGGCTTTCCATCTTCATTGTGAATATGTATACACATCACTCAGATGTTCTGGCAATACCACAAGGATAATGCGTAGGACTCAAGATATAATCTCTCTTTCCACATTGTGTGAAACAGAGAGTCTTCATTGAAAGTGTCCTAATGAGATTTATTGATGATCTCGTGGCTCTAGACTCAATTTGTGCATGTTTGGATCCTGTGCCGGAAACTAGGGAGAGGGTCTCCTTCTTCAATATCAACCATCTCTAAGAGAAAGTCGATAGATAATGTCGGTTCCCCGTGAGAATGAAACAAGTCCTTTTAAGAGGAACTTGAGTGGTTTGGAAAGTTGAAGTGCAGTGCGTCACTGGGTCCATGACGTCTTGTCTTCAATATCGATGTTACCATCAGTAGCATATGAATTGAACCCGGTTTCTGCCCTAAGGTTGAATAAATGGAGGGCTATTTGTTTTCACCCTTTCCTCATTCAATTCTTTTTAATTCTTCAACCCCTTCAGTGCTTACCGAGACTTCATAGCAAGAACCTTGTTGGGTTTGTTCCAGTACTTGCTCTATTTCAGTCCGCACTCTTCCCATATCTCACTTTTCTCCTTTTATTATCATACCTAAGGACTTCTACACTAACTAGTGGATTGTCCCTGGGTAGATCCCTCCGGTTCTGGCGGATCATGGGAACACATACCTAACCTTATCATCCTTATATCACCGTACATAAAGTAAAGTTGGTCGGTCAATTTGGTATTGTTCATCTGCCATTGGGACCAATTGAAAACCATTTGAAAATCAATCCAGATACTTGTGATATATTATCAAAACATTTTGTACCTAAATTGTTTTTGATATTTTTAGAGCGAGAACTCCCCCTCAACATGTGCATCAAGTATTTGAAAATGTTTTGCACACGGAGGCGAGAGAAAGAATTAACTTCTTTGATTACCATTTTCTAAAAGATATCAACATCACTTCCCTGATCACATCAAGTAGATAAAGCATTTCCGGGAAGGATGAGGTTTCCATAGATTTGCTCCCTCTCAATATGTGCCTTGAGGTTTGAAAAGAGTTTTGCACATACTAGAGGGAACCTGCATATTGAGATAAATGATCACGTTTCAAATCATAGGTTTAAGATAGATGCTCCCCCTCAACATGTGCATTGAAAATTTGAAATCGTTTGTCACATGTGGGAAGGACAGCATGCACATCCTTATAAAACCATTTACCGAATTATCAAATCCAATTTAAATCACACATTCTCCCCCGATCACAATTATCAAATCCTTTGAGATTTGTGATCTCTTATAGATTTAAATTGATTTTGAAAGCTTTTAAGGAGAATTGTGACTTGATTATGAAAGCGTTTTAACTGGTAAGGATCGGATATTAAGACTTTAAAACTCCATTGATAAGACATGCATGTATATCTTTTGAAAACAATTTAATGCCAAATAACTTTTTAATTTAATTGAAATCATTCTCCCCCTCAATCAATGACATAGGTTGTTGATTGAGAGATAGAGATTTTGACAAATAAGTCCTGATGATTATCAAAAATAGAGATCGAGTTATTTTTCAAAGCATTTAGTTTTCAGTATATAAATGTTTATAGAATCAGAGCATGGAATTTTGAAAACATGATAGAACATGGCTCTGTTCTTTCTTTTAAAACCGGGTTATTGCCTGAAAATGACAATAAACCATTTCTCTTTCTCCCAATTTTAAGAATTCGAACAACATCTAAAGTCCCGTGTCATTCTTTGAATGACAACATCAAGACCGTAGATATTATCGAATCGAAAGAAACATGACAAAATGACAATATTTTTTGAAGATTTTTCGAATTTTTCAAATTTTTATGGATTTTGAAAGTTTTATATTTTTCTATTTGATTTTCGAATAAATATTTACAAGAGATAGATGAAGGAAACCTTTTACTCCTCGTCTTCCTCCTGAAGACGTTTGAGAGTTTCTGGTTGAAGGCTTTTCAAGCCAAGACGTGGAAGAATAAACTCAAAACGTTCTCTTGGAAGAGCTTTGGTGAAGATGTCTGCTAACTGATATTCAGACCTCACAAAATATAGTCCCACCACACCTTTTTCCACTTGTTCCCTGATGAAATGATGTCGAATGTCGATATGCTTTGCTCTTGAGTGTTGAACGTTGTTGCATGAGAGAGCAATAGCACTTTTATTATCACAGTACAGAGGGATTTTGTTGAATACAAAGCCATAGTCAGATAACTGAGATCTCATCCATAAGATTTGAGCACAACAGGATGACATGGCTATGTATTCAGCCTCTGTAGAGGAAATAGAAGTGCTCATTTGCTTCTTTGAAGACCAGCTCACAAGCTTATCACCCAAAAAATGAGCACCTCCAGACGTACTTCGACGTGTATCTTGACAACCTACATGATCGGCATCTGCATAGGCCGTTAGTGACATACCGGTGTCCTTCGGGTACCAAAGACCCATATTGATGGTTCCTTGGAGATACCGAAAGACCCGTTTAACTGCTTCAAGGTGCTTTTTAGTAGGCTTAGCCTGGTATCTAGCACACATGCATACAGCGAACAAGATGTCTGGTCTACTAGCAGTGAGGTACATCAGGGACCCAATCATACTACGATATTTCGTTTGGTCAATCATGATCCCTGAGTGGTCCTCATCTAGTTTGGTTCAGTCAATCATGGGGGTGTCAACAGGTTCACTTGAATCAAATCCAAATTTCTTTAAAATCTCTGTTGCATATTTAGATTGATTTATGAAAATGCCTCCGGGACTTTGTGAAATTTGTAATCCCAAGAAAAATGACATTTGTCCCATCATTGACATTTGAAACTTTGAACTCATTTCATTTGAAAAACGATCACATTCCATTGGGTCTGTCGAGGCAAAAATAATATCATCAACATAAATTTGAACATGAATTAAATGTTTGCCTGACTTCCTGGTGAACAATGTAGGATCAACTGCTCCTTTGATGAATCCGGTTGATAGAAGAAGCTTTGACAGTGTATCATACCATGCCCTTGGAGCTTGCTTTAAACCGTAAAGAGCCTTCTTCAAACGATAGACGTGAGTAGGATGCTCTTGATTCACAAATCCTTCAGGTTGGCTGACGTAGACGACTTCTTTAAGATCTCCGTTCAGAAATGCCGTCTTCACATCCATCTGATAGACTACCATGTTCTTACTAGCAGCATTAGCCAGAAAGATTCTGATTGCCTCGATTCGAGCAACAGGAGCAAAAGATTCTTCAAAGTCAATACCCTCCTCTTGACGGTATCCTTTAGCAACTAATCGAGCCTTGTTCTTCAACACATCACCATGCTCATCAAGTTTCACTTTGAAGATCCATTTAAGAGCAATAATCATAGCACAGTCTGGAGCAGGTACTAACTCCCATACATCAAGTCGATCAAACTCATGAATTTCATCTTGCATGGCATTGAACCAGCTATCTTCATTCATGGCAGTTTTAACATCCTTTGGTTCGATCTTAGATAGTACGGAGTTGAAGAAGCACCATAAGGCATCGGTTGCGAGTTGTTTCCGGGTTGATACAGGACGAGAGGGATTTCCAATGATGTTGTCTAATGGATGATCGTGAGTCCATTTTCTGAGGTGTTCGTGTGGCAGTTGTTGAGGGACTGAAGTAGCTGAGTCGATGTCTCCTGAAGGAGATGGTTCTGATGATGATTCAGGAGTAGCAAATATGTTTTCAAATGGAGCATCTTCAGGAGTAGCAAAGGGATTAACTTCATCATTGATGCCAGAAACATTTCCATGATGTACATTTAAAGAATGATGATTTGTTGATAATACTGAAGGATCAGCAGCAGGTGCTTCTTGACTTAAAGATATTGAGACTGAGGGATTGACTTCATTCACTGGAATATGAGCATCCTCTGTTGTAGGGATCAGCACCTCATTAGTAATTGAATCATACAGATCATCAAACATAGGATCAAACAATTTCTTTACATCATCTTCAGATGGAGGTACATATGGAGTTTCTTGAGAGGAGTTTGGAACAAGGTATGAACCAATGGGACTATTTTGAAGTGCGGGTCCTGAGCTGGAGTGTCCAGGAGCCATTTGACCGGTCAGCTCATCAAACGTAACGTGAATTGTTTCCATGATATTTCGGGTTCTTTTGTTGTAGATTCGGTATCCCTTTTTGTTTGATGCATATCCTACAAATACTCCAATGTCAGCTTTGGCTCTAAGTTTGCCTAAGTCTTGACTCTCATTAGTTGGATAGCACAATGCACCAAACACACGAAGGAAAGATAGATTAGGTTTTCTGTTGTGGACAAGTTCATATGGAGTTTTTCCATGAACAGTGTGAATCAGGGAACGATTTTGTGTGTAGCATGCAGTGGCAATTGCTTCAGCCCAGAGAAACATTGGAACCTTTGAGTAGATCAGCATTGTTCTAGCGGCTTCAACAAGAGTACAATTTCGTCTTTCAACTACACCGTTCTGTTGAGGGGTTCGTGGAACACTTCTTTGATGGCTGATTCCAACGCTTTCATAGAATTCACTAAGTTGTTTGTTGACAAACTCAGTTCCATTGTCTGTTCTGATAATTCTGACAGTTTTGTTTAGTCGAACCTGCAGCTGTTTGATGAGTTTGATGATGATATCAGGAGTTTCATCCTTTGTCCTTAAGAACTTGACCCAGGTGAATCTAGAGTAATCATCAACCACAACTAACACATATTTCTTCCCAAAGATATTCTGCACCCTCATTGGTCCACATAAATCCATATGAATCATATGAAGAACTTCTGTGACAGAGTTAGTAGGTTTGGGTTTGTGGGCAAACTTTTTGCTTTTACCCAATTGGCATGCTGAACAAAGATGATCCTTTTCATACTTTAGTCTAGGTAAACCTACAACTAAGTCCTTTCTGGAAAGATCGTTGATGGTGCCGAAGTTCAAGTGATTTAGACGACGATGCCATAACCATGACTTTGTTTTTGAAGCCTTTGATAACAATCAGATTGGAGAGGCCCTCATCATGTCATCGATAGAGATGGTGTAAAGATTTGAGCCACGAGTTCCTTTTAACAGTTCCTTACCATTAAGATCTCTAACAAAGCAGGTATGTTTTCTGAAGGCTACTTCTAGATCAGAATCACAGAATTGACCAACAGAGAACAGATTATGACCTAAACCTTCCACATAATACACTCTAGAGATGACACTATCTCCAACAACATAATCTCCATAACCCATAATAGCACCGAAATGATCATTACCAAATCTAACAGTCCCGATGAATTTGCTCACGAAGTTCATGAGCCGCGACCGGTATCCAGTCATATGCTTGGAACAGCCTGAGTCCATGTACCACAGAACGATTTGAACGATCTGCAGTTGAACACAGACAAGAATGGATAACTGGATAATTGGGATCCCCATGCAAGAATGGGTTCCATTTGGTTAGTTACAATGGTTGGAACACCCACATCAGAAATAGAAGCATTCATATCAGAAAGTGAGGCAATGGAATCATTGTGAATAGATGCAGTACTAGTGTCTGTATTAGCCCTGTTCACAGTGTGATCACTTCTTAAAGGAATAGTTCTACCATTAGGCATCCATTTTCTAGTGGGCATTATCTGATTAGTCTTATGACCAACAGGTATCCAATAGAATCCTATTTTACTGAATGTTCTTCCTGTGGGTTTCCACTGTTTTCTAACTTTCTTTCGTTTTTGCCTTTTAGCCTTCTTAGCATGAATTTTAGCATTAACAATATGAACTGGACAATTAACATCATTAGGCAGAACATTAACACCACATTCATGATTAGAAACAGAATTCAAGCAGACATCAGTACAAGGTTTGCAAATAGTATCAGAATTCGAATTAATTACAGTACGCCTATGGCTAATACTAGAATCAACACGATTCGTTTTATTCGATTCAAACTTAAAGTTCCTAGATTGTTCTTCTACTCTTTTCCAGTGCACATTCTTAGCTTGCGAGGTCCTATCATTCATTGTATTGTCTTGAGACTTTGACCTGCTCCCTTTAATGTCACTGATTACTCCTGTAGAGGGAATGGGAACATTAGCTTGTTTTACTACTCTTTGCACCACCTGTTTAGATGTGCTGGGATCTGAACTACATGCAGGTGCACTAAGTTTCACTTTCTTAAAACTAGAGGTACTGAGATTAGTACTCCTAGAAGGCACATTTGAGTTCTCTTTCTTAGCATTGACAGATCTAGAATCTGAACTACTCAAGGGTACACTACGGTTCACATTCAAAACATTAGGAATCGAGTGCATATCATATTTGGCATTAGGCATCAAGCATGGAATCAAAGGGTTAACTCTCTCACCTAATGTCTTTGGGCATATTGTGATCAAACATTCTAAGATTTCTTGAGATCGTTTGGCATATAAGCATGCATGTCCAATTGCATTATCATGAGGTTTCTCTAGCTTATCCTCTTCAACAATCTCACGCAGGCATTCTAAGCAATCCTTAAGAGATGAAAAATATGTTTGAATAGCTAGTTTGTTGTTTCTTAGATGAGGAGGGACATATGTCACAGACAAAGCATATTTATTACAAGAGTGAACCTTTGATACACCATTCTCCCCATTGGTCATTGGCATTTTCCCTTTTACCTGACTCTTCAGATTCTCAATTTCCTTTTGCAATGACGCTATTTGATCGTTATTTTTGTTACGAGTGACTTTAATTGATTCAAATAACTCATTGAAATGACGTTTAACCTTTTCATTTTCTTTTAGAAAACTTTCATTTTCCTTTTGTAAAGCATTTACTAAGTTTTGAAGATGAGACGTTTGAGAATTCTGAGAATCTAAAGGAGGAGGCATTTGGGAGCCTGTCATATTGTTCGTTTGACCCTTTAATTGAGAGATTTGGGCTTTCAACTTTCTGATCGTGTTGCACTGAGCTTGAATCTGTTCATCACGTTTGTTAATTTGAAAAACTGCATCAAACTCTGGAGCATCTGAAGATGTCTTGACATTTGAAGTTTTGACATTTTCTTTAAGATGTTGATATTTTAGTTGTAAATTAAAATGCTCAACTTCTAGTTTAGAAAAATGTATAACGAAATTGTCGTGATCATCCAGTTCAATTTTCTCGTTTAGTTTAGAATTAGTTTTTTCAAGCTCAATGACACGATAATGGGAGACTTTCAGGGCCACAGATAGTTCATGAAATTTGGAAGCATTAATAGAGCAATTTGAAGCAGTGAAAAACACATCTTGAGCAACACATTCAGTAATAAGATTCTCATTTAATGTATGCAAGTTCTTTCTCTCAATCTCATTATATTTCAGTGCACGCTCATAGTCACTAACTTCAACAACCATTGCATCAAATTCCTTTTCCATTCCCTTAATATCAGTTTCTATCCCCTTTTTAAGACTCTCAAAGTAATCTTTTAGAAGTTTAAAGAAGGGCATGACCTCAGTTAAATAACATTCTTTCATTTGTTCAAAACCCCTTTCTCCTTCAGTTATACCAGTGGGTGTGATCCTTTTCTTGCAAGTTTTCTCAAAATCAACAAATAGTTGAAATATAACGTATTGGCTAATTAATGTCTTGCTTTTAGTGGCAATTGTTCTAGGTACAAGATGCATTGGTGTATTAGGAGGATACACAGTCGCTCTAGGCATTTTCCAAAGGGGAGGGTTTGTTTCAACAATATTTTCCGCTTTCTGCTTATCTAAATCCTTTTTCCAGAAGACTTGTTCGGGAGTCAACAATGTCTGAGGCTTAAACTTGTTCAAGGAAATCCAGTTTTCCTTCTTGTAATCATGAGGAGTGATAATTATGTTTTTCCCTTTGCATTTGGGATCATTTTGTTTCTTATTCATCTTTTCCCTAGTGATTTCATTTGATTTCTTATCTTCCTCAGTGCACTCAACGCAACTAGGTTTCTGCCTAGGCTTAAGGATTTCATTACCATCATAAAGCACCTTATGAGCATTTCTAGCCTTTTTAATTACCTCTGGATTTGGTTCCTCAACAAGGGGAATGCTATGCTTATCGCTTAAGACTCGATGTTTGGTGACCATGTGAGCAGTCTGAATGGTGTTTCCTTGTATGTACAACTTTTTTTCAAGTTTGTTTTTCAAAGTTTTCAGATTAGAAAAATCTCTCAAGAGTTTTGATTCCTTTGCATTAAATTCTTGCTTAAGCATTTTCACATTTTCTTGAAGTTCTTGTTTTTGCTTAGCTGTTTTAGAAAGTTTTTCTTGCAAGAAATGTAATTCTTGTTTCAATACTTCTTCTCTAAACTTACTTTTTCTAATTATTGTACTCACTTGGTCATCCATTTCCTGCTCACGAGTGGTCAACTCAAATTTTTCACGTTGTTCATAAATAGCAACACGTTCCTTATAGGCATTTAGTTCAGAAATTACGGAATCATCAAGAGCACTTGCAGTGTATTCATCAAAGACATAGTCATTGTTGTCTGCAGAAGATGCATCACTTGGTACAACTTCACTTTCACTTTGTTTCACGTATTGATCGTATGGGACAATATCGTTATTACCCATATTTTCAACATTTGATTCAATAGTTTCAGTTGATTGTACTTTGTCATGCATCTGTTGCACATCAGCATCATCGTATAGTTTTAATACCTCTAAGATGAGTTTGTCCTTGGATGGGCCAGCTTGTGGTGAAGAAGAGATCTTGGGAGAAACCATTGGAGAAATGCTAGCCATAAAAATTGTGTGTGCAGTAGGTCCATCATCTACATCAGAGTCGTATGCATCACAGTCAGCGACTTGAAAGGCATTCTGATGATTGTGACCTATCTCCTGAATAGGCTGCTCATCCACATCTGCATCATAGGTCTTGGCATTGCCCTCAGCAAGAAACAGCAATTCCTCTTCATCCAAAGCAGCACCATTGTCCTGAGCTTGTGCCAGCAGCATCTTATCTCTGAAGTAATCAGCATTCTGTGGACGCTTTGGAGATGTGCAGTTCCTTGCAATGTGTCCTTCACCACCACAGTTATAACATTTGATTGGCTTAGCTTGACCTTGGTTACCATTTCTTCCTCGATTCTGGTTGCCAACATAACCTCTCCCAGCTCCACCTCTTCCCTGATCATACTGTCTTTCCTGAACTGGTTGCACCACGATCCTTCCATCTTTAACAGTGGCTTGATTGTGTGGGTTAGATGCAGTTTTGAGGTTGTTGTTGGTTTGTGGGAGAGAATTCATGTTTTGACTAATGAGAAGAGCTAGTTGATTAATGAAGTTACCCACGTGAGCATCAGCATCAGCTTGTTTGAACATAGGATCAGGAATGAGTTTGTGATTACCATTACCCAAGGGTATGACTTGTGATGCTTTGGTTGTGATTCCGATGTTTGAGTAGAAAGCTGTTGAGTCATTAGACGAGCTTGTCTCTCCCTGGTTGGTTTTGAACTGATTGAGAATCAATTTTTCAAACATAGCATGTCTCTCATTCTGAAGGAGGAAGGCATAGAGTTGCTCATAGTTTGTATTCTTCAATCCTTTAGTGAGCTTCACAGCTGTGACAAACTTGTGCCATTCGGGATTCATGTTGTTCACAAATTTTGAGTTCAGCTGAATGTTAGGCATAGTCATTCTGATGTTCCTCGTGTCATTCACTAACTTATGAAATCTCACATAGTACTCATAGACACTCTCATCTGGTTTCATCTTGAAGTGCTCAAATTCGTCATAGAGTTGGGATTCTCTGTCTTCCATAGTTAATTATGAACCTGAGAGAAGCATCTTAACATTATCCCAAACTGCCTTTGCTTCAGTGTTATGATTGATCAGCTTGTAGATGTCTTTAGGAAGACCTTGAAGAACAATGTTTGAAGCCCTGATATCTGCATCGAATCTCTTTTTATCCTTATCATCAAGCTCATCATACATCTTAGGTCTGTCCATTCCGTAAACAGGAGTACCATCTTCATTAGTATCAAGTATGTCTCTAGTCGTCTCAACTCGATATGGTCCTTCATCAATGGATTTGAGAATGTTGACACCATTTTCCTTTCCAAGGCAATACAATCTGATTCGTTGAGCCCAAGAATCGTAGTCAGTTCTGTCAAGCATGGGTGGACGAGTATCTGAGCCAGCTGCTTGTACATCCTCGGCAACAGTGGAGATGATAGTAGGGACGTTGGTAGACATGTTAACAGATTATACGGGATTTTATAACTCTATGATTAAACCGGGAAATATATTCTTTCACGGGATTTTACTAAATCAAGAGAAAACCGTAAACAATCACTCAAGTCGCTAGAAGATAATGCACTAAGTCGCTAGAAGATAATGCACTAAGTCGCTAGAAGATAATGCACTAAGTCGCTAGACAAAAGCAAGTCGCTAAGTAGTAACTCGCTAAGCCTCAAGTCGCTAGCAAAATTTTGGCAGCAATTCGCTACTCAAGTCGCTAGAGATACAAGTCGCTAAAGAGCAACTCGCTACAGACCAAGTCGCTACCACTAAGTCGCTACCCGTAGTGGAGAGTCCACTACTTGTACTGTTAATCGCTAGGTCTAAGTCGCTAGCTCCAAAACTGTAACTCGCTACAAAATTGTGAAGCAAGTCGCTACGAAGAAATAAATCCGTATATCAAGTCGCTAGCAAGAAAAACCACATAAACATCACCTTTTTAATCCAAAAACAACCCAACCAAGATGATTCAAGCTTACCAAATGAAAACCTAAACACTTGTGATGATTCTAAACATAAAAGTACTAACAAAATCCAAGCTTTAACACAAGAAATCAACCAAATGATGCAAAACCACTAAACTTTTTCAAACTCAAAAACCACCTAAAAACCACTAGAAATCTAAAGATGTGCAAGATATGATCTAACCATGGCTCTTGATACCAATTGTAGGATATTAGTTTTCACATACACATCAAACCATAACAACAAGGTGGCGTATAAGTGGAATTCTAGAGAGAGAAAGTTAGAGGTTTAGGGAACTTAGTGAGAGAAAGTGAAAGATATTATTATGAGCTCCAACTCTCTACCTTGGAAGGTAGAGAGTATTTATAGTCTTACATAACTCGCCACACATCGGGCTGTGGATCAGGCATACAGTGGGTAAAGACTCGTCCGTCCTCCACGGTGTTACTTAACTAATTACTACTTAACTTAAAAGAACTACGACTACGAGCTTTCTAACGATTACATATACATGAGGTGACCGACTCTTTAATACCTGGAATTTCTAATTCCTAACACATTAGGTGCTTCAGAGGAAATGGTGGTCGGTTCAGCAGATGAGACCTTTTCAGTTGAGCTAGTGACTTCGGTAGAAGCTTCAGCAGATATAACAGTAGGTTCAGCAGAAGTAACCTGGTCATCTTCCCCAACCAAAGTACTTTCTTTTGCAGCAGCAGATGCCACATTTGAGTTAGAAGGGGGCATAACTGGTAATTCAGGGGAAACAGCCGATGGGTCAGCAGAAGGAGCCTTGTCAGAATAAGGAGTGGCTTCAGAAGTTTCCCCAAGAACCAATGAATGCGGGGATCGAGTCAAGCTAGCGACTCGGTAATCAAAAACAGTAGCATGCCATATGGGTTTTCACCCATATTTCTGATTTCTTTCTATCTTTCTACCACCCTAGTGTGGGGGGGGGGGGTTTGCCCCACATGTTTTGTATATAAGTCTTAAAAAAAAAAAAAAAAAAAAAAAAAAAAAAAAAAAAAAATCTTTCTAAATAATGGCCGTAGTATTTCCCTTTTACGTTCTCAGTTTCGGCATAACCGCCGGTACTTTGAATATTGAGGGCAATATTCATTTCTAAGTGTGGGGGGAAATTCTCACGAATTTTATCATGTAATTATACCGCCCAATTCCCCCGTTTTTGGCCAAAAATTTTTTTTTTTGGAGTAAGTGTTTTGCACTTACTCAATTGGTTATCAGTCCGCCATGTCTAAAAAACAAAAGGATTGGCTAATCCAGGAGCAAACGGCTCTTGGTAAAGATATATCAAATCCGTTGACGGCTTGCAATTTGCCCAAAATTGTATGGTATTCAGCTCACCATATCCTAAAAAGTGAAGAGTTGGCTAGCCCGCAAGTTTATGGCTTGTGGTAAAGGCAGTGGAAAAACCATAATTGGTAATCAGCTCACCAAAGATAATATTGATAATTTATCTAAGAGTTGGCTAGTCCAGAAGCAAACGGCTTCTGGTAAAGACAAATCAAATCCGTTGGAAGCTGGTGGTTTGCTCAAAATCACATGGTTATCGGTGTACCATGGTTCTTACTTGAACTGAAACATTTGGCTACTCCAGAAGTAATGGCTTTTGGTAAAGAGATTCAAATCCATTAAGTTTTTCTCAAAAGATTGCTAGGGACTAGCAATAGTTTAGTGTGGGGGATTGATGAGTGTGTAAATACTCATCATTTTTGGTTAAATCTGAACTGCAAAACGTTTAAAAATGCTCAGAAATGCATCAAAATACTGAAAATATTCCAAAATTGCATTTTACATGTTTCAGATGCAAAATGTTCAAAATCAGATGAAAATGAGCTAAGTTTGCATAATTAGCAGTTTCAGTCCCCCAAGTTTCAAAAATTGTCAGAAATAGTCCCTAAGCACTTAATTTCAAAAGAAAAATCACCAAAGGTCCTTTTAAAATCATAAGTTGTCAAAATTAGTCCTTTGGTGAAAAATATCAAAAGTTTTGAGAAATTACAAGTTTGGTCCTCCAAGTTTAAAAATTGGCAAAATTAGTCCTTGGAAATTGGAAAATAACAAGTTTGGTCCTTGTACTATGGAAACCTGTCACTTTTAGTCCCTTGGAGCAACTTTGATAAAATGGCAGCTTTGGTCCTTGAAGTTTCAGAAATTACAAACTAGCCCTTGATTATTAAACCTTTAATACTCTTTTGGCCTTGTCATAATCCCTTTTGACCCTGCCATCCAATTGTGACCCCCTGCCAAACCCAAATTGGCCCCTTCCCATTTGACCCTTCCCTTTTTAATATTATTACCCCGGTCAAATGAAGTCAAACCCTTCACAGGTTCCCTCCATCATCATCCCTGCTACACCTATACCTGCAAAACCACCCACGCTCCACCATCATCATCACACCCATCCTACCCTCCACCTCACACTCAAAGCCAAGGTGCATTTAATGCCTTCTCTAACCTAACACTCTACCCTCCCCAGCTGTTAAAACAGTTTTGGCGCCAAAACCACTTAAACGGCCAAGATGATATCTAGGCATCCAATGGCCCATATAACTGCTGGGAACTATTCAGATATGAGAGAGAAGCTCATTGGAGTATAAATAAAGGAAGAAAGAAGGCAAATGGAGTAGTACTTAGTTTATTTTCTTAAATGTATGTCGTTTTAAAGCTTTTCATGTCTTAAATAGTTTTTCAATTGTAATATCAAGTTATTTTGTATCAAACTTAGTAGTTTCAATGTATTGCAACTCTATTTAAGTATCAATTCAAGTCTATGTTCAAATTCCATATTTTATGTTCACTATTGAAATTTCCATTCTCAATCTCCTATGTCAAAGCTGTTAGTAGCTTAGTTGTAAGATAAAACAAGCTTCTATAAGCTTACTATAGCTTTTTACAAGCTTATATTCAAGTTTCAAGCAACTTTGGATATTGGTCAACAAAAGTCAAAATGGGGCAAAAATGATGCAGAAATGGATATGGGTTGGTTCAGAAATGGATTTGGGTTAGTTAAGAGCTATTGGGTTGGTTAATATAGGCTAGTGGTTCATTGCTTCACAGGTTTCAAGCCATTGTGGCTAAGGACATTTGTAAGTCATTTTCAAGTTATATAGCATAAGCTGTTCTTGTGGTTTATAATAGCTTTAATCTGTCCATTAAGTAGTATTTAGGTTATTTAAACTTAGTTTGATCATTAAAACAAGTTGGTTCAGTGTTTGGATCAGTTTTGAGTACAAATCAGTGTATTCAAGGGTGTTTGGATTTGCTGTCAAATCTGTAATTGAGGTGTATTCAGTGATAGTTTCTTGTTGTGTTATGTTTGTTTAGCTCAAATTAACTCATTCAAGTCTTAAACTTGTGCCTGCAACACTCAAAAAGTCAAATCACAAGTTAACTGTCCTTATTTCATTTTCTGTTGGAATCAGTTACTGATATCTAGCATATAGGTGTATAAAGTGATAAGCTAGCTTAAAATAGTTGATATTCATCATTTATCATCATAATCAGTTCATAATTTGGTTTCAAAATTCACTTTGGTTAAATTTTCAAAACTGTTCTAAATAGTCAAATTTTGCTCAAGTCAAGTTTTCACAAAACTTTATGAATCTCTCACAGGTTCATTTTTAGTCCTAATCTAGTGAAACTTTGGGATTTACAAATTCAATTGGTCTAGTATTGGAAACAACTTTTTTTTTTAAGTCTTATCAAGTCTTTTTAATCTCCAAATAAGCTGTTCAAATCAGCTTAATCTGTCCTGTTCACACTCAGCAGAACTGAGTGTGAATCAGGCCAACTTGCAGACTTTGCATTGGATTCATTTCAGTGAGTTAGAGTCTAAAAATTGGTTTAGTTATAGCTTGCTAGGTGGTCTTGAGGACTGCATCATTGGTCTTCACACAAGCTCTTCTGATTAGCTTGTAGATAAGCTCAAACCTAGGTCCTAATTAGCTGTTTGATAGAGTAGGCAGTTTGCTTAATTCATTAGTCAGACCTTGTGTCTTGTTAGGATTAGGTGTAATTAGTTTGAATTAGCTTATTTTAGCATAATATAGCTTCAGTTACTGTTTGGTAGCTTATTTCATTGTTTAGCTTATTTTCATTAGCTTATTCATAGACAGTTTGTACTACAGCTCTTATATCTTACACATAAGCTATAGGTTTTATATTTTTCTTAGATTTAGATTTATATTTAGAATTTTCCTGAGTTTTTCATAATTTTTGGTTACTGTTTGCTATTTTTCTCAATTTAAAATAGTTTTTAGTCAGTTTTAAATAAGTTTTTATTGCAAATAATTAAGAAAAAGTTCAAAAAAATAATTTTTCAATTTTCCCAGTTTAAGAAAAATATAAAAAGCATAAAAATATTTTTCCCTATTTTTTTCCTTTTATTTGGTATTTTTCACAATTTAATTAGTTTTTAATAGTTTTTAATTCATAAAAAATAGAAAAATAATCAGAAAAATACAAAAATAGTTTTAAAAATTCTCTTTTGATATTTTAGATTTTTCCAAGTCATAATTTTATTTTTCTAGCTTTATTTCATATATTCTTGTATTTTAGGTTATTATTAAATAGCTAAAAATAGTTTTTATTTAATAATAATTAGATAAATAGTTGTAAAAATAATTTTCTTTTTCAATAAATTTTATTTTATCATTAGGTTTGTAAAAATATCATTTTCATATTTTTAGGATTAATATTGTGTAAGTTTCACATTTTTCATTTGTACGTTACGTAGTTTTTTAATTTAAGTTTTATAAAAAAGAAAAATCAAAAACATCATTTTGCAAATAGTGATAGCATTTATTTAATATATTTTATCTTTTTAATTTTCTTTAATTTGCATTTAAGCCTTTGTAATTATAGGCTTTTTCTGTAGTAGTAATATCATTCAATCCCTTTTTCTATTCAAATCTCTCGATCACTATTCGTTTGGTGATTCTTCGCATAGCTCGCTGGGACATAACGACCCGGGGAAACACTATACTCCCCAGATCTTCCTTGCATTCGTGCTTGAACTGTTTTAAGTTTGTTACGGTCGGCCATTCACAAGTGGCCGGCTTGAGTGATAAAACTTGACGGTTTGGCACGGATCAGTACTCATAGACATTCTCATCTGGTTTCATCTTGAAGTGCTCAAATTCGTCATAGAGTTGGGATTCTCTGTCTTCCATAGTTAATTCTGAACCTGAGAGAAGCATCTTAACATTATCCCAAACTGCCTTTGCATCAGTGTTATGATTGATCAGCTTGTAGATGTCTTTAGGAAGACCTTGAAGAACAATGTTTGAAGCCCTGATATCTGCATCGAATCTCTTTTTATCCTTATCATCAAGCTCATCATACATTTTAGGTCTGTCCATTCCGTAAACAGGAGTACCATCTTCATTAGTATCAAGTATGTCTCTAGTCGTCTCAACTCGATATGGTCCTTCATCAATGGATTTGAGAATGTTGACACCATTTTCCTTTCCAAGGCAGTACAATCCGATTCGTTGAGCCCAAGAATTGTAGTCAGTTCTGTCAAGCATGGGTGGATGAGTATCTGACCCAGCTGCTTGAACATCCTCTGCAACCGTGGAGATGATAGTAGGAACGTTGGTAGACATGTTAACAGATAATACGGGATTTTATAACTCTATGATTAAACCGAGAAATAGATTCTTTCACGGGATTTTACTAAATCAAGAGAAAACCGTAAACAATCACCCAAGTCGCTAGAAGATAATGCACCAAGTCGCTAACACTTAATTCGCTACACCACTAAGTCGCTAGAGTCCCAAGTCGCTAGACAAGTGCAAGTCGCTAAGTAGTAACTCGCTAAGCCTCAAGTCGCTAGCAAAATTTTGGCAGCAATTCGCTACTCAAGTCGCTAAAGATACAAGTCGCTAAAGAGCAACTCGCTACAGACCAAGTCGCTACCACCAAGTCGCTACCCGTAGTGGAAAGTCCACTAGTTGTACTGTAAATCGCTAGATCTAAGTCGCTAGGTCTAAAATTGTAACTCGCTACAAATTTGTAAAGCAAGTCGCTACGAAAAAAGTACTCCGTGAGTTAAGTCGCTAGCAAGAAAAAACCACATAAACATCACTTTTCAATCCAAAAACAACCCAACCAAGATGATTTAAGCTTTCCAAATGAAAACCTACACACTTATGATGATTCTAAACATAAAAGTACTAACAAAATCCAAACTTTAACACAAGAAATCAACCAAATGATGCAAAAACCACTAAACTTTTTCAAACTCAAAAACCACCTAAAAACCACTAGAAATCCAAAGATGTGCAAGATATGATCTAACCATGGCTCTTGATACCAATTGTTAGATATAAGTTTTCACATACACATCAAACCATAACACAAAGTAGCGTATAGATGGAATTCTAGAGAGAGAAAGTTAGAGGTTTAGGGAACTTAGTGAGAGAAAGTGAAAGATATTATTATGAGCTCCAACTCTCTACCTTGGGAGGTAGAGAGTATTTATAGTCTTACATAAATCGCCACACATCGGGCTGTGGATCAGGCATACAGTGGGTAAAGACCCGTCCGTCCTCCACGGTGTTACTTAACTAAATACTACTTAACTTAAAAGAACTACGACTACGAGCTTTCTAACGATTACATATACTTGAGGTGACCGACTCTTTAATACCTGGAATTTCTAATTCCTAACAATCTCCCCCTAAGGGAGGTCACCTCAATCATGTACCAAAATTACATTGAATACAACTAGATAATACATTAACAATTGATCTTGCATTCTTGATGTAGTCCTTTGCTCCTAAGCTCGTAGCCATTGATTCTTCACATTGCATGTTTGGTTACTCCAAGTGGAGGTCTTTTACTGATCCACGTGATAATAAATTTGAGCCATCTTTTGAGATCATCAGCTATAAAAAATCTCTGAGACATCCTTTGTGGTGTTGGTATTATGTGATGTTGTGACTTTAGGACCGACATGCTCACATTCTGGATCATGATATCCTCTCATCAGAGTAGCGGAAGCATTTGTTGAATCATGATATTGGCAGCAGCGTAGCAGAAGCATGGAGTGAAAATATCAGAGTCATTGATGCACTAATCATGATTTCTTTTTAGATGAATGTGTTAAGTAAGCATGCGGCTATGGATTGACCGCTTCATTCTGATCAGCTGCAAACGTCGGGTGTACCTGCATACAACAGTTAGCAATAAACCGCACGAAAGTGTCTTTGATCACTTTCATTGAATTGAGGTACACGGCCCACGGTTCCCCGTTGATCAGTACATGTACTGCCTGTGATCAGGTATAATTTCGAAGAATTTCCTTGACAGGGTTTCGCAGCTGCTCTAGCTGTTCTCAAACCGGAACATCTCAAAGAAGACAACACGGAGTGAGTGAACCAGCGAATTTAAGTCCGCTGATTGATGAAAAAAGATTTGAAAAACAATCGTGTATTGCTCAATAGAAATTGTTTTTGCAATACAACGAAGGTTTTATTGAAAATCAATTATCAATCATAAAAACACCTTTTGGTTTGAAAAATGAGTACACGGTCGATGTGCTAAAGAAAAGAGTTTTTAAGCACAAAGACCGGTTTTTCAAAGGTATCCGTCAATCCATAACCTGAACCAGGATTGATTCAAGAGATTGAATCGCCCCATTGTTTCTGTTCAGCTGTCACATGGTTGATCTATATAATAGATCTCACATGCCACCTACCAGGAGCTTGTTTGATGTTGGCTCCAGAAGGCTTTCCATCTTCATAGTGAATATGTATTCACATCACTCAGATGTTCTGGCAATACCACAAGGATAATGCGTAGGACTCAAGATACAATCTCTCTTTCCACATTGTGTGAAACAGAGAGTCTTCATTGAACGTGTCCTAATGAGATTTATTGATGATCTCGTGGCTCTAGACTCAATTTGTGCATATTTGGATCCTGTACCGGAGACTAGGGAGAGGGTCTCCTTCTTCAATATCAACCATCTCTAAGAGAAAGTCGATAGATAATGTCGGTTCCCCGTGAGAATGAAACAAGTCCTTTTAAGAGGAACTTGAGTGGTTTGGAAAGTTGAAGTGCAGTGCGTCACTGGGTCCATGAAGTCTTGTCTTCAATACCGATGTTACCATCAGTAGCATATGAGTTGAACCCGGTTTCTGCCCTAAGGTTGAATAAAAGGAGGGCTATTTGTTTTCACCCTTTCCTCATTCAATTCTTTTTAATTCTTCAACCCCTTCAGTGCTTACTGAGACTTCATAGCTAGAACCTTGTTGGGTTTATTCCAGTACTAGCTCAGTCTTAGACCGCACTCTTCCCATATCTCATTTTTCTCCTTTTATCATCATACCTAAGGACTTTTACACTAACTAGTGGATTGTCCCTGGGTAGATCCCTCCGGTTCTGGCGGATCATGGGAACACATACCTAACCTTATCATCCTTATATCACCGTACATAAAGTAGAGTTGGTCGGTCTATTTGGTATTGTTCATCTGCCATTGGAACCAATTGAAAACCATTTGAAAATCAATTCAGATACTTGTGATATATTATCAAAGCATTTTGTACCTGAATTGTTTTTGATATTTTTAGAACGAGAACTCCCCCTCAACATGTGCATCAAGTATTTGAAAATTTTTTGCACACAGAGGCAAGAGAAAGAATTAACTTCTTTGATTACCATTTTCTAAAAGATATCAACATCACTTCCCACATCAAATCAAGTAGATATAGCATTTCCGGGAAGGATGAGGTTTCCATAAATTTGCTCCCCCTCAATATGTGCCTCGAGGTTTGAAAAGGGTTTTGCACATACTAGAGGGAACTTGCACATTGAGATAAGTTGATCACATTTCAAATCATAGGTTTAAGATAGATGCTCCCCCTCAACATGTGCATGGAAAATTTGAAATCGTTTGTCACATGTGGGCAGGATAGCATGTACATCCTTATAAAACCATTTACCGAATTATCAGTTTAAATCCAATTTAAATCACACATTCTCCCCCGATCACAATTATCAAATCATTTGAGATTTGTGATCTCTTATAGATTTAAATTGATTTTGAAGGCTTTTAAAGGGAATTGTGACTTGATTATGAAAGTGTTTGAACTGATAAGGATCGGATTTTAAGACTTTAAACTCCATTGATAAAACATGCATGTATATCTTTTGAAAACAATTTAATGCCAAATAACTTTTTAATTTAATTGAAATCATTCTCCCCCTCAATCAATGACATAGATTGTTGATTGAGAGATAGAGATTTTGACAAATAAGTCCTGATGATTATCAAAAATAGAGACCGAGTTATTTTTCAAAGCATTTGGTTTTCAGCAGATAAATGTTTATAGAATCAGAGCATGGAATTTGAAAACATGGTAAAACATGGCTCTGTTCTTTCTTTTAAAACCGGGTTATTGCCTGAAAAAATGACAATAAACCATCGTTTCTCTTTCTCCCAAAAATATTTTTTGATTTTTTTTTTTTTTTTTTTTTTTTTTTTTTTTTTTTAATAAAAATTCGAACAATATCTAAAGTCCCGTGTCATTCTTTGAATGACAGCACAAAGACCGTAGATATTATCGAATCGAGAAAGACAAGACAAAAAAGACAATATTTTTTGAAGATTTTTCGAATTTTTCAAATTTTTATGGATTTTGAAAGTTTTATATTTTTGTATTTTGTTTTTCGAATAGATATATACAAGAGATAGATGAAGATAGACCTTTACTCCTCGTCTTCCTCCTGAAGACGTTTGAGAGTTTCTGGTTGAAGGCTTTTCAAACCAAGTCGTGGAAGAATAAACTCAAAACGTTCTCTTGGGAGAGCTTTGGTGAAGATGTCTGCTAACTGATATTCAGACCTCACAAAATATAGTTCCACCACACCTTTTTCCACTTGTTCCCTGATGAAATGATGTCGAATGTCGATATGCTTTGCTCTTGAGTGTTGAACGTTGTTGCATGAGAGAGCAATAGCACTTTTATTATCACAGTACAGAGGGATTTTGTTGAATTCAAAGCCATAGTCAGATAATTGAGATCTCATCCATAAGATTTGAGCACAACAAGATGACATGGCTATGTATTCAGCCTCTGTAGAGGAAATAGAAGTACTCATTTGCTTCTTTGAAGACCAGCTCACAAGCTTATTACCCAAAAACTGAGCACCTCCAGATGTGCTTCGACGTGTATCTTGACAACCTGCATGATCAGCATCTGCATAGGCCGTTAGTGACATACCGGTGTCCTTCGGGTACCATAGTCCCATATTGATGGTTCCTTGGAGATACCGAAAGACCCGTTTAACTGCTTCAAGGTGCTTTTTAGTAGGCTTAGCCTGGTATCTAGCACACATGCAAACAGCGAACAAGATGTCTGGTCTACTAGTTGTGAGGTACATCAGGGAACCAATCATACTACGATATTTTGTTTGGTCAATCATGGTCCCTGAGAGGTCCTCATCTAGTTTGGTTCGGTCAATCATGGGGGTGTCAACAGGGTCACTTGAATCAAATCCAAATTTCTTTAAAATCTCTGTTGCATATTTAGATTGATTTATGAAAATGCCTCCGGGACTTTGTGAAATTTGTAATCCCAAGAAAAATGACATTTGTCCCATCATTGACATTTGAAACTTTGAACTCATTTTATTTGAAAAACGATCACATTCCATTAGGTCTGTCGAGGCAAAAATAATATCATCAACATAAATTTGAACATGAATTAAATGTTTGCCTGACTTCCTGGTGAACAATGTAGGATCAACTGCTCCTTTGATGAATCTGGTTGATAGAAGAAACTTTGACAGTGTATCATACCATGCCCTTGGAGCTTGCTTTAAACCGTAAAGAGCCTTCTTCAAACGAAAGACGTGAGTAGGATGCTCTTGATTCACAAATCCTTCAGGTTGGCTGACGTAGACGACTTCTTTAAGATCTCCGTTCAGAAATGCCGTCTTCACATCCATCTGATAGACTACCATGTTCTTACTAGCAGCATTAGCCAGAAAGATTCTGATTGCCTCGATTCGAGCAACAGGAGCAAAAGATTCTTCAAAGTCAATACCCTCCTCTTGACGGTATCCTTTAGCAACTAATCGAGCCTTGTTGTTCAACACATCACCATGCTCATCAAGTTTCACTTTGAAGATCCATTTAAGAGCAATAATCATAGCACAGTCTGGAGCAGGTACTAACTCCCATACATCAAGTCGATCAAACTCATGAATTTCATCTTGCATGGCATTGAACCAGCTATCTTCATTCATGGCGGTTTTAACATCCTTTGGTTCGATCTTAGATAGTACGGAGTTGAAGAAGCACCATAAGGCATCGGTTGCGAGTTGTTTCCGGGTTGATACAGGACGAGAGGGATTTCCAATGATGTTGTCTAATGGATGATCGTGAGTCCATTTTCTGAGGTGTTCGTGTGGCAGTTGTTGAGGGACTGAAGTAGCTGAGTCGATGTCTCCTGAAGAAGATGGTTCTGATGATGATTCAGGAGCAAATATGTTTTCAAATGGAGCATCTTCAGGAGTAGCAAAGGGATTAACTTCATCATTGATGCCAGAAACATTTCCATGATGTACATTTGAAGGATGATGATTTGTTGATGAGACTGAAGGATCAGCAGCAGGTGCTTCTTGACTTAAAGATATTGAGACTAAAGGATTGACTTCATTCACAGGAATATGAGCATCCTCTATTGTAGGGATCAACACCTCATTAGTAATTGAATCATACAGTTCATCAAACATAGGATCAAACAATTTCTTTAAATCATCTTCAGATGGAGGTACATATGGAGTTTCTTGAGAAGAGTTTGGAACAAGAGATGAACCAATGGGACTGTTTTGAAGTGCGGGTCCTGAGCTGGAGTGTCCAGGAGCCATTTGACCGGTCAGCTCATCAAACGTAACGTGAATTGTTTCCATGATATTTCGGGTTCTTTTGTTGTAAATTCGGTATCCCTTTTTGTTTGATGCATATCCTACAAATACTCCAATGTCAGCTTTAGCCCTAAGTTTGCCTAAGTCTTGACCCTCATTGGTTGGATAACACAATGCACCAAACACACGAAAGAAAGAGAGATTAGGTTTTCTGTTGTGGACAAGTTCATATGGAGTTTTTCCATGTACAGTGTGAATTAGGAAACGATTTTGTGTGTAGCATGCAGTAGCGATTGCTTCAGCCCAGAGAAACATTGGAACCTTTGAGTAAATCAGCATTGTTCTAGCGGCTTCAACAAGAGTTCGATTTCGTCTTTCAACTACACCGTTCTGTTGAGGAGTTCGTGGAACACTTCTTTGATGGCTGATTCCAACGTTTTCATAGAATTCATTAAGTTGTTTGTTGACAAACTCAGTTCCATTGTCTGTTCTCGTAATTCTGACAGTTTTGTTAAGTCGAACCTGCAGCTGTTTGATGAGTTTGATGATGATATCAGGAGTTTCATCCTTTGTCCTTAAGAACTTGACCCAGGTGAATCTAGAGTAATCATCAACCACAACTAACACATATTTCTTCCCAAAGATATTCTGCACCCTCATTGGTCCACATAAATCCATATGAATCATATGAAGAACTTCTGTGACAGAGTTAGTAGGTTTGGGTTTGTGGGCAAACTTTTTGCTTTTACCCAATTGGCATGCTGAACAAAGATGATCCTTTTCATACTTTAGTCTAGGTAAACCTACAACTAAGTCCTTTCTGGAAAGATCGTTGATGGTGCCGAAGTTCAAGTGATTGAGACGACGATGCCATAACCATGACTTTGTTTTTGAAGCCTTTGATAACAAGCAGATTGGAGAAGCCCTCATCATGTCATCGATAGAGATGGTGTAAAGATTTGAGCCACGAGTTCCTTTTAACAGTTCCTTACCATTAAGATCTCTAACAAAGCAGGTATGTTTTCTGAAGGCTACCTCTAGATCAGAATCACAGAATTGACCAACAGAGAACAAATTATGACCCAAACCTTCCACATAGTAAACTCTAGAAATGACACTATCACCAACAACATAATCTCCATAACCCATAATAGCACCGAAATGATCATTACCAAATCTAACAGTCCCGATGAATTTGCTCACGAAGTTCATGAGCCGCGACTGGTCTCCAGTCATATGCTTGGAACAGCCTGAGTCCAGGTACCACAGAACGATTTGAACGATCTGCAGTTGAACACAGACAAGAATGGATAACTAGATAATTGGGATCCCCATGCAAGAATGGGTTCCATTTGGTTAGTAACAATGTTTGGAACACCCACATCAGAAATAGAAGCATTCATATCAGAAAGTGAGGCAATGGAATCATTGTGAATAGATGCAGTACTAGTGTCTGTATTAGCCCTGTTCATAGTGTGATCACTTCTTAAGGGAATAGTTCTACCAGTAGGCATCCATTTTCTAGTGGGCATTATCTGATTAGTCTTATGACCAACAGGTATCCAATAAAAGCCTAATTTGCTGAATGTTCTTCCTGTGGGTTTCCACTGTTTTCTAACTTTCTTTCGTTTTTGCCTTTTAGCCTTCTTAGAATGAATTTTTGCATTAACAATATTAACTGGACAATTAACATCATTAGGCAGAACATTAACACCACATTCATGATTTGAAACAGAATTCAAGCAGACATCAGTACAAGGTTTGCAAATAGTATCGGAATTCGAATTAATTACAGTACGCCTATGGCTAATACTAGAATCAACACGATTCGTTTTATTCAATTCAAGCTTAAAGTTCCTAGATTGTTCTTCTACTCTCTTCCAGTGCACATTCTTAGCTTGAGAGGTCCTATCATTCCTTGTATTGTCTTGAGACTTTGACCTGCTCCGTTTAATGTCACTGATTACTCCTGTAGAGGGAATGGGAACATTAGTTGGTTTAACTACTCTTTGCATCACCTGTTTAGATGTACTGGGGTCTGAACTACATGCAGGTGCACTAAGGTTCACTTTCTTAAAACTAGAGGTACTGAGATTTGTACTCCTAGAAGGCACACTTGAGTTCTCTTTCTTAGCATTGAATCTGAACTACTTAAAGGCACACTACGGTTCACATTAAAAACATTGGGAATCGAATGCATATCATACTTGGCATTAGGCATCGAGCATGGAATCAAAGGATTAACTCTCTCACCTAATGACTTTGGGCATATTGTGATCAAGCATTCTAAGATTTCTTGAGATCGTTTGGCATATAAGCATGCATGTCCAATTGCATTATCATGAGGTTTCTCTAGCTTATCCTCTTCAACAATCTCACGCAGACATTCTAGGCAATCCTTAAGGGATGAGAAGTATGTTTGAATAGCGAGTTTGTTGTTCCTTAGATGAGGAGGGACATATGTCACAGATAAAGCATATTTATTACAAGAGTGAACCTTTGATACAACATTCTCCCCATTGGTCATTGGCATTTTCCCTTTTACCTGACTCTTCAGATTCTCAATTTCCTTTTGCAATGAAGCTATTTGTTCGTTGTTTTTGTTACGAGTGACTTTAATTGATTCAAATAACTCATTGAAATGACTTTTAACCTTTTCATTTTCTTCTAGAAAACTTTCGTTTTCCTTTTGTAAAGCATTTACTAGGTTTTGAAGATGAAACGTTTGAGAATTCTGAGAATCTAAAGGAGGAGGCATTTGGGAGCCTGTCATATTGTTCGTTTGACCCTTTAGTTGAGAGATTTGGGCTTTCAAATTTCTGGTTGTGTTGCACTGAGCTTGAATCTGTTCATCACGTTTGTTAATTTGAAAAATTGCATCAAACTCTGGAGCATCTGATGATGTCTTGATATTTGAAGTTTTGACATTTTCTTTAAGATGTTGATATTTTAGTTGTAAATTAAAATACTCAACTTCTAGTTTAGAAAAATGTTTAACCAAATTGTCGTGATCATCCAGTTCAATTTTCTCGTTTAGTTTAGAATTAGATTTTTCAAGCTCAATGACACGATCATGGGAGACTTTCAGGGCAACAGATAGTTCATGAAATTTGGAAGCATTAATAGAGCATTTTGAAGCAGTGAAAAAAATATCTTGAGCAACACATTCAGTAATAAGAGTCTCATTTAAGGTATGCAAGTTCTTCCTCTCAATCTCATTATATTTTAGTGCACGCTCATAATCACTAACTTCAACTACCATTGCATCAAATTCCTTTTCCATTCCCTTGATATCAGTTTCTATCCCCTTTTTAAGACTCTCAAAGTAATCTTTCAGAAGTTTAAAGAAAGGCATGACCTCAGTTAAATAACATTCTTTCATTTGCTCAAAACCCCTTTCTCCTTCCGTTATACCAGTGGGTGTGATCCTTTTCTTGCAAGTTTTCTCAAAATCAACAAATAGTTGAAATATAACATATTGGCTAATTAAGGTCTTGCTTTTAGTGGCAATTTTTCTAGGAACAAGATGCATTGGTGTATTAGGAGCATACACAGTCGCTCTAGGCATTTTCCAAAAGGGAGGGTTTGTTTCAACAATATTTTCAGCTTTCTGCTTATCTAAATCCTTTTTCCAGAAAACTTGTTCGGGAGTCAACAATGTTTGAGGCTTAAACATGTTCAAGGAAATCCAGTTTTCCTTCTTGTAGTCATGGGGAGTGATAATTATTTTTTTCTCTTTGCATTTAGGGTTATCTAATTTTCTGTTCATCCTTTCCCTAGTGACTTCATCTGATTTCTTATCTTCCTCAGTGCACCCAACGCAACTAGGTTTCTGTCTAGGTTTAAGAATCTCATTTCCATCATAGATCACACTTTGAGCTGCTTTTGCTATCTTTCCGTACTCAGGGTTGGGTTTATCTATAATGGGAACACTATGCTTATCGCTTAGAACTCTATGTTTAGTAACCATGTGAGCAGTCTGAATGGTGTTTCCTTGTGTGTACAACTTGTTTTCAAGCTTGTTTTTCAAAGTTTTCAGATTAGAAAAGTCTCTCAAGAGTTTTGATTCCTTTGCATTAAATTCTTGCTTAAGCATTTTCACATTTTCTTGAAGTTCTTGTTTTTGCTTAGCTGTTTTAGAAAGTTTTTCTTGCAAGGAATTTAATTCTTGTTTCAATACTTCTTCTCTAAAGTTACTTTTTCTAATGATTGTACGTACTTGGTCATCCATTTCCTGCTCACGAGTGGTCAACTCAAATTTTGCACGTTGTTCATAGATAGCAACACGTTCTTTATAGGCATTTAGTTCAGAAATTACAGAATCATCAGGGGCACATGCAGTGTATTCATCAAAAACATAGTCATTGTTGACTGCAGAAGATGCATCACTTGGTACACCTTCACTTTCACTCTGTTTCACGTATTGATCATATGGGATAATATCGATATTACCCATATTTTCAACATTTGATTCAATAGTTTCAGTTGATTGTACTTTGTCATGCATCTGTTGCACATCAGCATTATCGTATAGTTTTAATACCTCTGAGATGAGCTTGTCTTGGGATGGGCCAGCTAGTGGTGAAGAAGAGACCTTGGGAGAAACCATTGGAGAAATGCTAGCCATAAAAATTGTGTGTGCCGTAGGTCCATCATCCACATCAGAGTCGTATGCATCACAATCAGCGACTTGAAAGGCATTCTGATGATTGTGACCTATCTCCTGAATAGGCTGCTCATCCACATCTGCATCATAGGTCTTGGCATTGCCCTTAGCAAGAAACAGCAATTCCTCTTCATCCAAAGCAGCACCATTGTCCTGAGCTTGTGCCAGCAGCATCTTATCTCTGAAGTAATCAGCATTCTGTGGACGCTTTGGAGATGTGCAGTTCCTTGCAATGTGTCCCTCACCACCACAGTTATAACATTTGATTGGCTTAGCTTGACCTTGGTTACCATTCCTTCCTCGATTCTGGTTGCCAACATAACCTCTCCCAGCTCCACCTCTTCCCTGATCATACTGTCTTTCCTGAACTGGTTGCACCACGATCCTTCCATCTTTAACAGTGGCTTGATTGTGTGGGTTAGATGCTGTTCTGAGGTTGTTGTTGGTTTGTGGGAGAGAATTCATGTTTTGACTAATCAGAAGAGCTAGTTGATTAATGAAGTTACCCACGTGTGCATCAGCATCAGCTTGTTTGAACATAGGATCAGGAATGAGTTTGTGATTACCATTACCCAAAGGTATGACTTGTGATGCTTTGGTTGTGATTCCGATGTTTGAGTAGAAAGCAGTTGAGTCATTAGACGAGCTTGTCTCTCCCTGGTTGGTTTTGAACTGATTGAGAATCAATTTTTCAAACATAGCATGTCTCTCATTCTGAAGGAGGAAGGCATAGAGTTGCTCATAGTTTGTATTCTTCAATCCTTTAGTGAGCTTCACAGCGGTGACAAACTTGTGCCATTCAGGATTCATGTTGTTCACAAATTTGGAGTTCAGCTGAATGTTAGGCATAGTCATTCTGATGTTCCTCATGTCATTCACTAACTTATGAAATCTCACATAGTACTTGATGAGTGTGTAAATACTCATCATTTTTGGTTAAATCTGAACTGCAAAACGTTTAAAAATGCTCAAAAATGCATCAAAATACTGAAAATATTCCAAAATTGCATTTTATATGTTTCAGATGCAAAATGTTCAAAATCAGATGAAAAATGAGCTAAGTTTGCATAATTGGCAGTTTTAGTCCCCCAAGTTTCAAAAATTGTCAGAAATAGTCCCTAAGCACTTAATTTCAAAAGAAAAATCACCAAAGGTCCTTTTAAAATCATAAGTTGTCAAAATTAGTCCTTTGGTGAAAAATATCAAAAGTTTTGAGAAATTACAAGTTTGGTCCTCCAAGTTTAAAAATTGGCAAAATTAGTCCTTGGAAATTGGAAAATAACAAGTTTGTTCCTTGTACTATGGAAAGCTGTCACTTTTAGTCCCTTGGAGCAACTTTGATAAAATGGCAGCTTTGGTCCTTGAAGTTTCAGAAATTACAAACAAGCCCTTGATTATTAAACCTTTAATACTCTTTTGGCCTTGTCATAATCCCTTTTGACCCTGCCATCCAATTGTGACCCCCTGCCAAACCCAAATTGGCCCCTTCCCATTTGACCCTTCCCTTTTTAATATTATTACCCCGGTCAAATGAAGTCAAACCCTTCACGGGTTCCCTCCATCATCATCCCTGCTACACCTATACCTGCAAAACCACCCACGCTCCACCATCATCATCACACCCATCCTACCCTCCACCTCACACTCAAAGCCAAGGTGCATTTAATGCCTTCTCTAACCTAACACTCTACCCTCCCCAGCTGTTAAAACAGTTTTGGTGCCAAAACCACTTAAACGGCCAAGATGATATCTAGGCATCCAATGGCCCATATAACTGCTGGGAACTATTCAGAGATGAGAGAGAAGCTCATTGGAGTATAAATAAAGGAAGAAAGAAGGCAAATGGAGTAGTACTTAGTTTATTTTCTTAAATGTATGTCGTTTTAAAGCTTTTCATGTCTTAAATAGTTTTTCAATTGTAATATCAAGTTATTTTGTATCAAACTTAGTAGTTTCAATGTATTGCAACTCTATTTAAGTATCAATTCAAGTCTATGTTCAAATTCCATATTTTATGTTCACTGTTGAAATTTCCATTCTCAATCTCCTATGTCAAAGCTGTTAGTAGCTTAGTTGTAAGATAAAACAAGCTTCTATAAGCTTACTATAGCTTTTTACAAGCTTATATTCAAGTTTCAAGCACCTTTGGATATTGGTCAACAAACGTCAAAATGGGGCAAAAATGATGCAGAAATGGATATGGGTTGGTTCAGAAATGGATTTGGGTTAGTTAAGAGCTATTGGGTTGGTTAATATAGGCTAGTGGTTCATTGCTTCACAGGTTTCAAGCCATTGTGGCTAAGGACATTTGTAAGTCATTTTCAAGTTATATAGCATAATCTGTTCTTGTGGTTTATAATAGCTTTAATCTGTCCATTAAGTAGTATTTAGGTTATTTAAACTTAGTTTGATCATTAAAACAAGTTGGTTCAGTGTTTGGATCAGTTTTGAGTACAAATCAGTGTATTCAAGGGTGTTTGGATTTGCTGTCAAATCTGTAATTGAGGTGTATTCAGTGATAGTTTCTTGTTGTGTTATGTTTGTTTAGCTCAAATTAACTCATTCAAGTCTTAAACTTGTGCCTGCAACACTCAAAAAGTCAAATCACAAGTTAACTGTCCCTATTTCATTTTCTGTTGGAATCAGTTACTGATATCTAGCATATAGGTGTATAAAGTGATAAGCTAGCTTAAAATAGTTGATATTCATCATTTATCATCATAATCAGTTCATAATTTGGTTTCAAAATTCACTTTGGTCAAATTTTCAAAACTGTTCTAAATAGTCAAATTTTGCTCAAGTCAAGTTTTCACAAAACTTTATGAATCTCTCACAGGTTCATTTTTAGTCCTAATCTAGTGAAACTTTGGGATTTACAAATTCAATTGGTCTAGTATTGGAAACATCTTTTTTTTAAGTCTTATCAAGTCTTTTTAATCTCCAAATAAGCTGTTCAAATCAGCTTAATCTGTCCTGTTCACACTCAGCAGAACTGAGTGTGAATCAGGCCAACTTGCAGACTTTGCATTGGATTCATTTCAGTGAGTTAGAGTCTAAAAATTGGTTTAGTTATAGCTTGCTAGGTGGTCTTGAGGACTGCATCATTGGTCTTCACACAAGCTCTTCTGATTAGCTTGTAGATAAGCTCAAACCTAGGTCCTAATTAGCTGTTTGATAGAGTAGGCAGTTTGCTTAATTCATTAGTCAGACCTTTTGTCTTGTTAGGATTAGGTGTAATTAGTTTGAATTAGCTTATTTTAGCATAATATAGCTTCAGTTACTGTTTGGTAGCTTATTTCATTGTTTAGCTTATTTTCATTAGCTTATTCATAGACAGTTTGTACTACAGCTCTTATATCTTACACATAAGCTATAGATTTTATATTTTTCTTAGATTTAGATTTATATTTTAGAATTTTCCTGAGTTTTTCATAATTTTTGGTTACTGTTTGCTATTTTTCTCAATTTAAAATAGTTTTTAGTCAGTTTTAAATAAGTTTTTATTGCAAATAATTAAGAAAAAGTTCAAAAAAAATAATTTTTCAATTTTCCCAGTTTAAGAAAAATATAAAAAGCATAAAAAATATTTTTCCCTATTTTTTCCCTTTTATTTGGTATTTTTCACAATTTAATTAGTTTTTAATAGTTTTTAATTCATAAAAAATAGAAAAATAATCAGAAAAATACAAAAATAGTTTTAAAAATTCTCTTTTGATATTTTAGATTTTTCCAAGTCATAATTTTATTTTTCTAGCTTTATTTCATATATTCTTGTATTTTAGGTTATTATTAAATAGCTAAAAATAGTTTTTAATTAATAATAATTAAATAAATAGTTGTAAAAATAATTTTCTTTTTCTATAAATTTTATTTTATCATTAGGTTTGTAAAAATATCATTTTCATATTTTTAGGATTAATATTGTGTAAGTTTCACATTTTTCATTTGTACGTTACGTAGTTTTTTAATTTAAGTTTTATAAAAAAGAAAAATCAAGCAATTGCTTGGAAACTGCTCTAATAAAGGTCTTGAAGTCACACAAGCAAGCAATTGCTTGGAAACTCTCCGAAATTAAGGGTATCAACCCTAAGTTTTGTACTCACAAAATCTTAACGGAGGATGACTTCAAACCAGCAGTCCAACATCAGAGAAGGGTGAATCCTAAGATTCATGAGGTTATCAAACAAGAGGTTCTCAAACTTCTTGATGCCGGTTTAATTTACCCGATCTCTGATAGTCCTTGGGTTAGCCCAATTCATTGCGTTCCAAAAAAGGGTGGCATTACTGTTGTCACAAATGAAGAAAACGAGTTAATTCCAACTCGATTGGTTACGGGATGGCGTGTGTGTATTGACTATCGTAAGTTAAACGAAGCCACCCGTAAAGACCATTTTCCTCTACCCTTCATGGATCAGATGCTTGAGAGATTAGCAGGGAACGAGTACTATTGTTTCCTTGATGGTTTCTCGGGTTACTTTCAGATCCCCATTGATCCGCTGGATCAAGAAAAGACCACATTCACCTGCCCATACGGGACGTTTGCCTACAGACGTATGCCTTTTGGCTTATGTAATGCTCCTGGCACATTCCAACGATGTATGATGGCAATTTTCCACGACATGATCGGGGAAACAATGAAGGTATTTATGGATGACTTCTCGGTCATTGGGGACTCATTTCAGACATGTCTCTCCCATTTAGACAAAATGCTAAAACGGTGTGAAGACACAAATCTATGTCTAAACTGGGAGAAAAGCCACTTTATGGTCAAAGAAGGCATAGTCCTTGGCCATAAGATTTCTAAAAATGGGATTGAGGTGGATAGAGCAAAAGTTGATGTTATTGCTAAATTGCCTCATCCTACTACCGTCAAAGGTATTAGGAGTTTTCTAGGTCATGCCGGGTTTTATCGTAGATTCATACAAGATTTTTCTAAAATCGCTCGGCCTATGACCCATCTTCTCGAAAAAGATGCTCCTTTTATCTTTTCTCCTGAGTGCATCGAAGCTTTTGAAACATTAAAGAAAAAGCTTACGGAAGCACCCATTCTAGTTGCCCCCGACTGGGACTTACCCTTTGAGCTCATGTGCGATGCAAGTGATTTTGCTATCGGTGCAGTCTTGGGGCAACGAAAAACCAAGCATTTTCAGCCAATCCACTACGCAAGTAAAACTATGACTGAAGCTCAAACCCATTACACCACTACAGAAAAAGAATTATTAGCTGTGGTGTATGCGTTTGAAAAGTTTCGGCCATACCTTATCTTGACCAAATGCGTGGTGTATACGGATCACTCGGCTCTCAAATATCTCTTTGCAAAACAAGATGCAAAGCCGAGATTGCTCCGTTGGGTTCTCCTCCTACAAGAATTTGATATCATTATACGTGATAAAAAAGGAGCTGAGAACCTGGCTGCTGATCATCTATCCCGTCTAGAAAACCCTCACCAAGATGTGTTCGAGAAAAAGGAAATAAATGAAACATTTCCTCTCGAAACACTCAATGTGGTTTCTTTTCGTGGAGCATGGTTTGCTGACTTTGCAAATTACCATGCGGGTAACTTTGTGGTGAAAGGGATGTCGTCCCAACAGAAAAACAAATTCTTTAAAGATGTAAAACATTACTTCTGGGACGACCCCTACTTGTTTAAAATTTGTGCGGATCAAGTCATCCGGCGATGTGTATATGGTCAGGAAGCTATTGACATTCTCAAAGCTTGCCATTCTGGACCTACTGGGGGACATCATAGCCCCAACTACACCGCCAAGAAGGTGTTTGATCCCGGATTCTATTGGCCCACGATTTATAAGGATGCCCATGAATTTGTCAAAACCTGTGACGCTTGTCAACGTCACGGGAATATCTCACAAAGAAATGAAATGCCGCAAAACGCCATTCAAGTGTGTGAGATTTTTGACATCTGGGGCATTGACTTTATGGGACCATTTCCCTCTTCTCGCGGTAACAAATACATACTCGTGGCCGTTGACTACTTGTCAAAATGGGTTGAAGCAAAAGCTTTACCTACCAACGATGCCCGAGTTGTTGTGAAATTCTTAAAATCTCTATTTGCTAGGTTTGGAACTCCACGAGCCATAATCAGTGATCGTGGTACGCATTTTTGCAATGACCAATTTGATAGAGTCATGCAGAAGTATGGTGTAACTCACCGTCTCTCTACTGCGTACCACCCCCAAACAAGTGGGCAAGTGGAAGTTTCCAACCGGGGGATTAAAAGAATTCTGGAGAGGACGGTTGGCGAAAACCGTGCCTCTTGGTCGGATAAGCTAGATGACGCACTCTGGGCCTTCCGTACAGCTTATAAAACACCCATTGGGTGCACTCCATACAAGCTTGTATACGGGAAGGCATGTCGTCTACCGGTTGAGCTCGAGCACAAGGCATACTGGGCCTTGAAGCATGCCAACTTCGATATTCAGACAGCTGGTGATCACCGGAAAGTTCAAATGAATGAATTAAATGAACTCCGTGATCAAGCATACGAGAACTCTTTGATCTACAAACAAAAGACAAAGAAGATTCATGACTCAAAAATCAAAAACCGCGTTTTCAACATCGGTGATCGAGTCCTTCTTTTCAATTCAAGATTGAAGATTTTCTCGGGAAAATTAAAATCCCGCTGGTCTGGACCATTTACCATCACTAAGGTCTTTCCTTATGGAACCATTGAGTTATCTCAACCCGATGGTCCAAACTTTAAAGTGAATGGTCATCGGTTGAAGCATTATTTTGGAGAGGACATTCCCCCTGTGGTTGTCCCGGATTTACAAACTTTCCCCAAGAACCAATGAATGCGGGGATCGAGTCAAGCTAGCGACTCGGTAATCAAAAACAGTAGCATGCCATATGGGTTTTCACCCATATTTCTGATTTCTTTCTATCTTTCTACCACCCTAGTGTGGGGGGGGGGGGGGTTGCCCCACATGTTTTGTATATAAGTCTTAAAAAAAAAAAAAAAAAAAAAATCTTTCTAAATAATGGCCGTAGTATTTCCCTTTTACGTTCTCAGTTTCGGCATAACCGCCGGTACTTTGAATATTGAGGGCAATATTCATTTCTAAGTGTGGGGGGAAATTCTCACGAATTTTATCATGTAATTATACCGCCCAATTCCCCCGTTTTTGGCCAAAAATTTTTTTTTTTGGAGTAAGTGTTTTGCACTTACTCAATTGGTTATCAGTCCGCCATGTCTAAAAAACAAAAGGATTGGCTAATCCAGGAGCAAACGGCTCTTGGTAAAGATATATCAAATCCGTTGACGGCTTGCAATTTGCCCAAAATTGTATGGTATTCAGCTCACCATATCCTAAAAAGTGAAGAGTTGGCTAGCCCGCAAGTTTATGGCTTGTAGTAAAGGCAGTGGAAAAACCATAATTGGTAATCAGCTCACCAAAGATAATATTGATAATTTATCTAAGAGTTGGCTAGTCCAGAAGCAAACGGCTTCTGGTAAAGACAAATCAAATCCGTTGGAAGCTGGTGGTTTGCTCAAAATCACATGGTTATCGGTGTACCATGGTTCTTACTTGAACTGAAACATTTGGCTACTCCAGAAGTAATGGCTTTTGGTAAAGAGATTCAAATCCATTAAGTTTTTCTCAAAAGATTGCTAGGGACTAGCTATAGTTTAGTGTGGGGGATTGATGAGTGTGTAAATACTCATCATTTTTGGTTAAATCTGAACTGCAAAACGTTTAAAAATGCTCAGAAATGCATCAAAATACTGAAAATATTCCAAAATTGCATTTTATATGTTTCAGATGCAAAATGTTCAAAATCAGATGAAAAATGAGCTAAGTTTGCATAATTGGCAGTTTCAGTCCGCCAAGTTTCAAAAAATTTCAGAAATAGTCCCTAAGCACTTAATTTCAAAAGAAAAATCACCAAAGGTCCTTTTAAAATCATAAGTTGTCAAAATTAGTCCTTTGGTGAAAAATATCAAAAGTTTTGAGAAATTACAAGTTTGGTCCTCCAAGTTTAAAAATTGGCAAAATTAGTCCTTGGAAATTGGAAAATAACAAGTTTGGTCCTTGTACTATGGAAACCTGTCACTTTTAGTCCCTTGGAGCAACTTTGATAAAATGGCAGCTTTGGTCCTTGAAGTTTCAGAAATTACAAACTAGCCCTTGATTATTAAACCTTTAATACTCTTTTGGCCTTGTCATAATCCCTTTTGACCCTGCCATCCAATTGTGACCCCCTGCCAAACCCAAATTGGCCCCTTCCCATTTGACCCTTCCCTTTTTAATATTATTACCCCGGTCAAATGAAGTCAAACCCTTCACGGGTTCCCTCCATCATCATCCCTGCTACACCTATACCTGCAAAACCACCCACGCTCCACCATCATCATCACACCCATCCTACCCTCCACCTCACACTCAAAGCCAAGGTGCATTTAATGCCTTCTCTAACCTAACACTCTACCCTCCCCAGCTATTAAAACAGTTTTGGCGCCAAAACCACTTAAACGGCCAAGATGATATCTAGGCATCCAATGGCCCATATAACTGCTGGGAACTATTCAGATATGAGAGAGAAGCTCATTGGAGTATAAATAAAGGAAGAAAGAAGGCAAATGGAGTAGTACTTAGTTTATTTTCTTAAATGTATGTCGTTTTAAAGCTTTTCATGTCTTAAATAGTTTTTCAATTGTAATATCAAGTTATTTTGTATCAAACTTAGTAGTTTCAATGTATTGCAACTCTATTTAAGTATCAATTCAAGTCTATGTTCAAATTCCATATTTTATGTTCACTGTTGAAATTTCCATTCTCAATCTCCTATGTCAAAGCTGTTAGTAGCTTAGTTGTAAGATAAAACAAGCTTCTATAAGCTTACTATAGCTTTTACAACCTTATATTCAAGTTTCAAGCACCTTTGGATATTGGTCAACAAAAGTCAGAATGGGGCAAAAATGATGCAGAAATGGATATGGGTTGGTTCAGAAATGGATTTGGGTTAGTTAAGAGCTATTGGGTTGGTTAATATAGGCTAGTGGTTCATTGCTTCACAGGTTTCAAGCCATTGTGGCTAAGGACATTTGTAAGTCATTTTCAAGTTATATAGCATAATCTGTTCTTGTGGTTTATAATAGCTTTAATCTGTCCATTAAGTAGTATTTAGGCTATTTAAACTTAGTTTGATCATTAAAACAAGTTGGTTCAGTGTTTGGATCAGTTTTGAGTACAAATCAGTGTATTCAAGGGTGTTTGGATTTGCTGTCAAATCTGTAATTGAGGTGTATTCAGTGATAGTTTCTTGTTGTGTTATGTTTGTTTAGCTCAAATTAACTCATTCAAGTCTTAAACTTGTGCCTGCAACACTCAAAAAGTCAAATCACAAGTTAACTGTCCTTATTTCATTTTCTGTTGGAATCAGTTACTGATATCTAGCATATAGGTGTATAAAGTGATAAGCTAGCTTAAAATAGTTGATATTCATCATTTATCATCATAATCAGTTCATAATTTGGTTTCAAAATTCACTTTGGTCAAATTTTCAAAACTGTTCTAAATAGTCAAATTTTGCTCAAGTCAAGTTTTCACAAAACTTTATGAATCTCTCACAGGTTCATTTTTAGTCCTAATCTAGTGAAACTTTGGGATTTACAAATTCAATTGGTCTAGTATTGGAAACATCTTTTTTTTAAGTCTTATCAAGTCTTTTTAATCTCCAAATAAGCTGTTCAAATCAGCTTAATCTGTCCTGTTCACACTCAGCAGAACTGAGTGTGAATCAGGCCAACTTGCAGACTTTGCATTGGATTCATTTCAGTGAGTTAGAGTCTAAAAATTGGTTTAGTTATAGCTTGCTAGGTGGTCTTGAGGACTGCATCATTGGTCTTCACACAAGCTCTTCTGATTAGCTTGTAGATAAGCTCAAACCTAGGTCCTAATTAGTTGTTTGATAGAGTAGGCAGTTTGCTTAATTCATTAGTCAGACCTTGTGTCTTGTTAGGATTAGGTGTAATTAGTTTGAATTAGCTTATTTTAGCATAATATAGCTTCAGTTACTGTTTGGTAGCTTATTTCATTGTTTAGCTTATTTTCATTAGCTTATTCATAGACAGTTTGTACTACAGCTCTTATATCTTACACATAAGCTATAGATTTTATATTTTTCTTAGATTTAGATTTATATTTTAGAATTTTCCTGAGTTTTTCATAATTTTTGGTTACTGTTTGCTATTTTTCTCAATTTAAAATAGTTTTTAGTCAGTTTTAAATAAGTTTTTATTTCAAATAATTAAGAAAAAGTTCAAAAAAATAATTTTTCAATTTTCCCAGTTTAAGAAAAATATAAAAAGCATAAAAAATATTTTTCCCTATTTTTTCCCTTTTATTTGGTATTTTTCACAATTTAATTAGTTTTTAATAGTTTTTAATTCATAGAAAATAGAAAAATAATCAGAAAAATACAAAAATAGTTTTAAAAATTCTCTTTTGATATTTTAGATTTTTCCAAGTCATAATTTTATTTTTCTAGCTTTATTTCATATATTCTTGTATTTTAGGTTATTATTAAATAGCTAAAAATAGTTTTTAATTAATAATAATTAGATAAATAGTTGTAAAAATAATTTTATTTTTCTATAATTTTTATTTTATCATTAGGTTTGTAAAAATATCATTTTCATATTTTTAGGATTAATATTGTGTAAGTTTCACATTTTTCATTTGTACGTTACGTAGTTTTTTAATTTAAGTTTTATAAAAAAGAAAAATCAAAAACATCATTTTGCAAATAGTGATAGCATTTATTTAATATATTTTATCTTTTTAATTTTCTTTAATTTGCATTTAAGCCTTTGTAATTATAGGCTTTTTCTGTAGTAGTAATATCATTCAATCCCTTTTTCTGTTCAAATCTCTCGATCACTATTCGTTTGGTGATTCTTCGCATAGCTCGCTGGGACATAACGACCCGGGGAAACACTATACTCCCCAGATCTTCATTGCATTCGTGCTTGAACTGTTTTAAGTTTGTTACGGTCGGCCATTCACAAGTGGCCGGCTTGAGTGATAAAACTTGACGGTTTGGCACGGATCAAATTTTTGGCGCCGCTGCCGGGGAGCTGTGCTGATTATCTTCCGTTTAGCAGATTAGTAGTTTGAATATTCACTCTTTGTTCATATCATCCATCTATATATATATCCATATTTTCTTATAAAAAAATCCAAAAACCCAAAAACAGCCAAAAACGTATAAAACACAAAAATATTTTTCCTTTTGTTTCTATATATGTATCAAAAATAAAAATACAAAAAGATTTGTCGTTTTCTTTAATAATAATAACAACATAAAAGATTACCACCGCAAACCAAGGCAGTGTACTACCTAACTGGGGGTACGACCATAATAAGTTCCCGAACCAAAGATTTAAAACTTGCCTTTGTGTCCTTGTGATTGGTGTACCTTTTTCAAAGAAGCCATTCATCTTGTGATTATTGGTTAAGTTCACTGTTGTTTTGCCTCGATTTTGTTTTAATTGATTTTGTTGGTATATCTACTTATCATAACCAGAAAACCCATAAAGATTCTTCTCACCCCATTTTTATAAAATATCTTCATAATTCCATTTCTCTCCTTAACTCTGAGATTCCTTAGAGTTAACTCTAGTGTATGCGCACTCGCTCTTCTAGATCTGTGAGCCCATTTCGTGAGCTTGTCAAGATTCCAAGAAGGCGTGTCCGTAGACTTTCTGCTCCTTCAGTCGGATCTGAGATCCGGACTGCTCACACTACTTCCGTTATCATGGCGGAAGAACGTCCTATGTGTGAGCTTCTCCAGGCACCCATCGACGGGTATGGAGATGCTATTGTTGTACCAGCCATTGTGGCTGAAAATTTTGAACTCAAAACTGGGTTACTGAATCTTGTAACCTCAAATCAATTCTATGGTTTTGAGCGGGATGATCCTCATGCTCATATTCGATGGTTTAACAAGATTGCATCTACCATCAAATACAAGAATGTCCCTACTGATGCTGTTAAGCTTCTTCTGTTCCCATTTTCTCTTGAGGGACAAGCCCGGATTTGGCTTGAAAAACAACCCCCTCAATCAATTGAGACATGGGAAGACCTGGTGAAGAAATTTGTGAATGAATTCTATCCACCTTCCAAAACCACGAGTCTTAAAAATGAAATCATCAAGTTCACTCAAAAGTTTGATGAACCCTTCAGTGAATCGTGGGATCGTTTTAAGGAATTGCTTCGCAAATGTCCTCACCACGGTTTCTCCGAGTTGATGCAACTCGATACTTTCTACAATGGAGTGAGTCAATCTGATCAAGATTCTCTCAATTCCTCTGCGGGAGGAAATTTCTTGAGCAAAACTGTCAAAGAAGCTTTAGCGATCATTGAAAACAAGTCTAAAGTCCGCACTGCACGAAGCAAGCCGGTTGTTTCCCAAGTCAGTGTTGGTCCTTCTTCTTCATCGCCCGTGAGTCAATCTAGCACCGATGCTAAGATTGACAAACTCACGGAAGCTATCCAAGCTTTGGTTCTCTCCAACCAAAAGAAAGTCTCTTTTCCATAAACTTCACCTCCTGCTGAAGTTAAGAAAGTGGAAGTCTGTGTTACTTGTGGTGGCCCCCATGCCTACTATAACTGTATGGCCACCGATGGTAACCCTTTTGAAGCTAATGCTGTGGGCGGGATTTCTAATCAGGGAGGCAATCAATATCGTGCTCCTGTAGACCCGAACCACCGTCCTAACCACTACCCTGGACCTCCCGGTTTCAACCAAAACCGTAATCAAAATCAAAACAGACCAAACCAAGGTTTTCAAAACCAAGGTAATTTCAGTCCAAACAACGGTTTTCAAAATCAAAATCAAAATTTCCAACACCAAGGAAATTTCAATAGAAACCCAGGTCAGGGAAATTTCAACCAAGGGTATTTTCATGGAAATAATCAAGGAAATTTTCAAGGCCCTAATCCTAACAATAGAGGCCAGAATTTTCCTGTGCAAACTCAAGCCATTGTTCCAACTGGACCATCATCTGATGAGTTGTTGAAACAATTCATGAAATCCCAAGAGGAAATGAATCGGTTGTTGGTTAGCCAGATTTCTGACATTAAGAAGTCTTTAAATGATCGACCCTCGGGCTCAGGTACTTTACCTAGCAACACGATCGCTAATCCGAGGGGCGATGCAAAGGCGATCACAACCAGAAGTGGTGCTTCTTATGATGGACCCGCTATTCCTACTACCTCTTCTTCTTCTCTCCCGAAGGTAGTGGAAAGCGAACCTGAGGCGACAAAGGACAAGGAACTTCCTACTAATAACGGAGGTACCAGCACTGTCCATCCTCAGGTTGTCCCGAAACCCAAGACCAATCCTGGAGTTGTTTTTGAACCTCCATTTGGTAACCCCAAATCCAAAACTTCTATTCCTTACCCCTCACGTTTACATGAGCAAAAACTCCGCGAAAAAGCCAGTCATCAAATGGAAAAATTCTTTCAAATTTTCCAAGAACTTCATTTTGACATAAGCTTCGCGGATGCCATCATGTTGATGCCCAAGTTTGCATCTACTCTCAAACACATGTTGAGCAACAAGGAAAAGCTGTTTGAAATGGCTAAAACTCCTTTAAACGAGAACTGCTCAGCAGTCCTGTTAAAGAAGCTTCCCGAGAAGCTTGGAGATCCCGGAAAATTTCTTCTTCCTTGTGTTTTTCCTGGGATGATTGAATGCTTTGCCCTTGCCGATCTTGGTGCAAGCATCAATCTGATGCCTTATTCAGTGTGGAAGAAACTTTCTCTTCCGGAACTTATTCCTACCTGCATGACTCTTGAGCTTGCAGATCGTTCTATATCGCGTCCTCTTGGCATCGCCGAGGATGTATTCGTGAAAGTAGGAAAGTTCCATTTTCCAGCTGACTTTGTGGTTGTTGATTTCGATGCCGATCCTCGGGTTCCCCTCATTGTTGGAAGAGGATTCCTGAGAACGGGCCGTGCTCTTATTGATGTATTTGAGCAAGAAATCACTTTACGTGTGGGTAATGAAGCTGTTACCTTTAACCTTGATCAAACTTCGAGGTACTCCTCAAATTATGATACTGAATCAGTTAATCGAGTCGATTTAATTGATATTGCTTCAGAGGAGTACTCTCAAGAGTTTCTTGGTTATCTTCATAATTCTGTGAGTGGAGATTCCACCACATCTTCTCAACCTATCATTGCCGACTCTTCCCCCTCTCTCACTCCGTTTGAGGGAGGTGACTTCCTTCTGGAAGAGATCGATGAATTTCTTGCTACTGATGAATCAATTCCGCCTGGAATTGATGGTGTTTATGATTCGGAGGGAGATATTCTTTATCTTGAGCAATTGCTTAATGAAGATCCATTACCTTCATTCCCTCCGAAAGAAATCACAATTGAGGAAATCAGATCAGTACAAACTTCTACTGAAGAATTTCCCGAGGTTGAACTTAAGGACCTACCTCCTCATCTCGAGTATGCATTTTTGGAGGGTGATGATAAATTACCCGTCATAATTGCTAAAGACTTAACTGAGGAGGAGAAAACTGCTCTCATAAAGGTCTTGAAGTCACACAAGCAAGCAATTGCTTGGAAACTCTCCGACATTAAGGGTATCAACCCTAAGTTTTGTACTCACAAAATCTTAATGGAGGATGACTTCAAACCAGCAGTCCAACATCAGAGAAGGGTGAATCCTAAGATTCATGAGGTTATAAAACAAGAGGTTCTCAAACTTCTTGATGCCGGTTTAATTTACCCGATCTCTGATAGTCCTTGGGTTAGCCCAATTCATTGCGTTCCAAAAAAGGGTGGCATTACTGTTGTCACAAATGAAGAAAACGAGTTAATTCCAACTCGATTGGTTACGGGATGGCGTGTGTGTATTGACTATCGTAAGTTAAACGAAGCCACCCGTAAAGACCATTTTCCTCTACCCTTCATGGATCAGATGCTTGAGAGATTAGCAGGGAACGAGTACTATTGTTTCCTTGATGGTTTCTCGGGTTACTTTCAGATCCCCATTGATCCGCTGGATCAAGAAAAGACCACATTCACCTGCCCATACGGGACGTTTGCCTACAGACGTATGCCTTTTGGCTTATGTAATGCTCCTGGCACATTCCAACGATGTATGATGGCAATTTTCCACGACATGATCGGGGAAACAATGAAGGTATTTATGGATGACTTCTCGGTCATTGGGGACTCATTTCAGACATGTCTCTCCCATTTAGACAAAATGCTAAAACGGTGTGAAGACACAAATCTATGTCTAAACTGGGAGAAAAGCCACTTTATGGTCAAAGAAGGCATAGTCCTTGGCCATAAGATTTCTAAAAATGGGATTGAGGTGGATAGAGCAAAAGTTGATGTTATTGCTAAATTGCCTCATCCTACTACCGTCAAAGGTATTAGGAGTTTTCTAGGTCATGCCGGGTTTTATCGTAGATTCATACAAGATTTTTCTAAAATCGCTCGGCCTATGACCCATCTTCTCGAAAAAGATGCTCCTTTTATCTTTTCTCCTGAGTGCATCGAAGCTTTTGAAACATTAAAGAAAAAGCTTACGGAAGCACCCATTCTAGTTGCCCCCGACTGGGACTTACCCTTTGAGCTCATGTGCGATGCAAGTGATTTTGCTATCGGTGCAGTCTTGGGGCAACGAAAAACCAAGCATTTTCAGCCAATCCACTACGCAAGTAAAACTATGACTGAAGCTCAAACCCATTACACCACTACAGAAAAAGAATTATTAGCTGTGGTGTATGCATTTGAAAAGTTTCGGCCATACCTTATCTTGACCAAATGCGTGGTGTATACGGATCACTCGGCTCTCAAATATCTCTTTGCAAAACAAGATGCAAAGCCGAGATTGCTCCGTTGGGTTCTCCTCCTACAAGAATTTGATATCATTATACGTGATAAAAAAGGAGCTGAGAACCTGGCTGCTGATCATCTATCCCGTCTAGAAAACCCTCACCAAGATGTGTTCGAGAAAAAGGAAATAAATGAAACATTTCCTCTCGAAACACTCAATGTGGTTTCTTTTCGTGGAGCATGGTTTGCTGACTTTGCAAATTACCATGCGGGTAACTTTGTGGTGAAAGGGATGTCGTCCCAACAGAAAAACAAATTCTTTAAAGATGTAAAACATTACTTCTGGGACGACCCCTACTTGTTTAAAATTTGTGCGGATCAAGTCATCCGGCGATGTGTATATGGTCAGGAAGCTATTGACATTCTCAAAGCTTGCCATTCTGGACCTACTGGGGGACATCATAGCCCCAACTACACCGCCAAGAAGGTGTTTGATTCCGGATTCTATTGGCCCACGATTTATAAGGATGCCCATGAATTTGTCAAAACCTGTGACGCTTGTCAACGTCACGGGAATATCTCACAAAGAAATGAAATGCCGCAAAACGCCATTCAAGTGTGTGAGATTTTTGACATCTGGGGCATTGACTTTATGGGACCATTTCCCTCTTCTCGCGGTAACAAATACATACTCGTGGCCGTTGACTACTTGTCAAAATGGGTTGAAGCAAAAGCTTTACCTACCAACGATGCCCGAGTTGTTGTGAAATTCTTAAAATCTCTATTTGCTAGGTTTGGAACTCCACGAGCCATAATCAGTGATCGTGGTACGCATTTTTGCAATGACCAATTTGATAGAGTCATGCAGAAGTATGGTGTAACTCACCGTCTCTCTACTGCGTACCACCCCCAAACAAGTGGGCAAGTGGAAGTTTCCAACCGGGGGATTAAAAGAATTCTGGAGAGGACGGTTGGCGAAAACCGTGCCTCTTGGTCGGATAAGCTAGATGACGCACTCTAGGCCTTCCGTACAGCTTATAAAACACCCATTGGGTGCATTCCATACAAGCTTGTATACGGGAAGGCATGTCATCTACCGGTTGAGCTCGAGCACAAGGCATACTGGGCCTTGAAGCATGCCAACTTCGATATTCAGACAGCTGGTGATCACCGGAAAGTTCAAATGAATGAATTAAATGAACTCCGTGATCAAGCATACGAGAACTCTTTGATCTACAAACAAAAGACAAAGAAGATTCATGACTCAAAAATCAAAAACCGCGTTTTCAACATCGGTGATCGAGTCCTTCTTTTCAATTCAAGATTGAAGATTTTCTCGGGAAAATTAAAATCCCGCTGGTCTGGACCATTTACCATCACTAAGGTCTTTCCTTATGGAACCATTGAGTTATCTCAACCCGATGGTCCAAACTTTAAAGAGAATGGTCATCGGTTGAAGCATTATTTTGGAGAGGACATTCCCCCTGTGGTTGTCCCGGATTTACAAACTTTCCCCAAGAACCAATGAATGCGGGGATCGAGTCAAGCTAGCGACTCGGTAATCAAAAACAGTAGCATGCCATATGGGTTTTCACCCATATTTCTGATTTCTTTCTATCTTTCTACCACCCTAGTGGGGGGGGGGGGGGTTGCCCCACATGTTTTGTATAAAAAAAAAAAAAAAAAAAAAAAAAAAAAAAAAAAAAAAAAATCTTTCTAAATAATGGCCGTAGTATTTCCCTTTTACGTTCTCAGTTTCGGCATAACCGCCGGTACTTTGAATATTGAGGGCAATATTCATTTCTAAGTGTGGGGGGAAATTCTCACGAATTTTATCATGTAATTATACCGCCCAATTCCCCCGTTTTTGGCCAAAAATTTTTTTTTTGGAGTAAGTGTTTTGCACTTACTCAATTGGTTATCAGTCCGCCATGTCTAAAAAACAAAAGGATTGGCTAATCCAGGAGCAAACGGCTCTTGGTAAAGATATATCAAATCCGTTGACGGCTTGCAATTTGCCCAAAATTGTATGGTATTCAGCTCACCATATCCTAAAAAGTGAAGAGTTGGCTAGCCCGCAAGTTTATGGCTTGTGGTAAAGGCAGTGGAAAAACCATAATTGGTAATCAGCTCACCAAAGATAATATTGATAATTTATCTAAGAGTTGGCTAGTCCAGAAGCAAACGGCTTCTGGTAAAGACAAATCAAATCCGTTGGAAGCTGGTGGTTTGCTCAAAATCACATGGTTATCGGTGTACCATGGTTCTTACTTGAACTGAAATATTTGGCTACTCCAGAAGTAATGGCTTTTGGTAAAGAGATTCAAATCCATTAAGTTTTTCTCAAAAGATTGCTAGGGACTAGCAATAGTTTAGTGTGGGGGATTGATGAGTGTGTAAATACTCATCATTTTTGGTTAAATCTGAACTGCAAAACGTTTAAAAATGCTCAGAAATGCATCAAAATACTGAAAATATTCCAAAATTGCATTTTATATGTTTCAGATGCAAAATGTTCAAAATCAGATGAAAAATGAGCTAAGTTTGCATAATTGGCAGTTTCAGCCCCCCAAGTTTCAAAAATTGTCAGAAATAGTCCCTAAGCACTTAATTTCAAAAGAAAAATCACCAAAGGTCCTTTTAAAATCATAAGTTGTCAAAATTAGTCCTTTGGTGAAAAATATCAAAAGTTTTGAGAAATTACAAGTTTGGTCCTCCAAGTTTAAAAATTGGCAAAATTAGTCCTTGGAAATTGGAAAATAACAAGTTTGGTCCTTGTACTATGGAAACCTGTCACTTTTAGTCCCTTGGAGCAACTTTGATAAAATGGCAGCTTTGGTCCTTGAAGTTTCAGAAATTACAAACTAGCCCTTGATTATTAAACCTTTAATACTCTTTTGGCCTTGTCATAATCCCTTTTGACCCTGCCATCCAATTGTGACCCCCTGCCAAACCCAAATTGGCCCCTTCCCATTTGACCCTTCCCTTTTTAATATTATTACCCCGGTCAAATGAAGTCAAACCCTTCATGGGTTCCCTCCATCATCATCCCTGCTACACCTATACCTGCAAAACCACCCACGCTCCACCATCATCATCACACCCATCCTACCCTCCACCTCACACTCAAAGCCAAGGTGCATTTAATGCCTTCTCTAACCTAACACTCTACCCTCCCCAGCTGTTAAAACAGTTTTGGCGCCAAAACCACTTAAACGGCCAAGATGATATCTAGGCATCCAATGGCCCATATAACTGCTGGGAACTATTCAGATATGAGAGAGAAGCTCATTGGAGTATAAATAAAGGAAGAAAGAAGGCAAATGGAGTAGTACTTAGTTTATTTTCTTAAATGTATGTCGTTTTAAAGCTTTTCATGTCTTAAATAGTTTTTCAATTGTAATATCAAGTTATTTTGTATCAAACTTAGTAGTTTCAATGTATTGCAACTCTATTTAAGTATCAATTCAAGTCTATGTTCAAATTCCATATTTTATGTTCACTATTGAAATTTCCATTCTCAATCTCCTATGTCAAAGCTGTTAGTAGCTTAGTTGTAAGATAAAACAAGCTTCTATAAGCTTACTATAGCTTTTTACAAGCTTATATTCAAGTTTCAAGCACCTTTGGATATTGGTCAACAAAAGTCAAAATGGGGCAAAAATGATGCAGAAATGGATATGGGTTGGTTCAGAAATGGATTTGGGTTAGTTAAGAGCTATTGGGTTGGTTAATATAGGCTAGTGGTTCATTGCTTCACAGGTTTCAAGCCATTGTGGCTAAGGACATTTGTAAGTCATTTTCAAGTTATATAGCATAATCTGTTCTTGTGGTTTATAATAGCTTTAATCTGTCCATTAAGTAGTATTTAGGCTATTTAAACTTAGTTTGATCATTAAAACAAGTTGGTTCAGTGTTTGGATCAGTTTTGAGTACAAATCAGTGTATTCAAGGGTGTTTGGATTTGCTGTCAAATCTGTAATTGAGGTGTATTCAGTGATAGTTTCTTGTTGTGTTATGTTTGTTTAGCTCAAATTAACTCATTCAAGTCTTAAACTTGTGCCTGCAACACTCAAAAAGTCAAATCACAAGTTAACTGTCCCTATTTCATTTTCTGTTGGAATCAGTTACTGATATCTAGCATATAGGTGTATAAAGTGATAAGCTAGCTTAAAATAGTTGATATTCATCATTTATCATCATAATCAGTTCATAATTTGGTTTCAAAATTCACTTTGGTCAAATTTTCAAAACTGTTCTAAATAGTCAAATTTTGCTCAAGTCAAGTTTTCACAAAACTTTATGAATCTCTCACAGGTTCATTTTTAGTCCTAATCTAGTGAAACTTTGGGATTTACAAATTCAATTGGTCTAGTATTGGAAACATCTTTTTTTTTAAGTCTTATCAAGTCTTTTTAATCTCCAAATAAGCTGTTCAAATCAGCTTAATCTGTCCTGTTCACACTCAGCAGAACTGAGTGTGAATCAGGCCAACTTGCAGACTTTGCATTGGATTCATGATGCGCGCAAAACCGTCAAGTTCTCT